>VXAA01002474.1:162675-177658 GCA_013399115.1 Anseranas semipalmata
TTTTTTTTTGAAATTTCAGGAAACAGCTTGAGGATGTGCACTGATCTTGTGGTCAAAAAATTATTTTAACAGAAGTGTTTTGTGGCTTTTAATCTATTAAAACCAACAAATTAGGGTCTACATCATTGTTCTAAATCCAAGAAAAGTTGGATTATACAAATTCTTGGTGACATAATCATTAAACTTTGTGAGCCATTCTTTCTAGCAAATAAATTAAGTCATGTTTGCTGACCTTTTCAATAACAGTCATGGCCTTTCAGCAACAACATATTGGAAAAGGGTAACACTATTCATCTTTCTTCCTAAGTACTGATGCTCCTATAGAAATTTTGGAAATTTTACTTTGACAAATATGAACTATAGGAATGTATGAGACATCTGTAAAATTAGACTAAAGTGGAAGCATGATAAGGCTAAGATAGTAGAGCAAAGAATCAGAACATGCCGTTTCTTTGCACTGATTACCAGCTGTACCAGGAACGTGACTCCTTGGACCTACTTTCTCAGTATATAAAACAGGGACTTCAGGTTAATTTAAAAGATTATTTAAAAGATCAACTCTGTAAACTTAAAAGAAAGCATGTTCTTGATGAGTCTTATGTAAGCTTACTGAAGAAAGTATCTAAAATTCAGTTCAGACATCTGACATTTCAGAATGTGTGCTTGCTTACTCAGCAATAAATTTTGGGTCATCTCTGGTCAAAATTGCATTTTAGAATAAGAAGAAAAATAAGCAAAAGAAGAGATGATCTTTGAAGTTAGAAAAAAAAAGTAGAAAGATGGCAGAGAAAGCAAATTCTGCAAGCAAAAATAAACCAGATTTTTTATTATCACTATGATTCCACTGTGAGTGCAGAGTACTCCACTCACATTACTAGAGTCTCATTTTAATTCAGAAATTTGATTTGCTTTAAAGTAGGGTGTTTCACACTTTGGTAAAACAATAACAGCCAAAATGCATCTTTCCATGGCTCTTTATAGTGAATGCTATTCTTTTCTTTTTGTCAAAGCCAGCAGAAAATCTACATCCTTATCCTGTATAATAGAAAATGGTTTTTAAAAGAGCACTCTTATGTGACTTGTTGCTAGCAAGCCACAAATCCAGCCCATCCGCAGAGTCCATTCTTATCTTCTGGCCCCTATCATTAACTGAAGTTCCTTGTAGACTAAGAAAGCTTCTCCAGAACTCATAAAACAATATGAGTTTACAATTAAAGATCATTTTCAATGATTTTTTTTTCATAAATGAATTGCCATAATATTATTGAATAAATAAGAAGCTTAGATATTCATGAAAATTATATATTGACCAAATATTCATTTTCTAAATTCTCAACAATTTGGAAGTTTTTCAGCAGTAATCCACTGAATCTCCAGTTACCAGAAAGACATCACCTCTGCAGGTGAAAAGACCCCTTATAGATGGTAATCGCATAATAGGACAAGGGGTAAAGGTTTTAAACTAAAAGAGGATAGATTTAGATTAGACATTAGGAAGAAGTTCTTCACTGTGAGGGTGGTGAGGCACTGGAACAGGTTGCCCAGATAAGCTGTGGATGCCCCATCCCTGGAGGTGTTCAAGGCCGGGTTGGATGGGGCTTTGGGCAACCTGATCTAGTAGAAAGTATCCCTGCCCATGGAATGGGGGTTGGAACTAAATGATCTTTAAGGTCCCTTCTAACTCAAACCATTCCATGATTCTATGATATTCTTCAGAGAAGGAACTACACAACTTATTCTGTGGTCTGCATAGGCCCAAGCAGCGATCTATGCCCTACAAATAATGGAAGTATAAGGAGGAAAGCTGAATATGCTTACAGTAATAAAACTTGATTCCTAATGAAATGCCTTCTACCAAATCAGAATGAAATTTCAGCAGTATGCTTGACAAATAAAAAACAAGGCCAACATATTTAGAAAGGCTGACATATTTTCTAACAATGCATGTGACAGGATAAGAGGTTCTGTCATGACACTCCAGTTACAAAAAGCTTAAGGGGCTGCAGTTGTGATTGAGCTGACACTGGTTATCAGATGAGGTGTTTCTCACTACAACAAATATTTGATATATTTATACAGCATATCTATGTAATAGCTTCTTCAGTATTGAACTAGAGAACAGTATTTTTTGAGTATTTTTCTACTGAAAATTAAAAATAAATTACTAGACAGGGCCTTCAAAATTCATGAAGATTCTTAGTTCTAAAATTTACCTGTTTTAGCAATGATCTTTCAAAACACCAGACATCTGCCTACTAGATCTCCCAGCCTTTGTGAATCTATAGCACTAAAACATAAAATGTTTATTAAAAATAAGAGAGTCTGGGAGAATTAGAAGTACACTGAAGCAGTGCACACTACA
Organism: Anseranas semipalmata; assembly: GCA_013399115.1. Classification (NCBI taxonomy): domain Eukaryota; kingdom Metazoa; phylum Chordata; class Aves; order Anseriformes; family Anseranatidae; genus Anseranas; species Anseranas semipalmata. Next base: position 165,038 of record VXAA01002474.1, read on the forward strand.
GCAGTGTCAATAAGCGTGACTCAGGCCCTAAATACCTGATCGCAGGGACAAAACAGCACGATGTAGCACTTGCTTGCATCTTCACATGCAGACAAGAATAACACATTCAGAACCACAGGCTTCCAAGTGCACCAGCAAATGGCATCTTCCTTTGAGAAGATGCTGGAGAACTTCATGCATATGTAAAGGAAAGGCAAGAAAACAGCAGAGATCAGGCCAACAATCAAGTAAATTTTACACTCTTGCTGCATGTCTTTCCCAGCCTAAATTATTCTATGATTCTATTCATAGCTGCAGTGAGTAACAGAAACTCTATGACTGTAGATACCAGTTACAAAGCTTTTGAGACTTATAGCAGGTACTGCTTTAACTTTGCTTGACATTTAAAAAATACATGCCTGTGACAGTGAGCTACCAACTCTTATCCATTTAAAGCGTGTAAGACTACAAAACTGAAAAGGAAAAAAAATATATATATATATATAGCATGTATAGCGTGATCTTCTTGGTGTACCTCTTGAACTGCTGAGCATTCTGTGTGCCCTGAGCATATACGTGGCATAGCAAGCAATGCAACAAACCGGAGATCCAGGTTGTTTCCAGAAAATGCTGAGCAGCCTGTATTTTCAAAACAGATCTGCCAAATTTGCCAAAATTTGCCAATCTGCCAAAATTACAAATATGGGCATACCTTATCTGGAGACAATGCATCACTTTCTGATTAACCGGAAAACAACTGAGGAACATGAAAACAAGTTACGAGGATTATCTTTTCCCATTGGCATGCCTTGTACTGACTTTCCATTCTAATTTCACAGGGTGAATAGCCGGTAATTCCTTGAGGATTTTATGCTTTGCTTTTTCTGTTGGCTACAAAACAATATTTAAGAAAAAGCATAATAGATAAATAATCCTTTGTGTGTGGTAAAAATTCAATATTAAATGGGAAAAAAAATCTAACAAAAAGTATGTAACTTCAAATCTTTTGTAGTAATATCTTGTTTTGTAGATATGCATGACAAAGAACTCCTATTTTAAAGCTCCTCACTGAAAAAGGACTGGTAGCCAAAAATCAGCTACCTAATTCACCTTTTAGGGATCTAAGTTTTTTGTCTGACACTTTTGAAAAAGTCATCATTTATCTGAATGCATGAATATAGGTCAAGATGTCTTATATTTAGGCCCTCAGGTTTGGAGGAGAGACTTCAGCTGGAGGAGTGCCTGAACTTTCAGTCATTGTTTTCATTCATGCATCGTTTTCATTCCTGCAATGACTGTATTCCACTCAATGTATTATGCATTTTACTGTCTATCTCAGAGTCTAGTGAATAGTTATTTTTCACGTGGAAGAGATCTAACAAGACACTCCGAGGGTGTCTTCATGCTATGTTTGTTGTGTGCAACAAGGACATAATGCTGTCACCAGTTGAATAGTGTGAATGGGTCCACTGTCCACTTTTTCTGGACTCTGGGGGACAAAGCCTGAAATCAGAGTGACAGGAATGAGCCCCAGTAGAAAAATCATCTCATTCCTCCTTTTTTGCTCCAGAATTTATTTTCTTCTGACTTTTTTTTTTTTTTCTTGCTTCAAATACAGCTTTTCCTACTCTGTAAGCAGTTTTCTTCTCATAACAGCATATGTGGTGGTGGCTTCTTTTGACAGCTGTTTCCCTAATAACATCTATGCAATCTGCTCACTGTTTATCCTAGAGCCAGCAGCCTTTTCTCTAAACACAAGCTGGAGCCTGGGAAGAAGAAGAAGCAAGCATCCAGAAATTTAGGAAGAGGAAAGAGTGCAACCAGATTCTAGTGAATATTATGTGAAATATAAAAATATTTAGTGATGGTAAATACTGAAAACCCCACAGGTCCAGCTAAAACAATGAACAGAACTTAATGGGGTGTGGAAATTTTAACAAAGACTCAAGTGAAAAGCTTGCAGCCTTGCAAGTAGATTTTAATGCAAGGACTGAAAAAACTGCCCTTATATTTTGCTCCTATGACATCTTCCACCTGTACAAGTAGATGCTGCTACACACTGTCCTGCTACTGATGGCTGACATAATACTGGCCCACTGCTTTGAATTTCTATTCCTTGTTTTGCCTTTGTCTCTTGCCTGGCACCATTATCTGTCCTTGTGAGCACTATGAGAAGGAGAGAAAAAGGGACAGCAGTCTAGAGCAGTGGCAGAGAAACCAAAGGCAGAGCTACAGTCTAATTCCAGGCTGTTCCTACATGAACTACAGGGCAACGAAGCTGGTGAGGGGTCTGGAGAACAAGTCTTATGAGAAGCGGCTGAGGGAGCTGGGGTTGTTTAGCCTGGAGAAGAGGAGGCTCAGGGGTGACCTTATCGCTCTTTACAATTACCTTAAAGGAGGCTGTAGAGAGGTGGGGATAGGTCTCTTCTCCCAAGTACCAAGTCACAAGACAAGAGAAAACAGGCTTAAGTTGCACCAAGGGAGGCCTAGGTTGGATATTTGGAAAAACCTCTTTATCGAAAGGGTTGTGAGGCACTGGAACAGGCTGCCCAGGGAAGTGGTTGATTCACCATCCCTGGAGGTATTCAAAAGACGTGTAGATGTGGTGCTTAGGGACATGGTTTAATGGTAGACTTGGCAGTGCTGGGTTCATGGTTGGACTTGATGACCTTAGAGGTCTTTTCCAACCTAAATGATTCTGTGATTCTGTGATTTACAATATTTCATATTTCAACTAGGTGAATCTGTTCCTGCTGAATCCCAGCCTGTGATCGATGCCCTTCTGGATGCTCAAGATAAATCCTTCCCTAATATCCTGTGTAGACTGTTGCTGAGCTTCTGGCTGTTAGATAACTGTAGCTGGGGTATTGGCTGGGGCATTGGCTTTGGAGCAGTTTCATCCAATGTCTCATCTGAAGTTTCTGCTGAACAAATATACTAAGTACATCAGGCTCTGTTACATGGTGCAGAATCACGTAATAGTGCACAGCTGTCCAAGTGCAGACTCAGAGCCATACGCATTTATGGCCAGCTTCACATATGGATTCCTATGTTCACAGTTTAGACAAGTTCCGTTATAGTCTTTGTCTGTGGAGCACTTCAGGAACAGGTCTCCAGAAGATGCTGTGTGAGCAACTGGAAATTGCCCAGAAACCTAAGAGAAATGAATGAGTTCTGGAATCAACCCTACTGACATGTGCAACCCCACAGCAGCCTTGGGAGGTTTAAGGAACCAGATCATGCACAGTTTGCAACCAAACTATGTATGTGGCAGGAACCCAAGCTCCCCATGGCTCCAGGGAAGAACCTGAGTACAAAGTAGTATAGTTTGGATTATTAGAGAACTGGTGAACAACAGAAAATGAGAAAATGTCAATGTGATGGGATAGATGTACTCTAAGAGGTGCTCAGCAACTTGATATGTGTGTTCAAGGCTATCTGTAACTGGAAAATTCCAGGTATAGAGCCAGAAATGGAGCTGTTCTGAATATTGACCCTTAAGGATCTATCACTAGAAATCATTTGCTAGGTAAATCCTCTGCAGTGAACTCAAAAACAAAACAAAACAACAACAACAACAGCAGCAACAGCAACAAAAACCTGCACTGGCAGAGGAAGAATGAATTTAAAGCAGACTTCATAGCCCTGACTGTCAGTATTCAAATTTAAGTTCTTTGTATTCAGAGTATATATTCCAGCTTGCCATTACATCATTAACTGCTGGAAGACAAGACAGACATGGGAAAGGTCATACATTAACACAATGTTATCTAATTTTATTCAGTTAAAGTATTGATTACATCAAGGCTAAATAAGTTAGACAGCCATTCCACATCCAGGCCTATAAGTGTTTTATTTTATTCTACTTGGTGTTTTACAAAATAAAATGTTTTCATTCCTTATCATTGTCAGAAGCATAAAATTTCTGTCACGAAGTTATCTTTTCTTGTTTATGCATGCTAATTATGTAAATATTTTGTAATCTCGTGTATAACTGCAAATTAAATAATTGCTTCAGTGCTGATTGATGCAATAGATCCACTGAAGCAAAGATCTTGAAATTACGAATTAAATTATTAGTTATCCTTGCAGTGACTTTAGAAACCTTATTTGTTTATGGAAATTGGTAAAAAAAAATATATTCAAGCAGAAGAACATAAAATGGAACAACATGAGAGTAAGGCAAGAACACAGAGCAACAAAGCTCTTTCTTTCAGTATCAGGCTTATGCTTCGGGATCTGCCACAACCAAACTACCATGCTCTAGAGAGATGTAACTGCCATTTAATAACTGGCAATGTGTTCAATTACTTATACTTAATTTTGCCTGGTTATGCATGATGTTTGGGAACAAAATTACCGTGAAACCTAAAATGCAGTCTTATATTGATTAGAGACAAATTGTGTCATAACTTGCTTTTTTATATTCTGAATGTGGGGTTAAAAAAGATCAGAAGTCCTCAGAACTAGTCATGATACCTAATCATGTCTATTCCTATTTTTTCTAATATCAGGATTTCCTCATTTGAAATAAGTAGATCTGGTGAATAACATCAGGGTGAAATTAGTCAGGGTTATTATTTTTCTATTAAATAACTTATTAATTCCAATACCAGAAAGCATAGTGTACTTAACATTTTTCTTTTTCTTTTTCTTCTTCTTCTTCTTTTTTTTTTTTCAAAAGCTCATATTTCTGAGCTGCCAAGAGGTAAAATGTTAGCTAGAATCATGTGTTTTCCACTATAACTTTCATTCGATTCTCACATTTTCTTTCACAGTCTGACACTGGATTGTTAAATATTCCTCTGTATATCTCATAGACCTCAAAAAGGAAATAAAATTATACACTGAGCTATCCACAGAGGCGTACTTTAAAAAAAAATAGTGCATTTTGAATAAGGTAAATGGATCATTTTTAGATTATTTTCATTATGTAGCTCAAACTGCATGATTTCCCCAGCTTCTGCATGCTCTAAGCAAACTTTCTCCTTGTAGCATTTAGTTTTCTTTATACAGTCAAAAGGAAAATAATATGTTCCATTCTTCTTTTTGTCAATAAGCAGCACTACCAATTTTTAATAGTGTACAGTGGAACAGTTCATAAACTGGTAGTCCCAAGAGGACAGTTTTTGTTTTTGTTTTTGTTTTTGTTTTTTTCGCTGCCCATTCTTCTACAGTTGTCATTTGTGTTTTATCACCTTCCTTTTTTTCCAAAAATTGGGTCCTCTGGTCAGTTTTTCATGGTACTTTTGCTTTCAGTTTCAGTCATGTTCGTTGCCTTTGTAAATTCCCATGGAAGTTTTTCTTTTGCTATGGTATTATTCAGCTTGATATAAAAACATGATCACATGGACCTGGTGTTCCCAGTCCTTCAAATCTTGAGCTATTGCCCTAAATCTTCTTCATATAAGTGAAATTTTTTCTTTTTTTTTTTTTCCCTTCTTCCCATCTTGCCTCTATCCGGCGATCCTGGTTTCTGTGTGTGACTCCTCCTTAAGGAAAAGAGTGCCAGCATGAACCAGATTTGTCATCCAGCACTATATGACAAGTAGTTCCCCATTTGCCTTCCCATATCTTTTTAGGATAGAATTCAACTATCATATTGACAGTGCTTTGTTAGCTATGTTCTCACTTTTTACCACTGTCCTAATTATTCTCCTGTCAGAGACTGATATCTTGAGGAAGCTGTTCAGAAATTTGACTGGGATTTAGTTGATGAATTCCTCATAGATGAGCAATGTTTCCTCAGAGCCTGTTCTGATGTTCTTTGACATTTGCCATTGTGGACTGAGCAGAGATTATCCTCCTTCCTGATATGCATCTAATATGCATCCATCTCATCATGTCACACTCCAGTCTCACAAATAGCCAGGATTTTGAATTCACTTGGATCTGCTTCTCTTGTGATCTAAGAGGACTTTGTTCAAAATGTCAGTTTTGAATCATTAACTGTTCATCAAAAGATTCACAGATATTAACCCTAACTTACAGATTCTCAACCTTGCATTACTTCGAAGGGAAAGAAGTCATAATAAATCACATATAAATGACAGTGACAGTTATACAAAACTTTGAAAATGAAGAAAGTAGCTGATCATATTTTTAATATCCTGGCTCACACATATACATTCAATTTAACTGTGATATACCCAAAGGCAAGGTCAAAGCAGGTTAAGATAACATGTAATACATTAAAAGACATTTGGACCTCTTAATATGAGAAATTATGCTTACATAGCATCTTTCACCACACATCTTCAACTAAGATAAATAATTTACTCTAATTTCTCCCTTTTTCCTCTTCATGAATCATGCATTGAAAATGGCATGTTTCCTCAAATACATTTATTCCTGAAAAATATGTGTTTGTTATGAGAAAAAAAAAAATCAATCATTATCATGATAATACTGTACAGTTATTTGATATTAAAGCAGATTGATTATTTCTTTGTTTCATTGTTGGAAGGATAAATTTAAGTCTCTGAAAATATTTTTGTTTGAGACCGTTCATGAAAAACATGTATTAAAATTTATAAGTATACACAAGGAATTCTGTTTCATGCCTAGTAATCTGAGTCATTATAAGTAAAGTTTAGTTATGTATATAAGTAGAAAACTCAAAATGAGTTCATAATCATAAAATTTTATTGATTTAGAGGTTTCATATAAGCTGGATTTATGTCAGAATTTTTTCATGAATTCATATCTGTATCTTATGCCCCACTGGTAATTATTACAGAAAAAATGTTTAAAGGGAGGTACAGAAACAAATGAGAGATGAGAAAAATTAATTTTATACACTCTCACTCTTCCCCAGGTGATAGTGAGAGTTTGGAACAAATGCTCAAAGGAACGATGTATATCTCTAATGCAGAGATTAATGTAACACCTTCAATTTTGTATTAATCAGGCTAGTTCAAATTTATGCTAGAATGTACTGCTTATAGTCACTTTGAATTTATTAAGTACAAAAAAAAAAAAAAACAACAAAAACAAAACACTCATTTGAGAAACTGCAACTGCAGAAATATGTTTGTCATATCACTGTTTTTCCCCATTTAATCTTTTTGAAGAAATGTGCCCGAAGTGCATAGATCTTCCAATAGAAGGTATCCACTCTGGCACCAGTTGGAATTGTGTCTGAATAAATATAACTTAACATCACATAGACAATCCTCTGCTTGCTAATTGTTGTAAAACTGCCAGTCTGAGTAACAGTGAAGGGAACTAAATCATGTAACAACATGTGTTGTACTGGAACTCTGAAGAACTGCTGAATGAGATGAATTAAGGCGGAAAATATTTTACATACGGCTTCTACAGGAGCTGGATTTGATGATCCTTGTGGGTCCCTTCCAGTTCAGGATATTCTATGATTCTATGATTCTTTGCATTTGTCAGATTCACATTATTATAACAAATTAATTTCCTAATTCAACCAGCTTCTATGCTTTAAGGTTTGAAAATCAAGACATTTCTGTTGTTTCCCAGGGACAGCTTTTAATAATCATGTCAAAACTCTACATATTATCAGTATTTTCAGTATTTCCTGTAAATTCTTTATTAGCAATTGACATCAAGCCAAGTTTCATTTCTTCAGTATATGAATATAAATATTAATCTCATCATATTTAATAGTTCAAACTGAACTGATACTTTTAGATTAGGAACGTTTAAAATCACACTTATCAAGTTAACTGCTGAAGAGTTTAATCGAGGAATCTCATCTGTTTTGCAAGCTCCACAATTCTTTGATCAAGGATTATGATTAAAAAATATATATTTCAAATTACACTGCCACTTTCAGAAGAAATATTACAGGCAGAAGAAGTACAGAAGACCATTTCTTCTTCCAAGATGATGTTTTTTAAAAACATGTTGGCAGTCTAAAATGTAGACAATGTATTCAAGAATGTTAATGAAGCAGTTTGAAAACAGACAAAACCACAGATTAGTTATGTTCTTATCCTGAAATCATAGGCTCTGTCAGTTATAATCAGTTATGACAAATGTCATGTACAGATAGAGTAAATCAGAAATTTGTAATACTCTGATAGCCATTTGCCTTCTAATTCCTGTCACAGAATTTTAACAAGATAATTATGTTTTCCACCACTCCTTCCTTGAAACTGCAGAATATGTTTAGGGAGAAGAAATTGTGGTGAAGCCTTCATTCCCTTCCAGAAAGCAATAGACTATCATAGTATTATAATAAAGTATATTATAGAATTTCCTCATTAAGAGGCTGTTGCTTTGGTGACATGGAGAAGAAATCACAGAACAGAGAACCACAGCAGCAAGATGATGATAAGTTTCAAATTTATTTATATTAAACATCAACTATGGCCTCTCAAAATGAGTGTACAGGTTCAAATAAAGCTAGTAAGCTTCCCAACATTAATTATTCATACCAAACTGGTGCATTTCCTTCCTCCTCCCCAATCACCTTGTGAGCAATTAGAAGACAGTGAGCTGAAAAGAAAGTATAGACTAGAAATTATGAAAGTGGTATTTGCTTTCATCTTGTAGTGAGCACAAATCACTTTATTTTACAGGAATACAATGACTAGAAAAAAAAAGTAAGATTCCTCTTTATATATTGGTGACTATATAAGCAGCTGTAGGGTGTAGGAGCTGCAATTACCGCAACAGATACTACATATTGGAGTGAAGTCCTGAAATGTGTTGATTGATGAACTTCAAAAGTAGCATAGCCACCTGCAATGCAGATGAAGGAAGGTAATTGATGGTTCCATATCTAGATTACATCTTTTACATGTCACTGCACTGCTCACCTCCTTTTGTATGCTGTGCACCATGAGCAAGTAGAGAATTTGAACCAGTCCCTCACTGCTGCATCTACCTCCATTTGTCTGCACATGATGATAAGGAAAGCTGGGGAATAGGTACATGCAGTGTTAAATCAACATAGGCTCAGTATTCTACTTGCCAAGGTCATGAAAGATGAATTAATATGATTAAACAGAAAACACGATCTCGATTTTTCTTTTGTTCTTATCCACTGCACCGTGTGTTTTCCATCCCTTGACATTCAATGTCTTTTTTTTGACCCATACTAACACCATCTATTCAACTCAGCAATCCATTTAGTCCTTGTTCCATTCTTTGTTTTCTTACCTGGAAAAGAATTCTGGTTTTACACAACATAGTATGACCTGACCTTGCTATTATCTCATTGTTCTCCTCCTCGCACCTGTTTTTGATCTGTATCTTTGGTGCACATTTACACACAGCTAAAAAAGCTACTTTTGCAATCTATGCAAATCTGTGTGACAGATTATATTCCTGAACTGAACCATGTCTATAAAGATTCATATTAAAAATTTACTAAATAAAACAGGATTTGGAAAAAACAGAACCAACAACACAAAGCATCAATTCCTCTCAAAAATGTTGTAATTTTGCCATTAAATTTAAAGAACCAGAAGCAGTTGTTTCTTCACTTTAAAGCTTCAATGTACGTGTGACATTGCTTAGTTAGAAGTTGCCTGTTAAAAGCCTCTTCACCTATGCAGGCTGGAAGTCTGAAGTTTTAGGAGCAGCAGGAACCCTTTGAGAAGGCAGAAGGAAATCTTCTCCATGTTAGGGCTCGTAGAAGAGAGAAATCAGGGACACACAAAGCAAGTGTCATAACAACAGCTGGATTTGAAGGGCTTCAGCTTTGTTAAAGTGCAGCAAGTTACATCGGCCTTGCAAAATTCTTGTAGTGAAATGAAAATAAGTTATTCTGCCATCATTTAAAACCAACAACCTCTCTGCTTCTTCATCTATAAATTCTGCTTCTTTATGTATTAGGCTTTATAATTCAGTTTGATTAATCGGTAGATATCCCATGTAGTTTATGAGAAACAGTAGATTTTAGTTTATATACAAAACATATTTTATTTTATCTGCAACTTAAGTGCAACAGAAAAATGCCACTGAAATTTCATAAAATGGCATGCTGTTGCACCTTCATATAACAAAAACAGAAACAATGTATTTTGGAGTCACTGAAACATTTCTCCCTTCATATGCCTGAATGCCACCTGGATTAAATCACGCCAGAACAAAAGATAAACCAGGCAACCATGTCTTTTTCACACAAACAAGGAACAACTTTACCAGTGGCAACGCTATGAGACAGGAGAAAAATGTTCATGTAAAAATAGCTCAGCTCACATCTAACTGAGAAATAGAGCCACCTCTTTGGACTTACCACTCTCGTATGGAGTCTGGGAACTGTTTGCAGCTGGGTACTACTCCAGTAGTCTAATTGCTTTTCGCCTTCTTCATTCAAATTCATTCTGGTCCCGTATAAAGGTATGCAAAATTACCTCACATTTGTGAACTTGTTACTTATCATTTTAATCTTGGGTTTGTATAACTGAGTAACTACGAGCAGGCTGTCAGATCCAGGTGACATAACCTGCACATGTTCTCTCAAATACAGTAGAAGAAGGTTTTTGCGGGATCAACTTATATAAACACTGTGAAGCATCATGGATACCCATGGAAACCAGTGGACCTATATGGTACAAAAAATACTACACTATTACTGAAACTAATACTGATGCACTAAGCACAGAGTTGAAAGGGCCTGTGTCATAATGACACTGTGTTTTTAGTTCCAAAATTGGTGCTAATTCAGGGGTCTTTGCATCTAATTGAATTTTGTGAGATAACCAAAGTGCCCTAATGCAAAGTTTTCACAGATTACCAGAATTAGGAGACTTTTTTCTTCTGAGTACTTGAAACTGCTACTCTTAACATAGCATTTTTGCTTTATATCTATTCATACAACTGGAGACATTGAATATAATAGTCAGTAACATACATAATTATTTTAAAAAATGTAATCATAAAAAATATATTGAAATACCTCTTGTTACTTTGTTGACTGCTTGAACTTGATTGGAAATAAAAATTAACCAATTACTGAAAATCTGAATGAGAAGAAAGAACTCCACAAATAAAAAAATCCCCAAACAGATGAACATTTTATTTAATTTTCATATAAAAGCAGTTACTCAGGCATGGTTTGCTAAGATCTTTGTTGGCTACCGTATATTATATGCAGACTGTCACAGCTTAAGTCCATGATGGAGCCTATGCTCTTATTGACAGACTTGTGCACTGTTGGACTCTTCTACAAATAATGACAAGAAAAAAGATATTAGACTGACATTTACATTTTTCCCATCACATCTCCCCAAGACCTGATTTTTTTTGTGTGTGTGTGTCTTTTGTTGCTCTTGTTGTTAGCTTGTTTGCTTGTTTTAGAAGTAGTCAAAGGTTATATCTGAAAGAATAATATGAATTCAGGAGGCAACCATGAGATTCCTTGAATCTTTTTAATGTGTACAATATGAAAAGAATAAGCATATAAAAAGGAACATATCAGTGAAGAACATATCACTCCTTTATCATTGATAAAGGAGTGATTTTGTTTTCTTCTGGACTCTCAGAAACTGGGTGTATATATGCAAAAAATCAACAAATGAACCAATAAGCCACAGCTTAGCAAAATATAAAGGAATATTTTATTTTAAATAGTTGGATTTTATCTGCCGTTATTAAAAGACTGTTCATAATCTTTGGCACTCAATTACAGCATATCTAACTATCTGAACTGCACATTTATACACACAGAATGGAAATTATTTTAGTTTACTTATGTTATTTGCAGTGTGGACAGAAGTGCATACCCATTACTGGCTTCTTTCAAACCATTTAAATATTTTGGTAACACAATGAGCTTTTTCTGAGTCTAATTAGGCCATCAGTTTATCAACATTTCCAAATTAATAAAAAAAAATAACAACAATAAATTATTCTTAATAGGAAAAATAAAATATTGCTTTTTATTTAACAAAACAGAAAATCCATTTCCACACTACAATCATTTTGCAAATTGAAGATGTACAAATTAAAAGTCTTTGTAAAAAATCTGTTTTCTCAGTTAAATGATGGGCATAAACAGTGTCTAGGAAAATATTCTCTCTTTTCTCACCATCATGAATAGATTATTTGTAGACATTGAAGTTTGATAGTATACAGCTAGTCTTTACTTTATATAGTTTTACTTCTAAGAGGGAACAATATCTGAGTTTGGGTGATTCTTACTTCTCTTTCATGTAGTGTTTTTGGTAAACATCTAAAATTAGTGTTTGGGGGGGAAGCTGTTATAGATAATAATCTGAGGCACTTAGTGTTCAGTATTTCTTCTCATACAGAAGGGTAGGGAGAAACTACTTCCCAAAGGTCTTCCCTTCAATGTACCTCACAGAGATAAGTGGCTCACAGAAGCACATTTGTGAAGCCCAGGAGTTTCAGTTTACCAAACTCTTTTATTCCTACTTTCCTGGTGGTCTTTTTCTTTACAAATATAAGCTTCGTTTTGGAGTCATGCAGAAAACTGAAGTATTATTCATCTTTATAACTTTTGGGTCATTATCCCAATTTTTAATGTAAACTTAAGGGAAACAAAACTAGTTGTGAATCACTGGCCATAGAACTAATGTCTGAAACAGAGATGGATTAAATTTATTTGATATTATTAGTTGTAGATAAACAGAACAAAACAGAAATTGAAAGTCTTTTCTCCTACCTAACCCACCTTTTTCCTAAAAAAAAAAAAAA
>VXAA01002474.1:185648-205334 GCA_013399115.1 Anseranas semipalmata
AAAAAAAAAAAAAAACTTTTCTAAAATTGGTCATTTGAGATTATTTTTCAGTTTATTTAAAATTTGTAAGACTGCTTTATCTGAGTAGGATGCTTTCTTTGTACTAATGATCTGTGTCATGTAATGGTTTACATATTTCTGAGACTAAGAAATAGTTCAAGTAATTTCATGTTCACCTAATGAAGATAGTTTTGGCAAATGAGACAAAGTATATTGCAATACAACACAACACAATTCTGAAGATTTTTTTTTGTGGCAAATGTCATTTTTCCTACAATGCAGTCAAATTGTTTTTCTTCAGCAGTTTTATATCAAGTACTACAAGCCTTTTAGGGGAGCCAATCATTCTCCATATCCATTCCATCTTTTCCTAGCCTTTCTTGATCGTCACTTCACAGCCTCATCTGATATGCGGTACTGTTCCACCACCATTTTATCTGCTCATCTGCTGATTGCTTTCCTGACACTTTGCCCTCCAGTAATACTTGCATTGATTGTCACCCAATCTCTTGCTGAAATAGAACAAGAGTTTTCATTTTTGTCTCTCAGATGTGTATATTGAATGCCCACTGCACACCAGCTCTTGAAGTATCTACCCACTAGCAGTTTCAAGCATTGGCTATTACAGAGGCATAGGTTTAAAAAGGAAAACAGAGAAAGACGATTATTTGAGTGTAGTCTGTTTTTCAGTCATGTGAACTGTGGACCAAAGAACTAGATGGTTTTGGTAGAGTTCTGTTCATATGGATCCTCAACTGAGTGTTTTTACAGACAAGCCACAAATAAATAAATAAATTGGAACGCTGCATTTTTCAAATAATAGAAATTCTTAGTACTAGGCAAATACCACAAGCAAATTGTGGTGGATATTTACTTAAATTTGCAATTAATTGATTTTGAAGTGTTTACATCACTTCTTTTTTTTTTTTTCCTGAAAGTATTAGTGCTAATAGATTCAGAGAAGTTAATTTCAGCGTAGTATGCAAAATCGCAAAAAGAACTGCAAGTTTTCAAACTGCAGTATTTATGTTTTATGTACTTGAACACTCATACAGCTAGGGAATAAAAACTCTGTGAATGACTAATCTGCCCAGCTAAAGCTAACAAATTTCTGAAAAATCATCGAATTTCACCTGCTCAAGTCTTGAGACTTACTATTAGACACTAATACATCTCATCACAGTAAACAAAATATTTAAAAATTGTACAGCAAATATTTTTCCTTTGGAACTACTTTAAAAACCTTTATCGAAGACTGGACTAAATTGATAACCCGTACAGAAAGCCAGACTGTCTCTTCTGAAATATCTATCAACAAAATAAACAAATGAAAATTGAAGAGCACAGAGGAAGCTGAGGTGAACCTTAAGTCTTCCAAATGCTGAATAAATGTGCTTGGAGATGTTTTGAAAAGCTGATAAGGAAATTAAGTGCAATGAGTAAATTTGTGTTGCGGAGTACTTACTACCTCTATTAATAAGGCTGCTGCAGTTTAGTTTTTGTTTCATCTGCAGTAAAGAGAAAACACTTTAGTCACATCTCAAGTGTTGCTCAGTAACTAAATATATTGATAACATGCTGTAAATCAATATACTAACGCAATACAAAATGCATACAGTAGTTGAACTAATGTTCTATTCTGTTCCCACTAAGTAGGGAAAAAAATGTCTTTTAATTACAATAGCATTCTAGTGGCAATTTATAACAGTTATGCCATCTGGCCTAATGACCAAGCCACAGAACAAAAACACTCAGAAGCACCCAGAGCTGGAGGATTCCTCTTCAAGTGTGAACAAAATCTGGGCCACTGCAAAGAGTGGTTCCTCACTTTGTGGAACCAGTTTGACCCATTGTTGTGGCAGGGAAGATATGGGCATTTTGCAGGCAGTTGGGGCTAGTTTTTGGCACACAGGAACATACTGCTGTGCTGAGATCACCGTCAAAATGTGCAGCTGAGTGAATTTCCCCTTTTTATTGTTATATGTGTTATATACTATCTGTTGGGCTGGATTTCTTGTTGCAGTGCTCAATAAGCACTTGAAAGGAAAGATCCATCCCACCTCTTTGGCACTGCTCAACCCAAATTTGAAGTCAGATTCAACAGAATAGTGACCCCATGGATTTTCATTTCTGTGAGAAAACACAAATTGCCTGTCTCCTTCATAAACATGAAAAGGTGACATTATCAGTTCTTACAAGCTGCCCATGTTTACTTTTCTTTACAGTTTCAGATGGAAATTGGCATTTCAGTGTGCAATGTAATTACAAGAAAACCCAGAAAAGTGAACAGAGAGCATCTTTCTGAGATAATAAGGACAAGACTAGCAGGTGGAGCTTAACAACTCATCATACTGTCAAGAAAATACATATAGCAAAGAAAAGACAATTAAGATCTAGCAGAAATTAATGCAACAATTAATTCTTCCAGCATTCTGGAACATTTGAATGATGACCTGCTTCCTGTCTAGATGTAAAATTTTTATCTTATTGCATTCTTCTCAAAACTACATACAGAAGCTTTTTATTACCCAGTATTCTTGGAAAAAAAAAATCATTCTTGCCTTTATGTGAGAATCTATATATTACTAAATTAAATACTATCTGAAGCACTGTTTTTGATGCATTGAGTCATCATGTCCTTTTTATTTTTATTTTTATTTTTATTTTTATTTTTATTTTTATTTTTATTTTATTTCAAAATACATTGTTTCAGAGCAACCATTTGGTAAGGTAACTACATATGATAATTAGAACAAGTTCAGAGGTTTCCTGGTTTCCTTTTTTTTTTTTTNATGTGAGAATCTATATATTACTAAATTAAATACTATCTGAAGCACTGTTTTTGATGCATTGAGTCATCATGTCCTTTTTATTTTTATTTTTATTTTTATTTTTATTTTTATTTTTATTTTTATTATTTCAAAATACATTGTTTCAGAGCAACCATTTGGTAAGGTAACTACATATGATAATTAGAACAAGTTCAGAGGTTTCCTGGTTTCCTTTTTTTTTTTTTTAATGGAAAGTATTGTTTTTACTAAGACTACTCCAACTGAAAATTATTTGGTATAACTTCTATATTCTGTAAATTTTTCTAAAATTAACATTTTTATTTTGGGCTATATGAAAACTGATTAACACTTATCTCCTTTTGCAGTTCTAGTCAGGTCCTTGTGATTCACTCTGGCCATGGGATCCCTATGCTGCACTTCAGAAATTTTGTTCAAACAGGGATTTCTAGCAGATAAAGAGAGCAGGGACATATGACACCTTAAGCACTATTTCTCATAGTAGCCAAAAAGTACAAGCAGACAGTTAAGGTTAGCCTGAATGGAACATCTTCCTCAAGGTCCCTTCTTCCCCTCTCACCTCATTCCCACTCCCTATTCCCCCCATCGAAGAAGAAAGAATGAGGGAAGAAAAAAATTATTTTAACATTGTGAATTGGGATTCAATTAGAAATATTTTAATGCAATTAATTCTGTGAACAATTTATTTTCTAAGGAAAAAAAAAAAAAAAAAAAAAAGAAAAAAGGCAGTGCATATCTACATCCAGTTCTACTTCTTCATGAAAATGAAATTCTAAAATCAGAAATAGAAAGAACTGTTATAAATGAAAGTAGACCATAAAGTTTGTATTCCACTCAAGGGAAGAATTGGAATACAAAAGTTTCCTGCAAAGAGCACTGACAAATATTATTCCAGATAAAAGATCAAACCTGCTTCCTCAAGACCAAAGAAATACCTTCATATTCTGTATTAAATTCATTTTACTTAACTCATGGAAAGTTAAATAAAAGTGATTAGACAATAGTGTGCGGCCTGGAAAGCTTTAATCTGCATTTTGGAACCCTACTTCAGTACTGTTGAGAAAAAAAATCTTCATAGTTTATGCTCCCAGTTTCTCAAAATTAATCACATTGAGGTTAGAGTCTCCACGTGTTCATTCTGTGAACATCTATGGGGAAGGAGAACAGAAAAGAAACTGGCCTCTGCTTTTCCCCGTGCTTTCACTGAACACCATCATGCTAAGAGGATGACTGTCTGCTCTAGAAAGTTACATGTCTAACAAACGGCAAACAAACACCAAGTACCTACCCCACCAACAGACATATGAAGTCTATAAACTGCAAAACTTAATGAGGCATTAGAAAGATTTAAATTGTATCTCTAAGTTGCTCATGTCCATTTCCCATAGAGATTCCCATAGATTTCCCATAGAGACCAGCAAAGAGAGGAAAAAACAGTGTTAATACCATGTGCTGGAACAGTCTAGAGTAGTATAATATGAGACAAGTCACTGCAATGGGCAAATACATGTTTTATCATAAATAAGAAATCACGAGCCACTCTGCAACCGATGTTATATGTCATCTGTGAAATGGGAAAAACCTGTTAGGAGGATAGGAAACAGAGCCTCTCTAGAGTGGGAAATTAACAGATTAAACAATGGAGTCATTCCACGCAGAACTCAGTTCTTTGACTTTGTTCTTTTGTGACATATGCTTCATGTAATTAAACAAACAAACAGATCATGTATAGACAATTAAGCAATCATTTAACCAAATATAATTTGACATATGAGATATTATAAAACTAAATATTAAAGATTAAAGCATCTGAAAGCAAGCTATATCTAGAGGTCTAGTGTTAAGAAAGTAAAGTTGAAGCTAAGTGCAGCATATCTCGACTAGCTACTGTGTTTTTCCTTGTTAAAATATCCATAACACACCATATAACCATTAGCTAGTATTACACACACATATACATGTATGCAGATATGAGAATGAGAAAGGGCTCTTCCATAATGCTCTTCAAAAATAAGATTTTTGCCTTCAAATGAATAAAATTCTAACCATTTATATTTTCAAGCATGAGGACAATGCCATAAAAAATGGATTAATCCATTAGTTTTGCAATTTTTTTTTCCCCAAAATTCACATTAAAATTGGTCAGGTGACTTTTCCATAAGCTTTAACAAAAACCCAGTAGAAAAAACAGAGAAAGTAGGATCCTGCTATTGCAAACGACAAAAGAAAAAACACATAATATGTATTTATTTTTACATTATTCTTTAACATGTGTATATTTAAGTTAGGCAACTATATTAAAGATGACGCCCTACTTTGAACTTAGAGTCAAAATATTAGAGGTATTTTTTATGATTTACAGTTGTGAACTTCTTAGATTCAGTGAAATATCCAACAGTAGCCTTTCCCAACTATTCACTGACTTACGAAAGATGACTGTACATATACCAGAAAAGGGAAGGATCTGAGAGAGGAAAATGACTTGCATTATTACATTTTTCTGATATTCTGGACTTCTTTATTGAATATCACTATTTTCAGTTGAAATTGTCTTAAGAGCATAAGTTTCTCAGGTTTGTTATATATGCTAGTAATTAATTTGGTTTATTATTTTACATATATTTCTGCCTGTAGCACAACTGCTTTATTTTGTACTCACAGTGACATCATCCATTTCAAACTAGATTCCTTTTCAAACACCACAGCTGTCAGTAAGTAATTAGAAATTCAAATGAAATGACCTCACTTGCCAGCATTGCTTCCAAACTCCTTGATTCAAATGCAGAGATGTATTAAATTGCAAGAAACCTCACTCACAGAGACGAAGAACAAAGTGCAGAATGCTGAAAGTAGCCTAGCAGTTTTTCTTCCTAAGTTAAAATGTTCTCTTTGCTGGCTTACAATAAAGAGCACAATAATTTTTGAAGTGCCATATTGTGTTCTTTAAGAACACAATACTGCTGTATTTTTTCCCCAAATAGGTACAATGCACCTCTACAAAGTGTTTTTTATTATAAGAGTGAAAAAGGTATGAACATTGTCCTTGAATAATTCTTTCTGTGAAATCAGTTGAAACTTTAGCAAATCTATTACACTGTGCAACAGTACATTTTCTGGTACTCCTTCCATGCAGGGAACATCTCCCCACCACCTTACGTGTTACCAGGGAAGAGATCTTCTTCCCCAGGACCTTGCACTGTCTCCTATTCTCTCACTACAGCCCTAGTAGTAGATGAATTTGCAGTGGCCAAACTGTGACTTCTGCTACAAATATCTCTGAAGGACATAAACCAAGTGGCGGGAAAGCATCTCCGGGGAGGGATTAGAGGGATGAGTTTACACCTAAAATATGCGACTTGAGACTCCTGGCCTTGTGGTGGTGTGATTATTTGGCTCCATGAACAATGGCATCCTTTCTAGGAGCACAAGTGGCATGCTTAGAGCCGCTTTAACTACAAAGGCCACAAACTACTCCTTTAGAGCATTATTTTTTTCTTGAGGTATGTTTTTGACATTTTATAGCTCACTTTGCTTTGTAAATTTGTAATTAAAGGATTTTCCTAACTTGTATTCAAAATATATACTGGTATATTCTTCACATTTTGCATGCAGACATCTAATTATATACAAACTCACTGAAGTAGAAAACAATTTATAAACTGTACTGGTTTGCTACTTACTACAGTGTTTGAGTTGAAAAAAAAAATCATAGATACAAAAATAACAAAAGCAGAGCAAACACTATTTAAAGATTTTTTAATATATTGTAAGAATTATTTATATGGATTTTTATAACTAAATGAGGCACTTGCCACATAAAAATACTATTTTGTAAGTTCAGAATGTATCTATAAAATATATATGCAAAGTTATATAAAGTCATCCTTTAAATTGTACCTGCCAATCAACTTACAACAAATTAATTGTCTTAATAATTATATAGTTATTATATTGCTAATAAATGCACCTCAGCCTGTTTTAACCACATAGATTCCTTGATGCAGTCTCAATGAACAGATTTGCTTAATAGTTAGAGCAATATCAACATTACAAGAAAAGTTACATACAGATAAAGGTAAGAACACCATCATTACCAGGTGCCTTCTTCCTATACTGTCTCTTCCTCCTTGCTCCCACCTAACACCCAAACATATGTTTTATAATGAGATGTGCCTGCAAAAGGAAAAACAGTTACACAAAAGGATCATGTTCCTTATGGGGACACAGAATACACTCTTCATGGTTAGGATCAGAAGGGCTGGGGCCAAAAGGAACAAGTATGAAGATCCACACTGCAATCCTTCACACTACCAGCTGTGGGTTTCAAGCACAGATATCTTCCTGCACACTTCTGCAGCTGAATTAGAACATGTATTACGGTTTATGATAATACATGCTAACCTTATACATTATAAATATTTGCATCATCTTCCCAATCTGAACATTACATATATTTAAAGTGGATGTTTTCTTCTGTTTAGAAAATTACAGACTTGGATTAAATTACCTCAGTTTAGTCTTTCATGAACTAAGATGTGTGAATTTGATAGGCCTCATTTAACGTACTGTTGTTGAACAATATATCTTTTCTGAACCTTCGTTAAGTTTTCCATATTCTTTTAAAAGAATGGACATGAAAATGTGTCTCATTCTTGCAATACATGCTTTTAACGTATCCTCCTGGACATCCGATATAAACTCTTATGTTTGACACAGTTTCAAAATTCATTATGTGATGGTATATCAAGAATAGTACTAGAAGTAGGGACATCAGCAGAAAGAGATTCCATTTTGAACCCATAGAGAATCTAGAATCATGAACACATGTTTTCCTAGTACTGCTTAAGATACTATAGATAGTTAATAACCATCAACTCCCTGTAATGGAAATAATTCCTTCATCCTTCCTTTGTCATATTCTGTCATTTCTATTGTTTGACTTGGACACTTTTTGACTCTTATTTTCACAAATTGAGCGCAGTGAGACATGTAAAAGCTTCATAAAAAATGTCTTGGTTTAACTGAGATGCAGATGGAAGAAAGCAAGCAATATCAGCGTCAATACATCCACAAATTATAGGTTGTCTCTTGAGATAATCCCACTGGGTTCATATTCATTACCCTTACTCACAGTGAATAATTACACAGATTTAATTTCATGAGAAGCAACATACAAAGTATGGTATTAAATGCCACTAATGAATGTAGAATCAGGCCCACTGACAGAAACAGGAATGCAATCACTGCTGAATGTAAAATTTGCTGAAATAAGTCCTATACCAGTATCCTAAACAATCCCAGTTCATACACTTGATCTTTACTTGTAGCCATTTCCTAAATCGTACTTGCATACCAGCTATTCATCTCATTTACTTTGTGAATTATGTATGCTGCCTAAATACACTTAAAACTGAAATCATCGTGAGATGATGAAGTGAAAGGAAACACACATGTGAGCATATTTACAGTAGATTTTCCACATCTGTCTGTTATTAACAAAGCACAGCTATCATTTTACATGAAAAGTCTTTGACTTTCAGATGACTCAAGAGATTCTTGGTTTTGATTCATTACACCCACAATAACCAAGACTCAACAATAATATCAATAGTTTGCAGCATTTTATAACAGAAGAGTTATTAACACAATTATAAAATATTTTTTTTGTTGTTTTGTTGTTGTTGGTGGTGGTGTTGTTGTTTAGAACTAGTAACTTCTTATCAGAGTTGTGCCCAAACTAACAAGTTGTGTAGTGAGCCAGGCTTTATCAAGACCAATGTAGGAACATCACTCAAGTATGCAGAGAAGGAATCAGGAAAGGCAAAGGTTAGCTGTACTTCAAATTGGCAGTGGAAGTGAAGGACAAGAAGGACCTCTATCTGCACGTTGGCAGCCAAAGATAGATATTCCTACAACTAGGGCACCTTATGACAAAGGACACAGAAATAGAAATAGAAAAGTTTCCTTACAGATTCTTTTTCTCTGTCTTTACTGGTAAGGCTGTCTTCAGACCTTCCAGATATCTGAGCCTCAAGGCAAAGTCTGGCATAAGGAAACACAATGCACAGTACAAGGAGAAAGAAACAGGGACCTCTTAATCAAACTGGACATACACAAGTCCATGAGACTATCTGGGTTGTATCCAAAACAGTTGCAAGTGCTGAGTGATATCATTATGAGGTCTTGCTCTATTACCCTTGGAATTTCACAGTGACTGAGGGAGGTTCCTTAGGAGTGGGGAAAGCCAAATATTCCTATCTTCTATAGGGTCAAGAAGAAGGATCTGGGGAAATACTGGATAGGTGGTATGACCCTAGTCTCTGGGAAGGTAATATATCAACTTTTCTTGGGAATCATATCCAAGGACAAGGAGGACAAGAAGGTGATTGGGAATAGTCAGCATGGATTTACTAAGGGCAAAGTGTGCAAAGTGTGTTTGACAAGTCTGATTCCCTTCTGTGATGAGATGACTAACTTCATGGATGAGTGGAGAGCAGTGAAAATTCTTTACTTCAGCTTTACCAAGGTCTTTGACACAGGTGATACTTGAAATAAGCTTTTTTTTAGGTGCATATGGGAAGGTTGCAAAACTGGACAGAGACTTGGAGTTCTACATTATCTCTGCCCTGAGAAGAAATGCAAGAAATAAAATTACATGGTTTTAGTGGTAACTAGGAAAATCAATACATTTTTCTTGGAGTGACAAACATGCAGTTCATTCCTCAGGCAGTTCAACAGCTAATTTCCTTTAACAATGACATGACAGCATCCATGAGTGAAGAAAAAAAACATTATCAAAACCAGTTAAACTGGACAGTGGAGTTTTGCTCTGAAGCTTTCTCCAAGCCATTAATGCTCCCCACCCCCCAATTTAAAAAAAATGTAATCAAGGTCCAAAATTTGAGACCCTCTCCACCCTCACCCCCAACCCAGACTGTTTTTGCTTCAGGTATAACTACTGTATTCTCTATATTATTATTATTTTTTTTTTAAGTGTGAAAGTTGCAAGCTGGTTTTGCTATGTCTGAAGTCCACAGTTATTGGACATGCTCCAGTTTACACTGATGTTACTGAAATAATTTGCTTTTTTATGGTGATAGATTTTTGTTTACAGTTCAAGAGGGAAAATGTCACTTGATTTGCAGGGTTTGAGGAAATGATTTATGTAGCATTTTCTGACTAGTGCAATCAAAATTGAAGAACTTATATTACACTGTGCACAGTGATCTAAGATCTCATTTATAAACCTAATATAACATATAATAGAATACTGGACAATCAATCACGAAATGGAGACACTGATGACTAAATTATACATAATGTGAAAGATTCATGACTGAGCTGCTGAGGTTGGATTTCTGGGGTACTGTAAATATCAGAGAATTCAACCTACTTTAATGCAAGTTCATAAATTCAGTTTACAAACATGGAGAAAAGCGGAAAGAGAAATAAAAACACCATGAGTAAAACATTTCTCTCCTAAGAAACACGATTTTCCAATTTAATATTTTATCCAAGAATGTACTCCAAGACATAAAGAAATATAGTACACAACTGAAACTAAATGTATGCTAATAGAAACCATTTTCGATTTGCACCAGGAAGTTAAAAATTATTTGTCTCAAAGTTACAATCACTAAACTTCAGTTTTGTCTTCTGGTACAACACGGGTAAATCAGAAACCAAATTATACCTGACTCTCATTTCCTACAACTAGTGATTCCAAGCAATTCCAACCAGCAGATCTGAAAAAAAAAAAAACTCAGATTAATTTATAGACATTATTAATAGCTATTGTTTTCCATTGCATGAAATATGAGGGGGGAAAAAAAAAAAAAAGGGTTCTTTATGTACTGGAAAAATCGGGAATACTGCACTGTTTCGGTATGCAATAATGTAGCCTTTGGGTTAGGGCAAATTCCTGGAATATGAGGGATTCAAGAGCTCTGTTTGCCAAAACTGAACAGTGATGCTTAAGCATCATTGTCACTAAGACACAGATTCCTTATTTTCCTGCCATTTTCTCCTTCTGGAATTTCACTCTGTGAGGCAAGTGCTATTGCTTTCTATGTGCTGGCACAAGGAGGCTCTGCATTCAGGCAGAGCCTCTGTGTGCTTCTATAATACAAATAATTAAGGGTTTCTGACACTTTCAAGTATAGATGAACCACAGAAAATTTGTATTAAATCTTTGCTGGAAGTTCTATCATGTGTCTAAGTGGGCTTTAGGGGCTCGCACTGAGATTCAGTGGGTCATCACATTGATCTATCTGCAAATGTAGCTTGACTGCTGTCTTGAAGAAAACTGTGAGAATGGAGCTTCCCCTTCTCCCACCCATTGGGTCATGGGGGATCACTTTAAATTAGATGTGATTTGCTTCAGTCTCTGACACTTTTGGTTAATTCCTTCTTTACTGTACTAACCACAAATTCTCAAATTCCAAAACATAAGAAAAATGTTAAATGGGAATCATAATGGAATTGTCCTCTTAAACTCTAGTTTGCCTTCTATGTACCTTAAGGTAATTTTCCTAAGTCACTTTGTGCTTGATCTGTTTTGTCAAAAACAGCTTTCAAAAACGAAGGTGGAGACTGAGGCTTTTAGCAGCAGAATGCCATATGGTACCATCAATTCTTTAAGCAGAACTCTGCACTGAGCTAAGTAAGCTTCTCAGTGTAAAACAGCAGCTTTTGGCATACTTTGGCAACTTTGTATACAGTATGGGTTGAATATGTTTTCCAGCGCATTATCAATGGTTCTCAGCATAAATCAATAAGGACCTCCTGACACCTTCTAAAATATTCTGGATTTATATCTTTTGAATCAGTATTATGTTTTATGTTATTTGGCTCTATAGATCCTCATTTTTGACTGAGAAAATTAACATTAGAAAACTGTCAGATTTTGAAATTTGTTTTCTCTGGATTAAGGGTATTTTACCTGAAAATTTTCAGACATTTCTTAAGTGGAAAGGAAATGTCAAATGTTATACTGTTGCAATGTACCACATTTTGTTTGTATGTTTGTTTGCTTGTTTCCCTTCTTTTTTTTTCTAGGTACCTTAAATTATTTTTTTCCTTGACAGTTCTCCAACCACAAGGACTTCTTAGCTAACTTGTTGTGCTATGTCCTCTTATTCTAAAAGACAAATAAGAAACTGAAACCCCAGGGTTAAATGTAAACAGTTTCTAATGTGATATCATGTTTATTTTATAAAGTCATAGATATAACTCTATCTAACATAAAGTTAATACTTTAGTATGTTTAATAGAACATGCAAAATTCTGCAGTATCACTGAGAATTTCTTTATAGAGTTAATGTATAAAAATGTTTTTCATTTTCAAATTACTTAAGTACCATGCTCGAATTGACTAAGTTCTAGCAGGAAGGATACACTATCAGTAATAAAAGTGCAACATACTTTTAAGGACAACATTTTAGTATCTTTGCAAAAAAAAATTAATTGGGTATTTCAGTTTGTTTAGTGCAGTCACTGTTGGCAAATGTTTACTTGTTCAAAAATACTAACATATACAAATACTAACATATTACTCTTGCTGGTTTATTTGGAAAAGATTTAGCCATTTCTGATGGCATTTCTCTAAGGAGAGCAATAGATCCTGCAGCTGTTTCCTCTTAAGTTAAATACTAAATATTTACATTACTTAGTTCTCTCAAAACTATATTGCCACTCATTCATATACAAAATTAGTTTCAAGTTACAGACAGAATATAAAATTTGAAATGTACTGAAGCAAGGCTACCTGCAAGCATTTGACAGGGGAATCCATGTGATTACAAAGCAACATTCAGAAGATACTTGAGGCTTAATGCTCTTCCAGAGATGTCATATAATTACTGTGTTCTTTTCCTAACAGATGACGATATTTTGTTCACCTATGCCAACAGCTGATACTGAATGCCAAATATGAATGTGAACATGGTTGCTGTAATATATTTGACATGCATTAAAGCATAATGCAAAGCCATGATACAATGTGAACTCTCTTCTGNAGGAAAGGAAAGGAAAGGAAAGGAAAGGAAAGGAAAGGAAAGGAAAGGAAAGGAAAGGAAAGGAAAGGAAAGGAAAGGAAAGGAAAGGAAAGGAAAGGAAAGGAAAGGAAAGGAAAGGAAAGGAAAGGAAAGGAAAGGAAAGGAAAGGAAAGGAAAGGAAAGGAAAGGAAAGGAAAGGAAAGGAAAGGAAAGGAAAGGAAAGGAAAGGAAAGGAAAGGAAAGGAAAGGAAAGGAAAGGAAAGGAAAGGAAAGGAAAGGAAAGGAAAGGAAAGGAAAGGAAAGGAAAGGAAAGGAAAGGAAAGGAAAGGAAAGGAAAGGAAAGGAAAGGAAAGGAAAGGAAAGGAAAGGAAAGGAAAGGAAAGGAAAGGAAAGGAAAGGAAAGGAAAGGAAAGGAAAGGAAAGGAAAGGAAAGGAAAGGAAAGGAAAGGAAAGGAAAGGAAAGGAAAGGAAAGGAAAGGAAAGGAAAGGAAAGGAAAGGAAAGGAAAGGAAAGGAAAGGAAAGGAAAGGAAAGGAAAGGAAAGGAAAGGAAAAAATGCTTAGTCAATTAATTCTTTCACCAAGACGTGCAAATCACTGTGGAAAGTTTCCAGATTACTTAGACAAGACAGAGCTTTACTTTTTACTTCAGAGTTTATCATAACAATATATTCTTCTACTTTCTCAGCATAGT
This sequence comes from Anseranas semipalmata, assembly GCA_013399115.1. Classification (NCBI taxonomy): domain Eukaryota; kingdom Metazoa; phylum Chordata; class Aves; order Anseriformes; family Anseranatidae; genus Anseranas; species Anseranas semipalmata. The sequence goes on from VXAA01002474.1 coordinate 199,146, forward strand.
TCTGACACATGGAAAGTTAACCATTGCAGTTGTATTTCTTACTAGCAAATACAGTAAGACAGTCATGTTCATCAGTCATCATAGTATGTAACAGGTCATTTTCCTCTGTACAGATTGATAGAAGCAACATTATAATCAGCTACATAAACATATAATTACTCTCTATTATCTGCAATTGTGTTCTAGGAATCTTCTTAACGCTCTATGTTAACATGACTAAATTGCAGTTTTAAACTATTGGTAACAAAGAAAAAAAATATTGCTTTAAGCATAACCTGAGTCCAGCTTTAAACTTAACCTGATTTTCTTTTTCTTTTTTTTTTTTTTTTACCAGAATAGAAAACTAAATGTTTTAAAGGTGCTTGCATTGTAGCTTTTAACTTAATTAAGATTTATTTTTAGATAAAGTAAAAATACCATATCTAACCATATTCTGAATCTTGCAATGGATACTAACAGAATATAAGGGCCTTTCATTGGAAAGGCTGCCCAGGGAAGTGGTCGAGTCACCATCCCTGGATGTATTTAAAAGACGTTTGGATGTAGAGCTTAGCGACATGGTCTAGTGGAGGGCTTGTTAGTGTTAGGTCATAGGTTGGACTAGGTGATCTTGAAGGTCTCTTCCAACCTAAAGGATTCTGTGATTCTGTGATTCTGTGATTCACTGACTAGGTGTCAAAGATAACGATGGTATCTCTGAGATATAAAACAAGTCCTACAAGACATCAGAAAAAGAAGGAAAAAACAATGTTTTCACAAAACCTGTATCCAAGAAAATACCTCTCTCAATTATTTTTAACTCATCTCAAATATTTTCCTCTGACAGGAAAAGAATGTTAGAGAATTTTATATGAAGAGTACTTGAATATATATGGTATTGAAAAGGCGACAGCACTAAATTTGAAAATAAAGTTACATACTGCAGATTTAGCAATCTGACTGTTTAAAACACTAGACAATCACTGACTGTGAAATTTATACTCTTCAAATTATCAACCATTGAAATCCAAATGCTGACATGTCATTTTTTGATAGAATCTGTAAGAATAATGACTGATATAAAAATCATTGTACAAAAATACCTTGACACTTCTTTAAAAAGGAAAGCATTAAAACCAGCTTCTTTCTAAATTAACTAACCCCTGTATATCTTAAGGTATGTACTGTGAAATGGATTTTGTTACCAGTATCTTTTTAGGATTCACCATTTATTTATTTAAACCGTGGAAGAAAATTCTCAAATATACTATTACAGCAAAATTTGCCAGGAGACCAAAGAAAGACCCACTTTTCCAATTATATCCAACTTCTCTGTCTATAAAACATTTTGGAGTACTTTTCTAATTATAGATTCCTCCCTGCTGACAGCTCTCATCTATGTGGGTCTGCCAAAGGTGCAACCATTGAAGCATGTGGTAGAAAAGATTCACATAAATCTTGTACAAAGAATAGCAAGTAATGAAAAGTGCTCTAGCAGGTGTATGTTTGAATCATAGCCAGATACTAAGGAAATCTCTTATGGATTATCAACATTCATATCTTCCTATTTCCCAAAGAGGCAGCCTGCTACACTATAAGCAATTCCTAAGTGAGAGTCACATTCTGTTCTCTGGACATGTGAACTCTGTTTTTATTTAGCGCTCTTCAAAAATAATTCTGAACTACCCCAAATGATTTCTAATAAATATCTATATAATCAGTGCTTAGGGCTCTGAAAATAGCAAAGCTGAATAACTGTCTGAAGTTTAGGAATCCTGTTGAAACCCTTTAGGGTCAAGACAAGTATTTCTCAAGGTCAGTTTGACCTATCCATCCTTTGAAGTCCCAGATAAGTTAAAAAAAATTCTCTGCCTGATGTTGCCATTCCTTCTTCATTAAGTGAGGCCTTAGGCATTTTAATAAATAATGCCTAAATTTTAGGATAATAGCCAGCATTTTAGTTGGCTAAATAAGGTGAGAATAATCACAGGATTAGAAGGCAGTGTCAAAGAGTTGAAGTCTTTATAATAAATACAAAGAAAGCAATTACTCCTGACTTTATACTGTCTCTGCTTCACAACAGAGACTGTCTGCGGAATACTTATACTTTACCTAGGTTTCTGTGGTTTTATTTTGTTTTGTTTTTTAAATACAGTGCATGTTTCTCGACAAGGTATATTTAAAGTTCTACATTTGACCCCAAAACTAACTGAAGAAACTCATTTCCACTTCCTTGCATTGAGGAATAGGCTCTGTTAAGGTATTAATTCACTTTAAGTGTGACCCACACACTCTTTTGTGTAAGCTTTTGTGACCTTATAAATAGGAAATTACATTCTAATATTGCATAACCTTTTTAAAAATTAAGTATTAAATGACTTCAATAATTTGGGGCCCACGATAAAGTGCACATTGAAGTACAACACTAGAGGGTGGTGCTATCACATATGACAGCTGCTGGCAGAGGCGTAGTTCTACATTGCTTTACAAAAGATTTTAGCCTATTGATTTATTTCCAGGTGAACAGAAGGCACTGACCAACCATCTTGAACTAATTTCAGATTCTTACAGGTCCATAGCAAATGTCAAGATGTGTCAGAATCTCACAACATCAAATGGCACCAACACTGTGATATACTTCCAGAACTGAACATTTATATTTGTCTTGTCTTTCCTTTTCTTGAACTGGAAAACATTTTAGGTAATGTAACACATATTGTACTGGAATGTGCATTATGTTTGACTTTATATTTTAACTTAAATACAAGTGATGCAAAAGGCCATGGTATAGTTATTTATGTCTCTATTTGTAATGAGATATATTTTTTCCTCATGAAGCATGTTCTTCACGAAATATATGTTTTGCATCAAAGGGCTGGCATCTGCTCTTTCTTTTCTCTTGCAACATATATAGTTGCATGGCAAACAAGACATTATTGTCGGTCACTGACCATGCTTGGCAATCTATTTATAAATGATCTTCTCATACAAAAAAATTGACTGAAACTCTAGCCTGGTGCCATATACATTACATTTTAATGTAATGTGAAGACAAGAAGGTGATCAGCAAAGAGATATCATGCTTAACCAACCTGATTGCCTTCTATGATGGGACAACTGGCTGGATAGATGAGGGGAGAGCGGTGGATGTTGTCTACCTGGACTTCAGCAAGGCTTTTGACACTGTCTCCTATAACATCCTCAAAGGCAAGCTCAGGAAGTGTGGGCTGGATGAGTGGACAGTGAGGTGGATTGAGAACTGGTTGGATGGCAGGCCTCAGAGGGTTGTGATCAGTGGCATAGAGTCTAGTTGGAGAACTGTAGCTAGTGTTGTCCCCCAGGGGTCAACCCTGCCTCCAATGTTGTTTAACTTATTCATCAATGACTTGGATGAAGGGATACAGTGCCTCCTCAGCAGGTTTGCTGATGGTAAAAAACTGGGAGGAGTGGCTGATACCCCAGAGTGCTGTACTGCCATTTGGGAGGATCTCAACAGGGCAGAGAGGTGGACAGCGAGGAACCTCTTGAAATTCAACAAAGGCAAATGCAGGGTCCTGCACCTGGGGAGTAATAACCCCATGCACGAGTACAGTCTGGGGGTTGACCTGCTGGAAAGCAGCTCTGCAGAGAAAGACCTTGGAGTCCTGGTGGACAACAAGGTAACCATGAGCCAGCAATTTGCCCTTGTGGCCAAGGGGGCCAACGGTATCCTGGGCTTCATTAGGAAGAACCTTGCCAGGAGGTAGAGGGATGTAATCAACCCCCTCTACTCAGCCCTGGTGAGGCCTCATCTGGAGTACCATGTCCAGTTCTGGGTTCACCAGTACAAAAGAGACACGGAGCTCCTGGAGCGAGTCCAGCAAAGGGCTACTAAAATTATTAAGGGACTGGAATGTCTCTCATATGAGGAAAGGTTGAGGGAGCTGGGCCCGTTCAGACTGGAGGAGAGGAGGCTTGGGGGATCTGATCAATGTGTATGTTTCTGAAGGGAGGGTGTCAAGAGGATGGGGCCAGACTCTTCTCAATGGTGCCCAGCAACACGATAAGAGGCAACGAGCACAAACTGCAACACAGGAAGCTCCATCTGAACATGAGGAAAATCTTCTTTGCTGTGAGGGTGACTGAGCACTGGAACAGGTTGCATAGAAAGGTTGTGGAGTCTCCTTCCACGGAGATATTCAAAAGCTGTCTGGACACAATCCTGGATAATATGTTCTAGGTGACCCTGCACGAACAGGGAGGTTGGACTAGATGATCTCCAGAGGTCCCTTCCAACTTCAACCATTCTGTGATTCTGTGATAACATACCATTAAGAAAGTATGTTACCTTCTTCCAATTGTGCTTTCCTATTAATGTCACTATGCAACTAATCACAGAATCATGATGCATAACACATGAATTCTAGAAACATCTTTATTTTAAGACACTTCTCTTTCCAGGAACTGCCAGACCATTAATCTAAATCCTCAACTAATCCAAATATGTTAATCCAACTGCTTTGCAGAAACAAAGGATTAACAGACCCTTACTTTTAGTGGCATAGAAAATATTTTCTTACACATCTGAAAGCACAGAGCAGTGCAACCAGTTAATAGGTCATGGTAGGTGCATCAGCCAAATAGTCAGTGTGTAGTCAAAACAGATTTCTGTTCTTTAAACCAGAAGCTATTCCCTGTAGTCTGTTAGATACATAAGAACACATCTTCTTAGTCCATCTGAGTCAAGAGTAGTAACATGACTTACTCCCTTCCACAGACTGTGGAAATTGCCTTGCTCATAGTACTTTTCTTTAGTAAAGAAGACCTCTCCAGGCAGTGTCATGGTGCATTAATTATTTAGTGAATAAATAATTAATCAAAAGATTGGAAAGATATGACGGGAGAAAATGATTCATTTTCTCAAGGTAGGGAGGTTACCAGTAGCATCCTGCAGAGATCTCTGAGGGAACCTGTGTGATTCAACATATTCTCAAAAGGGGTGAATAATAAGGTGACAAGATTTGTTATTGATTCTAGGCTTAGTAAAGGTAGATGGGGACCAAAGAAAGAACTACAGAAGTACTTTCCAATACTGGCAGATGAAATTCATTGTAGATAAATGTAAAATGTGTGTTGGATGGGGGAAATCAATCCTAATGTTACTTACAAAACAATGGACTCTCAACTGACTTAGTGCTCATATGAAAACTTGGAACTATAATAGATAAAAAAAAAATGTTGGCTTACTACTCAGTAGCTGTTAAAACAATCAATTTAAAGATAGAAACTATTGAGAAAACAAAACAAAACAAAACAAAACAGGAAACAATGGGATTTATGCCACACTATGATTCCATGTTTCAGCAGCACCCTGAATACAGTATGCATTTCTGGGTACTCATACCCTCCATCTGAAAAAAAAATTCAAAGGAATCTTGGAGGAGGTACAGAGTAAGGATGACAAGAGTGACTTGGAATGGCTTCTGTGCACTAAACAGTGGAAATGGAGGAACAGATGACTAAGAGAGATATGAAAGAGGCCTACATTGTCACAGGGGATATTGAAAAAAATTAGGAATCAATTTTTCACTGTCTCTTCCAAAACAAGAATAAAGTGATGTCAGTTGAAACTAGAGGATGGCAGTTAAAAGGGATTTTTTCCTTCACATGATGGATAGATAATCTGGAAAACAGCCACAGGAGACAGAAGACAATAAAAGTTTATAAATGTTGCAAAACTAATTTGATTTTTCCTCCAAGGATTTGTCCACTGAGGGCTACCAAACACAGGATACATACTCTGGTATGTATAATACATACTTACTTTGTTCCTATATTCTTGCCTAGACATGTGGTTTTGGCACACTTGGAGAGGCTACTAGGCTAGACAGATCTTTGATCTCTCACAGCACAATCATTATGTTCTTATGGCAGTTCTGCTCTGCTCCTGGCAGCACTGTACGTGAATATTGTGCCAGGAATGAAATGTTTGCCTCACTGGAAGTGTTGTCCAAATGAACCTCTATTTCCTTCTCATTTGTGAAGGATGAATATATCTTCTTTCACATAATTCAGTATTAGAATTCACACATTGGTACCAGACTATTTCTGTTGGGGCTGGAAACGTAGCAGGGAGGGAGACACTTCAAGGAATCTGAAACCTTATCCTGGGTGAATGCTCTGATTACTATTATTAAGGATACTTAAAAAGAAAAAAAAAAAAAGGGGGGG
>VXAA01002474.1:205357-223064 GCA_013399115.1 Anseranas semipalmata
GGGGGGGGGGAGGAACCCTGCATATGAAAAGATGATTTCTACCTGTTTCGCTAGCAGCGTACAACTTAAGCCAATTCTTGCTGAACTGCAGATAGCAATAAAATACATCAGAATATTTCAATCATTAGAGTAAAAGATAGAACTGCCATTAAGACTAAAGATGTACTTTTCCAGTTGTTCTTCAAAGTAAGATCATACTTTAGATTATTTGCAAAGGATAAGCAGAAAATCAACTTAAAAATCATTAAAGCATATTGTGATACAGCCTTTTTTACCAGGTAATATAAGTAATAGGAGCACTCCTCTGTCAGTTTCCCTGCATTTAGACTAGCTTTTCTAGTTCCTTACTTACCAATATACGTACTATATATATATATATATATATATGTATATATGCACAAGTCTATAGCCATTTGCTTAACTCTAAAAATGGAGTAACTTGAGTCCAGGACATTCTTCCCAAAGGTCACTTTCTAAGGAAATCACACATTTGCAATGCAGACTTTGAAAACTATTGAATAGCACTAAAGTTGAAGAAACTTACAACAAGTTTTTTCATGTATTAGAAGCAATGTAAGAACATAAATAATTAGTAGTTAAGACCTATTTAGTTGGTGTGTTGTTTTGTTGGAGACAACATTTCTATTTAAAGAAGGAATTAAACATTATCCCAGAAACAAACCACCTATTTCTCTAAAAAGCATGAATTTTGAAAATCTGAAAGCATAAGCCTTGCGGTAACTATCTAACTACATCAAGAATATAGATGAAAATTTGGTACTTCAGGTAAATCCCCCTCAGATGCTGAAATATCCTTTGTATTCTGATCTTTTGTAACCTTTTTTTTTTTTAGTTTGATTTTTTAAAATCCCATTAACTGAAATTACTAACACCTTCATGACTATTTTTGGTCCATGTAAAATCCAAGATTATGATTATAGACTGTATCATTCAAATGTTAAACTGGCTAGGACTATGCTTTCTTCTCAGACAGGTAATTACATAAATTACACACCTGAATCCATGGGAAGAGGATATACTTGTCCTGCCCATATTCTCCTTTCTGTGAAGACAACTACCAGTCAGCCAACCTACCTGGTACGACTACCCTAGCACATTCTGAAAGTACTCCAACCAGATCCTAGAACAGAAGTCAGAAAAAAAATCTGAAAGCTTTTCTTACAAGAATGAAAACCATAAGATTGTTTCTTTTTCCAGTTATGGGCTTTGAGTTGGTTATAGCTTTCCTTTTTTTTTTTTTTTTTTTTTTTTACATGTTACTGAAAACTTGTCTCATGTAACTATATCTAGAAATAGTTAGAAATTCAGTTTAAAAGACTGCAAATGCTACAAGACCTAATTATTATATCAAAATAGTGTTACTACAAATATTGCCAATTTCAGAATGGAGGGCCTAAAAACTTCTCTTTGTTGCGGCTTTCTCAGAACAATAAGCAAACAATCAGAGACCCTTTCTAATCCTTAGTTAGGAAAAGTAAACAAATTCCTGTACGCACGTGTAACACACTGATATAAATTGTGTAGCATCTTTTAAATGTTGACTCTGTTCACAGTATAAATATAAGCCCAAAGGCTCACAGAGAATTTCCGTCGCTTGCACTACTATTCTTCCAAGTACCACTAACATTACAGAAATAGAACAAGGGCGAAAATCAGAAACATGCTTACTAAAAAAATGTATTGTGGAATAGGCGTGATGATTTCAGCATGTTGGCAGGGAAACTACCCTGCCAAGTACTACAGACACCATTTCAAAGTCACTAGGTAAGTAGTTAGGTTAACTTTTCTTCCCCACCGATCTTTATGCCTGTACAATTACATTCACAAGCAATGCCCTGTGCCTCCTCCTTACCTTCCCAAAATACACGATGCATGAAATGCATGGAGAGAGGGAAGTGAGGAACACAGCTGATTCAAGCAGCATAACGTTTCTCACTTGTAACCAGACAGAAGCTTCCATAGCCATGGACATCCTGTGCAAAATGTCCATACTCAATCCTTTACTTTTAGCAAAACTGGGTTAGAAACAAGTGCATGCTTCCATGCTGAAGAGCTCTATACCCCATACACATGGAGTAATCAGATCATTTGCTCAACAGGGATTTTGCTGAACACCCATACAATTTTCCATCAGCTGGATGAGGAATCCTTTGACTAGGTCCTGACCTGAAGTCTGAGGCAAATCTGTTTGTTCATTTATCTGAAGTTGATTAATTTCATTATTGATCACTGCAGCTTGTTTACCATGGCTACAATGTCACAGGTTAATTCTACCCGCTGTGGTCTTGACACCATATCTACTAAATTATTGACTTTTGTGCACGCTACTCTTTCATTTTGTTTATTCACAGTAATAAATCTTCAACTTTGTTTTCAACTAAACAACACAGCACTGCTTAAGTGACTTAAATGTCACTCTAAGGAAAAAGGCCTGCAACTGCTTACCCCCAAAGCAATGTTGCTTTCTTGTATCCTTAGTATCCTATTTGCTTCAAAAGTTATAGCCTATTCTTTGAACAACTGATAATTTTCCTGAAATTTTCAGGACTCCTGTAGTAGAAAATCCTAGCTTTCCTTTTGCATGTTAAAATAATAATAATAATAATAAATAAATAAAAAATTCTGTTTTATCTGAGTATTTCCTAAGATTCATGAGAATCCCATACTTGTAATTCTATCATCTGCTCTACATCTATCCTGTCATAAAGCTTCTTATGCTCAAGACCCGTGTTATGGGGGCAGGCAAACACAGCTCTTGGACCTGATGTCACTAAGCAAGGAGATTCCTGCAACAAGCAAAGCTGGATTCTGCACTTCTGAAAATTGTGATTTTTATTCAATTATGAGTGAGGAAAAAGACATCAACATTGTCGTGAGAAAAAATGACATTGCAAATAAATTCAGAGGACCATAGGAACCTCCACCCCCATCATTAAATATTGTCATTCAAAGTCTAACAACACTGTTCCGTATTTGATCACCCAGTGCTTCATAGAAAGAGTACAGATCTTTGTTAGCCCACAAAACTAAATAGTCCTTATTTTAAAAGTGTTCTTGAAGCAATAAATACTGGTAGGCAAATAGCTACTTAGCAGGTTCAACTGCTCTATTGTGAAGATCATAAATTACTATTACTTTTTTATTACAATATAACCATATCAAAAATTTTCAGATACTTTGTTGCCATCCTCAAGGGAAACTAAGCTTCTTAGTGTACTCACAGATACTATACCTAAGAATGATGCATCTGTCTCTCGAACATCACTGGATTTAAATGTCATTCTAATGTTTTATGTTCAGAAATGTTTGAGATCTCTACATATACCTTAAGAAGAAAATGCTATAAAGTCTTCCCCTGACTCACACTGTTATATCAGCTCAAGCATCATAATGAGTGGTTAAACATTTTCTGTAAATAGCTGCATAATGCATATGTACAGATGCATAATATCAGAAAGAACCACATTAATGTAAAGTTTCATGGGACACAGTAACAAGCTGTAGCATTGCAAAAATTTACTTCTGAACTATTTTACTGAACACATTGATTTGATGAACCGTCAGGAAAAGTCTCTGCTGGAGATGTATTTAAAGCCACATTGAAAAGCAATTTAAAGGTGATTATGACTTTATAAAGTCTGGGAAATGAAGTGGGAAAAAATGTTATTGATGAAATGTTTACTTACTAGTAAAAGATTTCAAGTGCAATTGAAACAACACCATAGAGTTAATCGTGAACTTAAGAACTCTCATTAAATATTTGATTCATCTTCTTGGCCTAAAGAAGTCAAAGGTCAGAAAAATGAAGTCTCACAGAAAGCTTATAGTGTGATCATCTAAGGGTGAAGCACGATTTATTTGAGCCAGGTACCTACTTATTTTCTTCTTATCAGAAAGATATGGACCTGTTAGAGTGTGTCCAGAGGAGTGCCATGAAAATCATCAGAGGCCTGGAACCTCTCCTACGAAGAAAGACTGAGAGAGCTGGGTTTGTTTAGCCTGTAGATGAGAAGGCTCACTGCAGCCTTTCAAACAAATAAGGGGGGCTTATAAGAAAGATACGGAAGGACTTTTTACCAGGGCCTGTAGTGACAAGACAAAGTATAATGGTTTTAAACAAAAAAAGGGTAGATTTAGGTTGGACATAAGGAAGAAATTTTTTACTATGAGGGTGGTGAGGCACTGGAACAGGTTGCTCAGAGAGGTTGTGGATGCCCCCTTCCTGGAGGTGTTCAAAGCCAGGTTGGATGGGACTTAGGGCAACCTGATCTAGTGGAAGGTATCCCTGCTCACTGCAGGTGGGGTTGGACTAGATTATCTTTAAGGGTCCCTAAACCATTTAGTGAGTCTCTGATTCTCACAGCTCTTCTTGTAGCAGTCAGACCCAAGGGCACACAGCTGGGCTGGATCACAACAGGCCCGGAGCATGGGCAGCCAAACCACTGCCCATGGCAGCGTCCCTGTGGTCCTGACAAAGGAAGAACCAATATGGCTTGACTTGAGAATTTCTGTCCATAACCTCTTCACACTGAGAGTAACATTCTTCTCTTTTGCAACAGTTTTTCTGTTGGAAAAGCTCAATAGGAAACCAATGACTTCCAGAATGTATGGAAATATTTAAGACAAGTGGGAAAGAATTAAGGATAATTATTCAGCATACGGTGTTGTAGAAACAGTTTTTTAAGGATTTGTATGATTGTTTAAAAATCTGATTATACTTATAAAATGGACTGAAAAGAAAGAAGTTGATGTTGTCTTTAAAGAGAATGACCAGTATGGGAGGAAAAAAAAGAAAACCTATACTACTGTGCAAGTTGTAAAGAGGTAAATAACTAAAAGGAAGACACTGATTTTCTTTGAGAAGTATTCCTAAAGAAATGAAATTGTAACTTTCAACATACTATCATGCCCTCTGGTTTAGAAGCAAAACAGAAAGTTGTATTTATATGGCAATTCAACACACACTATTCAGGACATCTGGCAGACCAGAAAAAGTAAGCTGACTATTCTCTATCAAACTGCCTTTTTACCTGCTTCATTATAAATCAATCCAGATCTCAGATGAATAGTCTCTATAAATGTTTGTCTGATGGTATTCATGGGAGAGTACCTTCACTCTTTTCCCAAATATCAGAATTAATTTTCTAGAGGCATATTTTCCCTCTAGAAAAATCACCCACTCTGTTACACAAAAGTTACTTACTTCAATTCTACCCATTTAACCCAATATTAGGCTGATTTCATTAAGTGCTCCAAGGAAGTAGTATATAGTATCAAAAATATATGTATACACAGTACTAACATTTCGCATCCTTTCATGATCTCACTTGTTCAAAAACATGAAGTTAAGAGATATTTATGTAACCTCCCTTGCTTCAGTTTAAGGAGAGGCTTCGGATTCTGTTTTCCCTTTTTAAGAACTCAAAAGTTGCTCCAAACTCTTACCTTCTCAAATCCCTTGAAATTCACTTAACAGTCCATCTGAACCTCTTGGCAGATTTCAGAAAGCAACTTTAGCTATTGGAATGAGAAAGTTAATACTGTGGCAGGGTGGTGAACATTGCACCCATAAAAACATGAATCTTCTGCAGGGATATCAACAGGTATATATTGTTCTTCCTTAGACAAAACTTTAGAAGATCAGAATAAAAACAAATGCAACCTAAAGCTCATTGATGGCAATTTTAATAATTTAAGACAAAGCAGGTTAACACCTGGAAGTAAGGTTAGTGTTCATTACACTTATCTTCCAACACTTCTTTTAAGTAGCTGGTGTTCCCAGCTTTGTTTGCTCAGGCTCCTGAGGGCACCACCAGCCCTTCCTGGCCCTGCCCAGCATCCCATGGCCCAGGAACCCATTTCAGCTCAGCCCTGGGTACACAGCCCATGCACGAGCTACCTGTGAAGTCACCGTAGGGGCCAGCAGCTCCCTGGGGCCAGGTATTGGGTGTCCTTGGGTTGGCCAGGCAGGGCCTGGCAGGCAGGACACATACCAGCACCCCACCAGCAGGCACCAGTGGGAGCCTCAGGGCAGCCCCAGCCCTGGAAACCAGGCACCTCCCTGGGGATGTGTATGGGCCAAAGCTGGGCTGGGATGCGGGCCTGCCAAATTATGATGCCATTAGGTACTGAGCATAAAGCCTGACATTGGTTCCATGGATGATATTCTACTTGTTTGGACATGTTTGTTTAGTAAATCTGATTTTGCTATTACTAGTAAAAAGGCCAAGGCTCTGTATTGTCCTGACAACACAGGGATCAGGACTTGTCTGTCTGTAATACTTAGGAGTATGTTAGTATTATTGTAAGATGATGAATAATAACTTTTAGTTGTATTTTTATTAGACTTAATATTTTAATCATGCTAACTGTAAATTGTTGGCTCCACATATCAGGTGGGTTCCAGTTTCGTACATAACAAGATTTTGAATTTAACAAGCCTAACTGACTTTCTTTGGACCTCTCATTTTTAAACGTAGCTTATGAAATGTTACTGAATCTGAGCAAGAGTGAATGCAAAGGCTGAGATGCACTCAGCCTAACTGGTTACCTAAATGACAACACTTAATTGTTCAATCAGCTAAGATACAGAAAAAAAAAAAAAAAAAAAGAAAAAAAAAAAAAAAGATGTCTTTTCCAAGATTTGTAATTTCTAATTCAGTGCAAGAGTTTTAGTGCAACTCCTCTGTATTCAAGCTAAGGTATAAAAACATAAATATTTCAGAACTAAACAATTAAAATCTTGATCACCTTCCTCCCACCCCAACCCCACCCCCTGATAATTTATTTTGATAAGAAGCACACAACAGTTGGACAGCCCTAGAGTGACATCTAGAGTTCAGAAAAATAGGCAAAGGAAGCAAAAGTTACATCCACTCAGCCTTCTTTAGCTAGGAAAGAAGAGTGTGATAATGATGAAATTATGCATTAAGTAAAGATACAAAAAAAAAAGGAAAGCATTTTACCACAAAGCACACTGGCCTGGCAGCAACAGGAACAATTCAGCCCATCTGTCAATTCAGCTCTTCTCTCAGTAGTTTCCCACCTCTATTTTCTCCTAACAGTTTTAGAAGGGCTTGATTCTGCTCTAGGAAAGGTAGATCAGTTGAGTGTAGCTGAGAAATAAACAGATCTGGGGAAAGAAGTCATCTGATGAATCAATCTATTTAGATGATGGAACATGGAAACTAATAGGAAGTACAGCTTGAGTAGGGATTCAAAAGACTTATATATCGTGAAACAACAAAACTGTACATCATCAGTGAAGATAAAATTCCATCACTTTACTGGTAACTGTGCAGTCTGCAGTACTTCCTTTAATGACAATAAGCAGAATCATGAATTACAATCCAGATAACAAAGTTCTATTTTTGCTGTAAATGTATTATACCACTGTATTCTGTTTTATGGGATAGCTATATTTTCAACACATCAAAGTAAGCATAAAACATGACATTTAAAAATTAGTAGGCATTTCTGAAAGAGGGAAGCATTTTATATTGGCTTTAATGCACAGATGAAGAAAAAAAACCCACTCTGTTGATAAGGACAATGGTACCATGCAAATACTGATCAGTTTATTAGATCAGATGGTATTTCCGGAACTAAACACATGATATTTTAACACTGAAGAGTTCATTAGTAAAGTAGAACTTATTCATATGTAATGGATTCATATTCTGAAAGTCACAAAAGCTGGAAATGTCATTAGAACATTCATTAGAAGATAAGAAGTGCTGGTTGCAAGATGATTCATGATCCCTTTAGACACAATAAGCAATGGTAGCTAATTTGGAACATGTGAGTCTACTATAGGTCAGCTAACTTTGAAATACTAATCTGAAATGATGTTGCTTTCTTGCTAATATCAGGTTGTGACAGTCAATGCAATACTTTATGAGCATTGATAATCTCTTTGCATGTGATTAGAACAACTGCAGGAAAAATGACCAATATTTATCAAAAGACTTCTGTAAGAAAACCAAACAAAAACCTTAATTTTCCTTTTAAAAGTTCCTTTGGCTTGCTTTTTATGCTTTTAATTCTATTTGTCTTGCAATATCTAGAATAAAATTCTGATTTCTATGTGCCAAAACTACTGTCTGTGCACACAGATTTGTAATAGAAGATGGGAAGAAAGAACTAATTTTAAAAGGCACCGGAAAAGATAGGAGGATGAACAGGGGAAGTAGCACAATAAATAATCCATTTGCAATAGACTTACTGTCCTTGTCAGGAAAGAACAGATGGTTTAAAAAGATTTCAAACTTTCTGGACATGACAGGTTCATTTTTACTGAACACAAGCCAAAGATAAAGCCAGCCTGAGTGAAGGTGAAATGAAAAACTAATGCATGATACCTACTTTGTGTCACGAAAACAAATTGGTCAATGAATGCATATGTGTCCTACCACTCAGAGTAAATATGGAGCTCACTCACTAATATGTGTTCTAGCACAAAATAGGTAGGCCGCAACAATTTTTTTTTCTTTAAAACCAATCAAAAAAAACAAACAAAAATCTGTATGGAAGGTAATATTTCTACTCTTTGCAATGATGATGGAGCATGTCAAGATGTTGAGCATATTAACAGATTACTATGGAAAACTTCAGTATAACTCCCCCTCTCCACTCTACCACATATATACTCAGAGTCCAGGAGCTGATTGTTGATTCCTATTAATTTTAAAAGATACCAAATTCGCAGTAAACCTCTGCTTTTTAACCTGCATTTTGAGCTTCTGGAGTTCTAGTCTCAAATTTATCTGAACATGTAATGGCAAACACTTTTTGTTTCTCTAAAAGAAAGGTGAGATATCCACACAAGGTGCTAGAGACAGACTTTGGCCTCTTCAGGGATCTGCCTGGGAGGATCCCATGGGATGCAGTTGTATTGGGTTTAGGTGGCAAGGTTTTGCTAATGGGGGGGGCACAGAGGTGGCTTCTGTGAGAAGAGCCNCCCGCCACTGGCCAAGGCTGAGCCAGTGAGTGACACTGGTTGTAACTCTGTGAGTGCATATCTAAGAAAGAGAAAAAATGCTGCACAACTGTAGCTGGGAGAGAGGAATGAGAAAATGTGAGAGAAGCAGCCCTGCAGATTCCAAGGCCAGTGAAGGAGGGGACGGAAGTACTCCAGGCAGCAGAGCTTCTGTTCCCCTGCAGCCCATGAAGAGGACCATGCTGGAGCAGGCTATCCCCCTGTAGCCCATGGTGTACCATGTCAGAGCAGATATCCACTCTGTGGCTCATGGAGGAAGCACTTGCTCCCTGCAGCACCTTCCACAGCAGGTAGATATGGTCTGAAGGAGGCTGCAGCCCGTGGAGATCCCTTGAAGGAGCAGGTTCCAGGCCAGAACTGTAGCCTGTGAAGGCAAGCCCATGGTGGAACAAGAGGTCTGGCAGGAGCTGTAGTACATGGGAGACCCACACTGGAGCAATCTATTCCTGAAGGACGGCACCCCTTGGTATGGACCCATATTGGAGCAGTTCTTGAGGAACTGCAGCCCATGGAAAACCCATGCTGGATCAGTTTGTGAAGGACTGCATCCAGTGGGAGGGACTCCCATACTGGAGTAGGGGTAGAGAGTGACCATGCAGGAGGAGCAGAGAGAAAGTGTTATGGACTGACAACACCTCTTCCCCATCCCCCTGTGATGCTTGGGGGGAGGAGGTAGAAGAGTGGGGATGAGGAGGGAAAGGTGTTTTCAGTTTGCTTTTAGCTCTCACTGCTCTAGTTGTTATCAACAGACAATTACATGAATCTCATAGAATAGAATCATAGAATCATTTAGGTTGGAAAAGACCTCTAAGATCATCAAGTCCAACCGTTTAACCTAGCACTGCCAAGTCTACCACTAAACGATGTCACTAAGCACCACATCTACACATCTTTTGCATACCTCCAGGGATGGTGACTCAACCACTTCCCTGGGCAACCTGTTCCAATGCCTCACAACCCAAATGTTTCCTCATATCCAACTTAAACCTCCCCTGGTGCAACTTGAGGCCATTTCCTCTTGCCCTGTCACTTGTTGCTTGGAACAAGAGACTGACCCCCAGCTCACCACAACCTCCATTGAGGTAGTAGTAGAGAGCAATAAGGTCTCCCCTGAGCCTCCTTTCCTCCAGGCTAAATAACCCCAGTTCCCTCAACCGCTCCTCATAAGACTCGTTCTCTAGACCCTTCACCAGCTTCATTGTCCTTTGGACACGCTCCAGCACCACAATGTCCTTCTTGTAGTGAGGAGCCTAAAAATGAACACAGTGTTTGATGTGCAGCCTCACCAGAGCCACAGAGTCTCAACAGAGAATCTCACTTGTGCTGAGTCTGTTTTGCCCTTTTAATTTTTTTTTTTTTTTGCTTTTTTTTTTAATTAGTGAGTGATCTCCTTGTCTTTATCTCAACCCATAAGTTTTTTTCATCATATTTTCTCCCCATCTTGTTGAGGATGGGGAGTGAGCAAGCATCATGGTGCTTCTTAGCTGCCCATTGTTGTTAAACCACCACAGCAGTCCTGGAACAACGAGAGTTCCAGAAGAGATGAATTATTTGCAAAGATCAGCTCTTTCAATCCTGAGAACAGTCCAACCCAATGACCACAAAATCAAAGAAAGATGTCAAGAGGCCTTCACAGCTGAAGAAGCTCCCGACAAAAGTCAAATATAAAAAGGAAGCATACAGGATACAGAACAAGGGTCATGTAATCCAGGAGGAATATAAAGACACTGTGAGAGTATGCCATATTAGGAAAGCCAAAGCCCACCTGGAATACAATCAGTCAGGGATGTGAAGGGCAACAAGAAGGGTCTCTACAGGTATATAACAGAACAGAATAACCAAGTTGGAAGGCACCCACAAGGATCATCAAGTCCAAATCCTGGCTCCACACCCAAAAATCAAACCCTATGACTAAGAACGTTGTCCAAATGCTTCCTGAATTCCAACAGGCTTGGTGTCTTGACCACTTCCCTGGAGAGACTGTTCCAGTGCCGGACAACACTCTCAGTAAAGAACCTTTTCCTAAAGTCCAGCTGGAACTTTCCCTGATGCAGGTTCATGTTTGTCTGGATATCTAGAGGAATTAAATGAGTTTTCAAACTATTTTTTTTTTTTTTTATCCAGCTGGGGTTCGTGTTCCCAGAAGAACAATAAACATATGTAACATTTATTTTAATAGGATCTGTTTGTCACAAATCTAAGAAGATATTTTTAATGTATATCTCAGTACTATTCCTCCAAGACACAAAGTCCCTGGGGTAAATGAAATGTACTTCAGAGAAGCTGGAATCCACTTTTTGTAGCTAAATGCTTTGAAACAGTATCTCCCTATGAAAAGCCCAGAGACCCACGCATTTCTGATAACCCAAGAGATTTCTAATGTCTTTGTAGAGGAAATTGAATTAAATAGGTATTACTGAATTTAACATGAAATCACATGGGACTGGGACAGTTTGACATTTCAGTGGAGAAAAATAGCTATTGTTCAAAAGATACAGAAAAAATGCATAGCAAAACATGTAATGGAAGGTGTATGGAGAAAATCAGTGTTTGCTTTTCGTTGGATTATTTTAGGTTTTTTGTTTGTTTGTTTGTTCCTTTCTGGCAGCTTAGTTTATTTAAAAAAATAGATTAAGATTTCTCTTAAAAACTATCAAAATACATCCCTAAGACAATCAAGAATATCTTTCAGATAGAATAAAACTCCAACAATCCATTAATACCCAATAGAATCACTTAGTCAACCAAAGACTACTAACTAAACATATTTTACTTAAGGAAACTTTTTTTTTTTCCCAAATATAGTTTTGCATGGGTAACTGTACTACGAAAACATGCAGTCACATTTGCAGCAATTATAACTATTCTGCTTTGCTAATTTTTAATATAACAACACAATCTCTCAAATAATCACTTGTCTTGGAGAATTAATGATCATTAACACTGTAATTACATATTTCATTAACATACATATTCCAGTAAGACTGATAAACATACATTGCCTACCCTTGTTTTGTGTATGAAGCGTTTTTCAAGCCTAAAAAAAAAAAAAAAAAAAAAAAAAAAAAAAAAAAAAAAAAGGGTTTTTTTTTTNTTT
Source organism: Anseranas semipalmata (assembly GCA_013399115.1). Lineage (NCBI taxonomy): Eukaryota > Metazoa > Chordata > Aves > Anseriformes > Anseranatidae > Anseranas > Anseranas semipalmata. Next base: position 217,474 of record VXAA01002474.1, read on the forward strand.
TTTGCTGGTAAGATGCAGTAAAGTATTATTTTTTAAAAGTCATAAGAGAGACTTTGAAATATGTAGCAGGCTGTCCATAGATGTTTTTTGAATGACTCATATCAAGCACCAAGCAGCAAGAAAATCTTTGGGCAAAAAACATATAGAGTTATCCTAAAGATTATAATCCTATTCCTAAATAAGACATGATTAAAAAAATTCCACAGCAACCTGATAATCAATATTTTTCAGTAAATTCTCCTTCATTTCTTCGGCTCAGTATAAGGAGAACTAGAAGAAAAGGAGACATGCCAGCCAAACGGTGAATAGGACGTGTTCTTAAAAGAATCTAGATTGAGTATAACAGATTTACACTAACTCTGGTTGTGTATTGCATTGTGAAGTACATGTTCAAAAATTGTGAACAGGTATCTTGCCTGGCTAGCCTGAGAGCTTTCTAGTACAAAATGAATTATTCATAGTAGTAGATGTTCATTGTCTAGATTTGAGCAAGACATTTGACACATATTCTGCAATTGCTATTGGAGGGTCCTTACTACCTAAGCCCACCTTTTTTGAGCTTCTTTGTGGTCAGGAAGGTGCCACACACAGTGATTCCATCTCTCTGCTTCCCTCCCTCCAAACTGTTACTCAGATTCATGCTAACAGGGTGGGACAAATCATTCTTACCTGTTCAGCATTTTTCAGACCACAGCAGGAGGACCAGGTCCACCTTTAGGACTCACTACTACAACAAGGACCATTAGCAAGTTACAGCAAATGCACAGGAGGCCTAGGTGAGCACAAGGACAGAGCACAGGACATATGAGGAGAGGTTGACACAGCTGGCTTGAGTCACCCTGGAGAGGAAAGGCCAAGGAGGCACATTTTGCTCTCTTCAGCTACCTTTCAGCATCCTCTACAGTTAGGCTCTTCTCACAGCTCCACACTGAAATCACAAGAGGAAACCAAACCAAGTTTCACTAAAAGCAGCTCTCAGGTGAGGAGGGAAAACAGGATTTGACCATCAGGCTGGTTCATAAATGGAAATGGGAAGCCTGGGAAAGCTGTTCAATCCCTCTACTTGGAGCCTATGTGGCTGTCTACTATCCTCAACAGCCTTAGCAGCCACCTGTGTCTTCAGCCCTGCTTGGAGCACAGACTTGGGCTGCTTGCCTTCCAGAGCTTCCTTCCTACTTCCATTCTTCCGGCACCCCAGAAAATATCCACAATCCTCACATGGATACAGGGAGATGAGGGAGACATGTAAGAGAAAAAGTACAACTCAAGGGGATGAAAGTGAGCTCTGCTGCACCTGCTCCATGCCTAAGACAAGAATTCATTGTAGAGGTGCAGCCTGAGGGCAACCTTGGCTGCAGTGACCCTGTGATGTCTTAAGAGACATGAGCAAGACCAAGTGCAGAACAACCGTCGACCATCTTGAGAACAGATTTTAGCTTGCTCAAGGATCTGGTCAGGATCCCATGGGACAGTGTCCTGAGAGGAGGATCAACTTTGCAAGCCTGTCAGCAAATCAGGCATCCCACAACCCCACAGGACTACATGGGAGGAATCTAAAGGTACTGAGAGAGCCAAACCATCACATAGTGAGGATATTGAAAGATCATGGCAATAGGAGGAAGGACAGTGGAGGGTAGTCCCTGAGGACTGGAAAATACAAGGTTCACCCTCACCTTAAAGAAGGGCCAGGTTCAGGAGCCAGGGTACTACCAGCCATCCAGCTGAACTACAGTCCAGAGACCAGGGATCACTCCTCCTGCAAGCTTTCCTCAGACACAGGAAGGTCAAGACAGGCATTGAGAAGAGTCTGCTGGGTTCAGTTTCCTAAGGACAATCCTGCCTGGCCAACTGGATTTCCTTTAAGGGGGAGGTTATTGCTTCAGGGAACAGAGGGAATGTAAGTCATCTGCCTTTGCTTTTACTCAGGCTTTTGAGACAGTCTCTCAGAGTATCCTCAGAACCAAATGCATGAAATAGGCACAGGAGCCAGAATTTAAAATGGGATAGAAAATTGGCTGAACCCCTACAGGGAAAAGGCACTCCCCACAGCAGTTGAAGAGCCCAAAAGTGGTCTGGATCCACTAAGTTCGTATTCTCTGTCAAAGAGAAAATACAAAACAGTTTCCTGTTATAGATATACCTGGCACATAAAGGTCAGAAGTTCTGAATCTGTTCAGTTAAGAAACTTGAATTTCTTGTAGTACTGTTACCACATTTAAAGCAGAACTCATGCTATCTTCATTCTCTAGTGTTTCAGCTGCTTGTGAAAGTGAATCCTTATCCATTTTACTCCAAAGTATCATTTATGAACAGGTATAAATTGTACTCAATCATTTCCTACAGTGAAGAGCTCATTTCTTAGAAATTCTTTGGTGTTTTAATATTTTGCTTCTATTTGGAGAAATACATCCCTGACACGATGAAACTTTAGTAAAGCCTTTTTTAAGTATGGATTTTTTTCCCCCCAAAATCCTTTTTTTCAAAACATTTTGTGTATTCACTCAGCTCATTAGCTATTCTTATTACACTTCTTAGATGATCAGGAATACCAAGACCGTGGCAGAGTCTACATTTTAAGTAGAAAGGCAATCTGAATTTTAGCTTTGAATCATCCAACCTTTCCCTTACATCAGAAAGACTTGATGTTATAGTTTCCTATCTTTGCAATAGATCTCAGAAACTCTTTGAGAACATCTGTAGATATGATCTTTCTGAAAGAAATTCTTCCAATCAGGAGATCTTAAACACTCACCAAGAGATTAACAACTTTACTTGAGCATATTTTCCTTTTTGTGTAATTATTTATCACAATTGTACGTTACTATTGTTACCCTAGTTTTCATCATCTGTATGAGAAAAAAATAGAGACAATAAAATATAACTTTATGGATTTATTCTTTTCCATCACTCCTACTCTCCATTACCCACTCATAAAAGAAAGGTTCGTATCATGGTAGAGCTGGAAGAGGATTCTCTGTTTCTGGTAATATTAACATCCACTGGGGAAAGTAAAGCTCCAAATTTCCTTCAAAAAGGAGTGTCTCACTCTCTAATATTGCCATTCTGGATACCTTTTTACCTCTCCTAAGTTTTCAGACTGATGGAATGTAGACAAAGTAAGTTGACGGTTTGGTAAGTAAATGTAACTGGCTTGACCCTGGTTTAATGGATCTCCATCTTAGCCCACTGGTTTAATACATGCCTTGAGGAAAGCAAAGAGGAATCAGGTGCAAGAGTGGTTTTGTTGATGTATTGAAACAGTACTGCATTCCTTATGACAATCCTTATGCGGGCTCCCTGACCTCTACAGAAGGTCTGTAAGTCCTACTTAGTAGAAGAAGCAATGTTGGTACTGCTTCTAGTGCAAGAAATAGCTTTGGTATCTCCACCAGACAGTCTCCTATGGACATTGCCGAGAGATCACTAAGGGCTTTGAAAGCAGAGCAACACCTGTGTTGCTAAGACTAAAAAAAAAAAAAAATGAGCACCTCTTTCTAATGAGCTATACATAGATATAAAATCTGCAAATATTAATTCTCAAGGACATAACATGGTAAACTAGATCATCTGTAAACCTGTAATTTGTATAATGATCATGAATTTAAACTAGCAAAGCAGTAGTTTCCTTGGTTGCTCTGTAAAGCATAAATCTAAGTGTTTTTCTGCATATGATCAAGGCAGCTATTCCCCAGCTTTCATAAATTTTGACCTCATTTGTACTAAGATGGCAGTTCTCCCAAGCATAATACAGATGAAATACCATAGGCAGAAGTTCCACTTTAAATCAAAGCTATATCTGGATACCACATTAAATGTACTTTAATGCAATAAAGTCAAGCTGTAAAAAATTTTAATCAGCTACTTTAGATACTCATAGCAGTCTACACTGAACAAACTTCAGCATCAGTGAGGACAATCAACTATTTGCCCTGCTTCTTATTTGTGTCAGAGAGTATTGCTGCCAGAAAATAGCAGCACCCCATTAACTCATACGTGTCAAACAGAGGGACTGTAGCACAGTCTGCTGGGTTTGTGATTCTCCCTTAACAGGACACATCTCCAGTAGCACTGGCTTCTACAAACCATTTGTATTGTACTTTTGTATATTATTCTGCAACTGTTATGCCAGCCATACATAAAGTCAAATAAGGCTTTGTTTGATTCAAAACAACTTCTATTGAAATATATATGAGCTTTGCCTGTGCAAAGACTGATACTGTTAAAAATAAGCAAAAGTTAGTGTTATTTTTCCTCATGTGGTTATCTTTTTGCCTCATCTATAGCTACAGCGAGTCATTATAATTCAAGACCACTAGGTGGTAGTCTTGCCATAAAAATAATATGCTGACTCGGGTTTTCTAAATAAGGGGGTGGCTGCCTCCTTTGTAACATCGGGGCTTTTCAGCTCCTATCCTATTTCTCTGAAATAGCTTCTCATGTACAAGTAAAATTAGAGCACAGGACTTTTAAATCTCATCCAGTTTTCATCATGAGAACATGATATATTCTTAGCGAGCTGAAGAAAATGCAATTAGTAGTAGTAATTTTAATAACTACAGAAAACCAGTACAGGTTACAAATAGCACTTGTATTTTAGTGGCTAAAGCTCTTTATTTACAGGAAAATAATTCTTGTAATATGGGCCCAGGTCTGATTGTTTCTTGTGACAACAATGACTGGTGGATTATCCATAAAAATCAACTACTTAAGCTTTCATAGTGCTAAAAATGTACTAAGCATCAGCAGTTTTAAGAATCCAGGAAAGGTTCAGAAAGGCTTGATACCATCAAGCACCTAATTACAGGAATCTGCTGTGAGTTTTCCAGTTCCGTAACATGTTCTAGCAGTTGCTAGTTCAAACTGGAGTAGCTAATTTCTTTTTTGCGTACTTTGACCACTAGGTGACTTGGTTTTATACATGGAAAGGTAGATTTTAAAATACATTCTTTGAATTAAATATTTACAGTCACTCTCTAGGTCTAGCCACTTACATGTATGTCCTAAGCTAGCCACCTAAAAGTAGATGTGCAACCTAAGGTGTTTTGAGGCAGAAAACGAACAAGATCCATGAGATATGGATTTCTGTTGTAGGTCCTAATTTGTCAAAGCTAAGCTAGCTTTCTGAGACTTTGGTTCATTCCTAGCTAGCACCACTGAGAAAAGTTTCTTTACTTTGCCAAATCTGGTAGAACACTCTGACGATGATTTATGCCAAGCATATGGCAAATAATAATAATAGTAATAAAAATAGAGTTTTCTCCCAGAAATTCTCTGACACTCAAGGTCATTGAGATGGAGACAGCTGAATCTTAAGGTACACAACTGTTCCTGACAAATCTTGTTTTATAACAAGATTGTGGACTTTAGCAACAATTCTGTACATACTTTGCTTTTGTCTCTTTATATCACATTCTGCAGTAAGTCCTGCCTGTACTGGTCATTGATAGCCTTGTTCAAAAACAACATCTTTCAATTTCTGTGCCTGTAAGGCAAAGTCATGTTTTTTTATGTATTTTCATGTATTGCCAGCCCTCTGTGTTTTTGTTGTTGTTGTTGTTGTGGTTGTTTGGGGGGGGGGGGGGGGGGGTTTG
>VXAA01002474.1:236519-248705 GCA_013399115.1 Anseranas semipalmata
AAACAACTTTGTGTTCATTCTGTTCCATTTTAAGAAGCCTGGCCCTTCCCATTTATGTGTTCTCCTTGTGCCTTACAAATGATCTGGATAAATGTGTTTCTAACATGCTTATGAAGGCCACATATTTCAAAAGAAGGCATTTTGGGATAGAAAACAAGCTTGTCTGATTTTCAAAGACCAGCTGCTTAGATTTTTCTGAAACTCCAGCCAATTCTTTGAATTTGTCATTCTGAGGGTGTGGAATCATCCTATAAATGTTTCCTGGCCTTTAACTTGTCTTTTCTTTCATTTTCTGGTGCTCCTCCCTGATTTTGACTTTAGAAATTTACCCCACTCTCAAGACAATCCCAAGCGCTGTATAAATATCGTTTCTTTGTGGAAAATTTCTGTACTTTAAACAAACAGAAGGTTTTCATATCAATGCCACTTATCACATAGGGCTTAACCACCACCTTCTGCCTGGAGTTATACCTTCATTTTTTAAATAGGTGTCTGTGTCTATGCGAACTGGCTGACCTCCTTTGTTATCTCCATCCCTAAGTGCAAGGCCAGACCCTGTCCAGCTTCCCCCATCTGCTGCTGAGCTCCTGCCTGACTCATCAGGTCCTCATGCCCTGGCTTCTGCACTCAAACAGCAGGCTACTGCACTGTGCCTGGTTCTCCTTTTCAGCTAGATGCCCCTCTCCTCTGGCTGGTTTCCCACAGTGACCTTGACTTGCTTCTTAAGCCCTGGGGAGTCTTAACAGCAACCTCCTCAGCTGCTGCAGAGATCTGCCCCTCCATCCAGTTTCTAGTGATAAGCCTAGAAGTACAATGTCTTGTCAAGCTTTGTACCATAAGATTTGAAACTAATTTAAACTGGCTCCCTAAAGCTTAAATTTCAACCTGGGGCTCCAGTTTAAATTAGGAAACTTAGTTTGCCAAACTGTGACTATTTTAAGTTAAACTGAATCAGGGCTTTTTCTTCTTTGATGATTTTTTCTTTTTTCTTTTTTTTTTAAGAAAAGTGACTGTTGTTTCATCTTACTTTTCAGCAGTTTGTCATGCTTCAAAATGTAGTATAGAACTAGGTAAATCTGAAAAACTTTGGAAGTTCCTTTGTATTAAAGTAGCTTTGGAGGCTTAAGGTAGCTTAAGGAGGTAGCTCCAGGGGACACAATTTGGAGTGTCTGGTAAATTATAGTTGTTACAATATATAAAAAAAAAAAAGATAGGCTAGAACTGCTTACAAGCAACAGAAAGCAATGCACAAATAGTCAGAAATAATATGTATGAAAAGAATAACTCCAAAAAACTATTTTTCAGGCTTGTCATCATCACACTTGGACGCAAACTCCCATTTACTTTGTCGTCTCAGTCAATTTCAGGTCCTGTTCATTTCACATATTATTGAAGCTAATAGTGCTACATTTTTTTTCAAATACAGTTTTTTAATTGTTTATCATAAATAAGCAGATTTCACCAGAGTAAAGAGGTCAAATACCTGAAGGATATCCAAAGCCTTCATCCCATGCAGCTTTTTAATTGGCATATCTGAGAAAAACTATAAATCTAGTGAAATAAATCGGTAAAATACTTCCATTTTAAGTTATTTGTAGAGATTATGATACCTTTCAAGAACTGTTTGGGGGTCAAGATTCTCCTGTTTCAGATTCTAAGGCTCAGATCATCAGGTCTTATCAGATCTCTGTTGATTGCTTACTGTCTAACCAACATTTATCTCAAAATGCTTGGAGATTCTTTGAGTACTTCAAACAATATTCTACTATTTATTCTCAACAAGATATCGTATGTCTTTCAAACTGTGTTGTGGGCTTTCAAAAGGAGATCCCAATGCAGCATAGCTCAGCAGGCAGCTGGAGGCTTGCCTGTGACTTGTGAAATGTGGAATCAATTAGCTTTCATCTTATGGGGATACCTATCTGTGGGTGTCTATAATGTAACAAAAATCAGGCATAACTCCTGACTTTATTTCCTCATTCAGATTTTTTCCCCTTTACTTAATAAAAAGAGTGAAAATGCTCATGGGATTAAATATTTTTGCTTGTTTTGCAGGCTATGAGCCAAGAAATGTTGTTTTACCTTCCTAATAATGAAGAGAACAGTAAAGCAGAGAGATTCAGTGTATTTTCAGATACTGGAGATGGTCAGTGAATACACCACAGGAGCCTGGATAATATATAGCACATATCTTGAACTATCCCATTTTCACAAATCAAGAATAAAACTGGAAAGAATCATTTCAGGCATATTTCCAGTATAGCAGTACTGCAAGAACTCACTCCTGAGTGTACTTATAGCATCTAGTGGAAAAAATACTAAAATTGAACAAGAAGTTTCTACAGGTAGGAAATCCTAACTCCTGCTTAGCTTTCTTAACATTCAATATTCTTTACTGCTGAAAGTTTTTACACTTTGCATTATTTTTTTAATTTGTCCAGTTTCATTATCCATACACTGTATCTTATTTTTATGTCTCTGTCAAGTTCAAGGGATGTTATCAAAGCTTTAATCCCTTGAGATAGCTGACAGTTATACCTAAAATGGCTCTCAAAATTGAGCGGGTTCCTGAAGCTTATAGTGTTTTCTAGTTCTCTAATCATTTTCATGACTCTATTTCAGTTTAAGAGATTCTTTTTCGAGCTGTTGCTGAGGATAGGCCAAATAACCCAGAACTGACCATGCTTCAGGGAGGTAATAAACCTTGCACTGTGGATTTTACTCCAAAGACCTTCCTGGATAGATAACTTCCCATCTTCAAAAGCTAAGAGGGCAAATCTTTGCTATTCCTTTTTAAAACAGGGGAAATCATACCAGTTAAACAATATGTTATATTAGTAAGATACATATATTTAAGGTTAACTGGTCATAAACCCTTACAGCATTTTTTCCCCTCAGGAGTTTACTGGTGATAACACTGATGCTTAGTTTGGGGATAGACCCATTCTTTAAATGCGTCATTCTGTTTAAACAAATTTGCATGGGTCATTATAGACCACCCAGCGTTTCATTCTTATATCTGCAATTTCTTGGTGATATTCAGATACAATCATTCCCTATCTCAAAATGCATTCTTTGACAAGTACGTAGAAAAAGCATTTATTAAAAAGCAGTTGTTGGATTTGCGATCAGGTTTATAGTAGATTCCTTTGAAAGGAGGCTGCAGTTGACAAGATCTATCACAAGCATTTTAATAACTGTCCTTAATTTTTCACTGTTTGTCTTTCATTGTTTTTAAAATGATGGTGTAAAATCCTTCATAAAATACATAAAGAATATCAGCCAATAATGTTACAGATAACAAGAAAAGATAATTCTAAAATTTGAAGTCTTGAAGTAACGTACCATTTCTCACAGCAGTTTAAATTCTTCTAAATAGTAGAATTAATAAGGACTTGTCCTATGAAAATAAGTACTAACTGTCTTAAATTTAGTTGCAAAAAAAATGCCATCTAAAAAGTTGCTGTGACGAGAGCTTTTGTTGTTGTTGTTATCTAAAGGCCACAGGAATTTTAAATAGACGGGCGTGTCTCTTAGAAGCTCTGCACTACTGAGATGTAATGGCATAATTCCTAAATAAGATTTTGGCATAGTTCCTATATAAGATTTGTAGTATGTCTGTCCATACACTTCCTTTTGAAACCCCTAGATATGAATAAATCTAAATTCTCTTTCAAATGTATTTTATTTCCTCTCCACCTTCTTGCTTAGAATCCTTTTCTACTGTTTCCTCTTCTCAGCCTGCATTGACTTAAAAGAAATAAAGGATGTAAGTTCCTCTGGAGGGGAACTGATAGTACTTTGAAATGACTCCTACGGTATTTTCAAATAGGTGAAGTCTGGGTGTATTAGACTCAGGTAATACAGAAGTGTCACACTACTAGCTGATTTGAATACTTCTCTCTCTTGCTCAGAACATGTAAAGGAATATGAGAGGCTGTGATCAGTAGTACTGATGGGTATTACAAAAAAAATGGATTTCCTGAACATTTACCCTAACTATACTATATATGACATGATTTACATTTAAATAATGCAGGGTTTTTTTTGGGGGGGTGGGGGGTAATTATTGTTTTTAAGAAAGATGTTTCATTTCTTGCTCATGATTCTCTGATGTGGCTCATATGTTCAAGGTGCAAGAAGAGTTCACTGATATTGGTCAGTTGATAGCCCAGGCTAGTAGCCTCCTACACAGTACTCAAAGCAATAGCACAAGCAAAAACATCCTAGAGCTGTTCAGTGTCATGCTGAATTTCACTAAGGAGTTGCTGAATCAGACAGCCAGCGCTAAACCTAAATATAGCAGCTGGCTTCCCTAGAAAGTGGCAAGGAAATTCACCTCCTGAGCTGTTAGTAGCTTGACTAATTCTTCATTCTATCTTCAATTTTACTACTTCCCACTACAATCCTGCTGTATTTTGAATATTCGTGCTTTTGTTTTCTCCAGTTTACCACCTCGCTGTCTTTCCCTCTTTGTCCCGTACACTATCTCTGTATCCTGTTTCCTATCTGGAAAACTGAGAGCTGAATGTCCTCAGATCGATGAAATATAATGCAAAACCTAACTTTTACGCCTGGAAATTATTTTTTTAGGTTGATTAATGATGCAGTCTCTTCCATATAATTACGTTAGAATATTATTCAGGCACTTTGAAAAGCAGGTGTGATCATGTACATTGTCCATACAACATCTTTTGAAGCAAATACATTTCTTCTGACATTTGCAAGAAATACAAAGATATTTTATACCCTTAAGATACTATGTCTAAGATCTGGCTGTGAATCATCTGTTTCCACAAAGGGGAAAGACCTATCAAGACTGAACAGTGATTTGCAAGTCATAATGCAATACATTATTTAAAAAAAAAAAATGAAGCTATACACTTAACTGACAGTATGTCAGCTAGAATCAACCAAAATCCACAAACACTCATAGACAGTATAGATATGGTAAGATGGTATAGCTTTTAGTTCCAAGTATTGACTAAATCAGAGACAATTTGACTATTATTTTATCAGAATATTTGTAAAAAAACTCAGCTTAAAAAGTCATGCCATGGATAATTAGGCTTAAAAGGATATTAGACTACCATAGACATATAAAAAGAATTGTTTGTCCCTCATGTTTGCCACCTGCTGCTTCCTCTGTGGCCAATGGACCTTCCCACAGGTAAAGTAAAAGTAAATATCAGTGTGTTAAAAACAGGTAATAGTAGAGATGTCGGTAAACTAATATTCTATTCCATTCCCATTTCTAATTCTATTTACAACTTAAGTAGATTCATTATTAATAATTTGGATATTATATATTCCTCAGAATGAATGGCATTAACATAAGGTTCCATAACCAACTCATGAACTTGTCTTGAAAGCATTATCTTCTGAAGCACTAACTGATGGAGAAAGTAAAATAACCTAGAAAGTCGTCCAAATATTTTCTCAAAATTGTTAACAAGAAACCTGACACTAGGTGTTCTCTTCTCTCTGGGTAAATAAATAATTAAATAAATAAAATGCTGGTAGCAAGTCTGTATATCTGTCTTATACCTAATGGAAAATCAAGCTTGTTTCAGAAAATCAGTTCTTGTCAGAGGTCTCCAGTCAAATTCTGTTCATTAGAGGAGCGTGCCTTACATCTCAATAAGTCCATCACAGAATCACAGAATAATTTAGGATTGAAGGCACCTATGGATGTCAGCTAGTCCAGCTTTGTGATAAAATCAGGGTCAAACTTGAAGTAAAACCCAGCTTCGAAGTTAAAGTAGGCTGATCAGGGCCATATCCAGGTGAGTTCTGGCCATATCCAAGGGCGGAGATCCCTCAGCCTATTCTAGCCACCTGTTCCAGTATCTGATCAGTCATTCAAATTTTTTTCCTGATACCTAATAGGAATTTTTCTTTTTGCATCTCATATTCATTGTCCGTCATCCTTTCATTGTGCCCCTCCAAGAAGAATCACGATGATATTTTTCTTCCCACAAACACAAGAATAATTTTGCTTTGACAATATTCATTTGAATCTTGTTTGTTCAATGTGCTCAAGTGCACTGAAATTAAAATATTAACATATCCTGCACAACTGACAGCCATTTCAAAATCATTTCAGAAATATTTTTATTGTTTCAAAATGAACCAAACAGACTGAAGAACTAGTGCAGGTAAAGGCTGGTAGTAAAGAGTAGTTTTACTTTGAATCTTGAAAATTCTCCATGTGTCATAATTACAACATGTAGTCTCTGCCCTATTTATATAAAAGTAAAGAAAGTTTTTAGGATATCAGCTGTGTTAAGGAAGAAAAAAAAAAGTGAAAGAGCATTCTAAACTAAGCCTGGGAAAGGTCACTTATCAGTGATCATTGTGTCTCCCACAGCTATCAGCTAGAAACTGATTTCTCCAGCTGCAGGAAACTGCTTACTCCCTCCTTCCAGCAAAATTGACACAACAGTCTAAGAGAAGGTAAGACTCAAGCATTACAGCTTCAGAAAAATAAAACTAAGAAATCATCAAGGAGAATCACCACAATCCTCCATTTAAAAAAAAGTATATTAATTAACGTAGCCCAAATGACCACAATCTCTGAGTTGTCCTATAAAACAGAGATAGTTAATTGTCCAGATATCATTTTAAACTGGGAGGTTGGATTCAAATTAAGGTTCTGAATGATTTTAGATACTTTTCTTACTTCCACAAAAAGTAGGGAGAAAGAAATCTCAAACTGCAATGTTTTTGTTTTATGTAGAGATAAAAAATTGACATCTTTATAATTTGTGTGTGAATCAGATTAGTTATGTTCTTCCCCCCAGAAAATATTCTACCATATTTACAATTCTTATGTACGTGCAAGAATCAGTTGTGCTAGAATAAAGTGCAGTGAAAGATCAAAGTAACTGAAAGCACAAGAAGAGTTCATCCTATCACCAGAGAAAGAGGCCATTCCCAAGTCTTTGTGCGTAAATCAACCACTCTATAGGAGTAGGACATTTCATTTCTGCATACCCAATATCTAAGTTGAAAACTCTTTATTGGAATATTGTGGAAATCTGTGCCTCTAGCACATCTCAGACTTTTCGTTATCTTTATAAAATAAATTATCACTACAACATCCGAAAGAAATTATTATATAATATAATCTGTATCTGTTGTCACTTGTTCTAAACAGCTTAAACAAACCCATCACTTTTGAAGGCTATGGGGACATCAGAACAAGGTATATGAAATCTTCATACAGGTTCATGTTAGGTAGATTTAGGAATCTCTAAATACATGTTACAGACTAGCATCAAAATAGAGTTCTTCATATTTCAAGTACTCTTCAGTGAGTGACCTAATCACTTTTAGACTGATTTTAGTGGTAGTTTAGAAAAAGTTAAAATTTACTTTTGAAACTGAGTTCCTAGAATTAATACTTTGTAAGAGGCTTCCAATTACTGGAGGTTGATAGCACCTGGGATTTTCCACAACCTTTTTTTGTTTTCTTTGTGTGTGTGTGTGGTTTATGGTAATTCTTTTCAAATTTTCAGAAGGCTCTTACTAATTTGCTGGTATTACTTCAAAAATGGATGAAATAAAGTAGGATTAAAACTAAATTCTCTCCTTTCATGTAAGTCCACCTGATCTCAGAAGAATTAATGCAAAGCAGAGGTACAGCTAGGGATATTGACAAGCCAGTCTTGACTGTTTTTAATCCACATGAAACACAAGTTGTGTCTGATGTGGGAAGAGGGGAAAGAGGAGAAGAGAAGGGTTAGTTGGGAATAGACATTGAGGAGAATATAAGCACATAAAAGGTTTTTGATATCTTTAAGCAAAACTATTCTAAGTATTGTCGCAAAGAGACAAAGTAAAAAAATAAAAAATAAGAACTCCTCAGCTACTCTGGAACCACACTACCTAGCCCAAATACTGATACTTAGGCTTGATGAGGAAGATAGGTTTCCTGTATAGTCATCCTGCTGTAAAAACAATGCTGCAATACTTAATTTTTAGTGGAAGTAAATTACAAAATGTAAATAATAACCTTTAATGAACTAAATGCTTTTTCTATTGTATTGCTTTTCATGTATACTATAGCAAATATATGTATACTATATGTATACTATATCAAAACTATGTCAAATCAAAAGAGAATAAAGGGGAAACATTTTGAAAGCACAGATGCCAGAAAAAATCAGATGAACAGAATACTTGCCTGTGCTAGGAAACAGAAGAGATCTTGTACACACAGTACCTAGCATTTCCACATTAAGATCTTGACCAGAATAGACAAGTTCAAACCTTTTTCCAACAGTAATCTGAGTACCATCTACTATTGTTTAGACTTGCTGAAAAATGTGAAACTAGATGACCAGAATCAGTATTTGCAAAAATAAGACTAATAGTTCCCACAGATACTATCAGAAGTGACCTGAGTTTAGCTGACCTTGCCCATGCCTTGAGGATAAATTAGATGAGTTTTCAGGATCCCCTCCAGCCAAAGACTCTCATATCCATTAAAAGAGCTCAATGCATTGCTTAACTTACTGCATTCTTTGTTTCCCAAAGTGACATAAGGAACTGATAATAGGCATTGCTTATAGTATTACTCCCCTCTTTTGACACTGCATAACAGCATCTGCAGACTTACAGCCAGGCTTTGACGCAACAACCACAATTTATCTTGCGAAAGCTGCATCAGATGAGAGTTAACATTCTAGAGCTATGCATACTATGAGCTGCACTAAATTCAGAAAAATTAAATCTAATTCTTAGATCTTTATAAAAGAATCTTGAAAGTAATAAAAGTTCATAACAATTGAGTCTGTATGCGTTCTAAATGTTGAGGAAACCAATGGACCACTGATGCAAAACCACTTGACTTGTAGCTGGTATTAAAGGTGAAATTATTGAAACTTACAATATCTGTGAATTACTTAGTAGAACAAGTTGTTTGGCCTATTTCATTATATAAACACAGCAAATGAACATTTTAAGAGGCAGGCTGAATGTAAGAGGTGAATGCAAAATTAAAACAGCTCGTCAGCTTTTGTGAGACTGAAAAAATACTTTACAGAACTTTCTGCACGAAACAGCAAAACACAAAATACTCTGGTAAGGAGAAACCTTACAGTCTAATAGCCATCATACTTATTGTGGGAAAATCAATTGATTGATTAATAATTTTTTATATGACCAAGTGGAATTTGTTTACTCTAGTCATCCTTTTGGGCTTTAAAACTACATATTTGCATTCATCTGTTTGTTCCCATTTGTTCCAGTGAGACATTTTGGGTGCCAATGACAACAGTCCCTTTCTCAGTCCCTTTCTCTGTTTCACTGCCTGCTGACACCTCATATTCTCAATGTGTAAGGCTCTTATGAGCCTGCTCGAGACAACTTTGTAAGTAAACTAATTACACTGAGTTCTGTGTTTTTATCAGCCATGCAATGTGACAATTTAGATGATGAAGCCCCAAACAGGAAAACAGCCTGCAATGCTTTGCAATACTGTAAAATGACAGAAACAATATAATTAGGTTAAAAACAGTTTTAAACATTGCCCACAGCATTGTGTGGAAAACTTCACAAGCCTTAGTCATAGGACGTTTGAAAATTGTTCTGTATAGATAAGTTATAACAGATAAACCTTCATATTTGAGAAAAAAAAAAATCAAAGCTCAACTCTATTTTTTATTAACTTGATCAAAAGAATAATTGGAGATGTAATTTCCCATATTGGGAATTCTAGGTATCCATCCAGATAAATTTTTCTCATCTAGGAAATCCCATCTAGGTAAAAAAATAAATTTCTGTTACTTATGCCTAATTTAAGAAATATAACATTGTGCTATTATTAATATAGAACCACAACTAACAGTTCAAATGAAAGTCTTGTTTTTCTTTGAACAATTTAAGAATATTGTAGCTACTGCATGTTCACAATATGTTTTGCACACTGACCTTAATTTCCAGAATTAGAACTAATGTTAGCCTTTAAAAAATTTTAACAGTAAGAAAATGTTTTGTTCCAGATCTCTTCATCCTTTGTCCTCTGTTCTGTCAATCTGCCTAGCAAACAGCTTTTTAGTCAGACCGAAAAAAAAAAAATCATCAAAAAGTTTTTCTAGGAGTTTTCCAGGTGGAAAATACATAATTAAGTAAGAAATATGTTTTGTTGACACTAGTCTTTGTGGTGTAAAAAACAAACATTTTCCAGCCTAACAAACAAAAGTGTGTAGAGACCATTGTCTCAAGTGATGGGTGGAATGTAGGAATTAAAATGACAATTTATGAAACTTGGCTGTTTCAGTATAGTGGCATGATAAAAAAGAAAAAGGAAAATTTGGATAAATTCATATATCGGTACTCCAAGAGAGAGGTGAATAAACATTATACCCAATTACAGCTCAAATTAGGAGTGGATAGAAATAGCTTTCTGTGAGATAAAGCCTAGCTACTGATAAAAACATCCTGATATCAGGGAGAATAAAGTGTAGAAAGTAATCCTTTTATTTTAGAAGGAAATTGAATTGGTATCTGCCTAGCTTGACCAGAAAGAGCCAGTTTTTTCCGTATGAATCATACTCTGCTAATATTACCACAGGTAGTATTAATTTACTACAGTTGAATTGAAAATAAACCTGAGGAATTTAATCTCAATTTGGTAGGAAAACAGAACTCCAAGCAAGTTTTCCCAGGGGCTCTGCCACTTCCCAAATACTCAGGCTCACAAAACTTTTGAGGACTCCTTGGCATTTGAAGAAAGCTGTGGCTTACATTAAGAATGAGAAATTTATTTTCACTGCATAGGAGTTTCAGTGGAATAAAAACAGGCAATCTAAACAGGCAATGAGAAGTGACTATGACCACTCCCTTTTCTGCATCCTAGGAAATGGCCAGTTTTAGATACTGTGCAGCTCCAGTGCTGCTGTGAGACCCAACTGGAAATACGCAAAAAGTGTCTGATGAATGTTGTCTTTAAAAAAAACAACCCAACCTTCACTTTTGGAGAAATTTTGAACACATATAGACTCAAGACTTCAGAACAATAATATTATAAAATAATGTACTTTAAAACTGACATAGAAAATTATGTATCAAATGGTAAGTTAATTTTACTAAAGTCAGTTACACTATGATTGTGTTTATGTTAGTAAAATAACTATGCCTGAGACCATTCTCCAGTGCTGAGACCAGCCACCACTGTACAGCCAGTATTCATAATGTTAAACTCTCTTATCCTTCAAAATAGGGTCACGCATGCACAAACTGCCAGTTGGAAATAGTCACTCTAATTCACAGCCTGTGAACTCAAATAGCCGGAGGGAGTGCCACTTGGCACAGGCTAAAAGCAATACGTGGTATTGTCCTAACTGGTTGGCAGTACAGAGGGTTGAATGCCAGTGCACAGAGACATTCCTGGGCACTATTTAATTTACCAGCATAGATACAGCATACAAACACTCTATTTGCAGTCGCTAAAGTACAAATAGTACAACCAATTACAATAACAGGAGAATGAAGCAAATGAAAATTTTGGAAATTGGGTCAGCTACTTTTGATTATTTGCATAAGTATGTTCTAAAGCTTGTTATAATTCTTAAGGTGAATGCAAAGAGTAACATCAGCTCAACAATAAAACCCACGACACTGGATTTTAGGAGTAATATTTCAAAGAAAGCTGAAAGAGTTTGGTGTCAAGTTTCCATGGGAACTTTTAAAATTTCCAGTAAAGTTACCTTAAGGAAATTCAACACATTTCAAACATTTCAAACAGTCTATTAATGCTGTATTACCTGGACTGTCTGAATGTGAATGCTTGTTTGTATTCCCAGGCCCTCACATAATTAAATCATATTTGCCAGACTACCAAGCCCAAAATCCTGTCTTAATCAGAGACCATTCTCAAGATTTCACAAACTTTATAATGACAAAAAAAAAAAAAAAAGATCATAGTAGGCAGCTATAGGATAACCCTCTCAGAAGGGTCCTATTATTGGCATATGTTCATTCTTCTAAGATGCAACTGTGCAAATAACTGTTTTGCCACAATCGGGTAAAAAGTAATTTAAAAATTCTTTAAAAAATTTAACTTCTATGGAGGAGGGAATTATAAAAATTTATAATGTATTCTGCTTAATTTTAACATGAACATTTAATACATTTGGAATAATTTCAAAGGAGGTACCTTTTCACAGGAAAAAAAAAAAA
>VXAA01002474.1:248737-271251 GCA_013399115.1 Anseranas semipalmata
AACACAGAAAATTTACCAAATGTGTCAGGTGATCCAAACCTACATTTGTAGAAAAAAAAAGTATTTGGGCCAGTATTTCTTGATCAACACTTAATTTGCTAACATTATTTAGCCCTGCTACTCTTTGAAGGTATCATATTGCTTTAATTTTCCTAAACCTGCTTCTCCACAGTAGTTTACACCAATCTAAGCCAGAGATGCTGCCAGTCCCCTGCCTTCTTTGCATGAGTACTTGAGTCTATGCTGCCAGATGGTTCAAAATCAGTACATTTGTCTAAATTTTCATTCATCTGGGTGAGGTGCTGGATCTAGCTTATTGTGTTTCCATGTACGTGTTACAGCTAATATGAGTGGGCTGGAATACATAGCCAGAAACGGAGAGGAGAGATCGAAGGAAGACAGAACCAAATGGGAAACCAGAGTAGCCTTCTCATGGCAGTAACTTACTCAGGTGCTTCATGGCACTTGCCTTAGTAGCTAAACTTCAGGACAGATTCAACTTTGTCACCATGACACTGTGCTACTACATCCTTCTTAAAAGGCAGTTGTTCAGCTTCTCATCAATACTTTGCTCACCAAGAAGCAGCAACTATAAAGTCATAACACTAACAGTTGCTTTACATTTAGAATATGCTTATGAATAATGTATTTTAGATATATTTTAATCAACAAAATTAATTATTCATAAACAAAAATTATTTGACTAGATTCAATAGCAAATATTTATAATCAAAATGAGAGTTTTCATTATGCCCAGCTCTTAAATCAATATCCATTACAGTCTTCTCAGAGGTCATTCCTCTGGATTGACAATGTCCTGAAAAGAAGAGTTTCAGTTGGGCATGACTGCAGTTCTGCAAAGATTTTTTCTTAGCAAGAGTACTTACTCTCCCAAACTGGATTCTATTGAAAATCATTGTAACAACAGCACTGTTAAGTTTGAAAGGCAAGAAAGAAAACATCATTCTAAAAAGAAACCAAAAGGTCGATTTGCTGATTGTGATTAAAATATTTTCCACATTATACCAGAACAGACGGAACAGAACAGAACAGAACAGAATAGAATAGAATAGAATAGGAGTTATTCAGTTGGAAGGGACCTTCAAAGATCATCTTGTTCAACAGCCTGACCTCTTCAGGGCTGACCAAAAGTTAAAGCATGTTATTGAGGGCATTTCCCAAATGCCTCTTGAACACAGACAGGCAGGGGGTATCAACCACCTCACTAGGAAGCCTGTTCCAGTGTTTGGCCACCCTCACGGTAAAGAAATTTCTCCTAATATCCAGTCAGAACCTCCTCAGCACAGCTTTGTGCCATTCCCATGCATCCTCTCATTGGTTATCAGGGAGCAGAGACTGGCACCTCCCTGCTCTGCTTCTCCTCCTCAGGACATTGCAGAGAGCAATGAGGTCGCCTCTCAGCTTCCTCTTCTCCGAACTGGACAACCAAAGTGTCCTCAGCCTCTCCTCACAGGACATGCCTTCCAGCCCTTTTAGCAGCTTTGTTGCCCTCTTCTGGATGCTTTAGAGGACCTTAACATCCTTTTTATATTGTGGAGCCCAGAACTGCACACAATATTCAAGGTGAGGCTGCACCAAAACTAAATGTAGTGGGAGAATCATCTCTTTTGACTGGCTGTTTATGCTGTGTTTAATGAACCCCAAAATGCAGTTTGCCCTCTTGGCCGCCAGGGCACACTGCTGGCTCACGTTGGGCCTGTTGTCAACAAGCACCCCCAGTCCCTTTCTGCTGAGCTGCTCTCCAGCCACTCGTCTCACAGGCTGTACCTGTGTCAATAGTTCATTTGCTCACCACAAAACTACCTGACCTTTTGATGTTTTATGCACTTCCATCTGAGCTTTGCTTGCTAGTGCCTTATTAAATGTAATCACAGAATCACAGATTGGCTGAGGTTGGAAAGGACCTCTGGGGCCATCTGGTCCAACCCCCCTGCTCAAGCAGGGAGGGACACCTAGAGCCAGTCGCCCAGGACCACGTCCAGATGGCTTTTGAAAATCTCCAAGGAGGGAGACTCCACAACCTCTCTGGGCAACCTGTGCCAGTGCTACATCACCTAGTAAAGAAGTGCCTACTGATGTTCAGAGGGAACCTCCTGTATTCCAGTTCGTGCCCACTGCCTCCTGTTCTGTCACTAGACACCACTGACAAGAGCCTGTCTCCAAACTCCCTTCAGACATTTATATACACTGATGAGAAACACCCTGAGCCTCCTCTTCTCCAGGCTGAACCATCCCAACTCTCTCAGTCTCTCCTCACAGGAGAGGGGCTCCGGTCCCTTGATCAGCTTGGGAGCCCTCCATTGGACTATCTCCAGTACGTCTAGGTCTCTCTTGTACTGGGGAGACCAGAACTGGCCACAGTACTCCAGGTGGAGCCTCACCAGTGCTGAGTAGAAAGGATCACCTCCCTTGACATGCTGGCAATATTTTGCCTAATGCAGCCAGGATACCATTAGCCTTCTTCATAGCAAGGGCACATTGCTGGTTCACATTGGTGTTGAACCAGGACCATCAGGTCCTTCTCTGCCAAGCTAGTTTCCAGCTAGGCAGCCCCCAGCATGTACTGGTGCATGGAGTTGTTCCTCTCCAGGTGCAGGACCCTGCATTTCTCCTTGTGAACCTCCTTCATGAGGTTTCTGTCATTCTCCAACCTCTCCAGGTCCTTCTGGATGGCAGCATAATCCTCTGATGAATCAGCCACTCCTCCCCGTTTTGTGTTGTCAGCACGTGTCCCATCATCCAGATCATTAATGAAGATGTTAAACAGGACCCAGTATTGACCTCTGGGATACACTGCCAGTTACTAGCCTCCAAGTAGACTTTGTGCCACTGATCACCACACCCTGAGCCTTGCTGTTCAGCCAGTTTTCAATCCACCTCACTGTCCACACATTCAGCCCATAATTATCAGCTTCTGTATGGGAATCCTAATGGAGATGGTATTGAAAGCCTTACTGAAGTCAAGGTAGACAATTTCCACTGTTCTTCACTTGTCTACCAAGCCAGTCATTTCATCATAGAAGATGATCAGGTGATTCAGCATTACAGTGCAACTAGAAGTTAAGACACACACTTTAGGGTGCCCACAAGAAAAAAGAAAGAAAGAAAAAACAAACACATTGATATACACATCAGCGCTCCCCAAGCTAATGAGCTATATAGAAGAAAATTTAAAAGTATATTAAAATTCTCCTTTTTCAGTACCACCTCAGTTTACTGGAATGCTGTCTGTCATTTCCTACCATATTTGCAACTCTGCAAGCTTATTTTTGAAAAAATTAAATGAATGGCCTTCGTCTCACTCCAAATTTCTTTTTTTAATACAATTAAGTCAAACTTTTCAGACTTGTGGGAAGACACTGAAAGGAGAATGCCTTTTCTTTCTGCTGCCTCTCAACCACATTAAAACATAACTGACTCACTGGAAACCTCTGACATTCCCATGCTTTCCACAGGGATTGAAGGGTGAAACTGGAAGACAGATGTGTACATCACGGGTGGAGTTTTGTACTGAATGAAAACCTGCCTAAACTTAATCAAATACAACCAAAACATCTTTTGAAAAATAATTTATCGTGTGAGATTTTTATGATCTTTATTATTATTATTATTATTATTCAGCTTTATCTAAGGGACTATGCTTACTGGATGATTTTCAGACTTGTGCTGGGAGAAGATTTTCCAGAGATTGTGGCCTCTCAAGTGGCCTGAATCTGGGTGCTGAAGAGACAGCCTTGCAGATTGGGAAAAGAGATTGCCCAAGAAAACAGGTATTGGACCATGGGATGGTGATGTCAGTGAAGGAAATAGATCTGTGCAGGACAATAGGGAAGATAAGGGAAGTATGTTTGGGGGAAAAGAAATAGGCTATTGAACAATACTGGGAACTGAAGTAAACAGATCTGGGGGATTTATAAGAACAAAAAGTAGAGGGAACAAGTCAAAGTGGGGAGAAGACCTCAAGAACTGGTAAGGGAAATTTGGCCTAGGAGCTAATGGATGATAGGCACACAACAGAAGCCAGTAAATATAAAAGAGTCAGGATAGAAGACAGGTGAATTCTTGGGGAAAGACTGCCAGGGACAAAAAGTCATCATTAAGTGGAAACAGGATTTTCTGCATATAGAGACAGAAAAGATAAGCCTAAGAGGACATCAGTCTTTGCCAGATGAAGACAATGGAATTGTGGTGAAGAAACAGGCATGGAAAGGAGACAGGCAGGCAGAAAGCTTCAGGTCTATCAAAAAATGAGAGTTCAGCTTGTAGTGAATGCTATCAGCAGGTATTTGAAGATGGGGTTCTAAGGCTTAATATTTTTTATGGCCTTATAATTTTGAGTGCCCACTTTGAAAGAGTGAGCAATCTACATATCACATATTCCAAGCACAGTTTGAATAGATTTTTATCTTGCAACTTTAAGCATTCAGCCTTCTGTAATTAAGCCTTTAGAATCTCAAATTGGTCACCTCAGAATGAATGGACAGCCTCCAAAATGTGTAGGCAGGTTTCCTTGTCTTGCAATTTCTAACAGAGGCATTGAGGGATATGTTTGCTCTCCATTGTGACTATCTGCTTTGTGGGCTATGAATTTGTCTGTTGTCTTCATTAATCCTTCCTTGCATTCACAGGATCATAGGCCAAAATCCAGGAAGTGATTGTCTGGCTGATAGGAGTCTTCTATAGTTACAGCCATAGAATTCTGTTCATAAATATATTCAATGCATAATTTCTAAGTTTTGCAGAAAATGCAGCAAGATTTCTACAAAATCTTTACATCATTGAAGAACAAGTTCACCCTCTGCTTTAATGAGACAAGATTCCTACAGAAAGTGTCATGAAAATTAACCCTAATGTACTATACATTCACTGGTGATCTTAATTCTACCATTCCTCAACCAAAGCGCTTGATTTTATTGTAATACTCAAACACATATTGTTTAGTTGCTGTAGCTTTCAACTGTGTCCTTGTCAGGTGTTTTTTCACCTTGCTGACCTCATTTACAGGATTAGGATTTCTTACTTTTACAGAAAGCCAATTACAGTATCTTTCAAAATAGAAAGAGTGGTAAGAGCTCCCAGGATATTTATTTAAACTGGTTTGACCTCTTTTCCATGTTCACTGAAGAGTTTACCACTGGCTCTAAGGCTCTTCAACAAACCTAAGGCAAGTAAGTTCCACAGGAACTGATACCTTTGTATAACAGAGAAACAATTTTGAGATTAATCTTAAATTTTGTACCACTTAATCTACAAAAGATTTAATTCCCACATACTGTTTTAAACTCTCCAAAATTTTCAGATACTCAAGTGATCCAGATTTCAATTTTCAAGTGAACTCAAGGGGAATCAACAAGCCACAAGGTGAAATTCTTTTATCATCAGGAGTCCAATAGATAATAGAATGCCAAGAGCTGCTGTTAAGTATGCATAGTATGAGCAATAAATGAACTAACCTACTAGTTTAAACACTAAATGAAAGTAAATGAGTCGATTTCAGTTATGCTTATAAATCCTCATTCAGGTGTCTATTCCCGCAACGACCAACGCTGGAAGCATGTGATTTCTAGCAACAGGAGGCAGGCTTACTGCTCTACCTGCAGGCCTGCACCTGCAGAATAGGTTCTGTGTCCTGGTAACTGGTGAGGGCCTGGGAACTCTGTCAAATAAAGCATCCAACTGACTGAGCCTGAGCCATGAAGCGGCATCAAGAGGAAGCAGTGAGTGTTAGTAGTGGGTAACTCCCTGCTGTGGTGAACAGAGGTCACCTGTTGTCTAGGGAGGCTTACTGCTTGTTGAGGACTGAGCATCTTTTGGGATGTTGTGGAAAATTTGCTGAGGTTTATCCAGACCTTAAGACTATAACCTCCTGAGTATGACTGAGAGCCTCTCTGAAGTGCCTGTACAATAACACATATGGCATAAGGAAGAAACAGAAAGTAAGAGAGGTCTGTGTGCAATTGCAGGGTTACCAACGCATTGGGAAATACAGTGGGATAGTTCACATGACCAGAGTGCTGCAATGAATGGATACAAGCTCTTTAGGAAGGACATGCTGGGAATCCAAGGAGTTCAAAGAATGAGACTAAAGAAATATTTTGTACTAGAGCTTACAAACATTTTACCAGTTGTTTTACTGAGAAGCAAAAATGTCTTCATACTTTTAAAGGGGCTGCAAATTTAGGACAGCATGACTTTGACATTTCTTTTTTGTTCTAGGCTAAAGAATTCATACCCTCATTTTGGAAGTTTTTTGATGCACTTAAATTATGCTATATTTGTGAACAAGATTTATTTTCATAATAAAGAGCACAGGAGGTCTCTATGCAGAGCCTACCTGGGAAAAATAGTTATCTTTCCTTAACATCATTAGGGTTGGATATGACACTATGGAAAAAAAAAAAAAAAAAAAAAAAAAAAAAAAAAAAAAAAAAAAANAAAAAAAAAAAAAAAAAAAAGAACACTAAGAGCCACAGTTCCCTCCCAGACTCCCAGACTCAGTTAAGAACTGTTTGTGTCTTATGAACTTTCATTTCTAGCCTTAGTATCACTTTGATAGAAATTTACATGTTTTGCATTATATAATTTGTACACAGAGCAAAGCATTCATGAAGGTAAGGATCTGCAAGTGTACTTGCTTGACTTGTCAGCTCAGCCCTTTCAATGCTGCATAATGCCAGATTTAGCAATAATTAATTCCTCATCCTACTCCTCTTCCCCTCACTCCTGCCTATTTGACTGTTTCATTCATTTCAATTTAAAAAAAAATAAAAATCTCCAAACAAATTAAACAAATCTCCATTCAATGTCATCTTTAATTGATAGGCATGATTACATTCAATAGGAAACCCTAAATTATTAATGGATAGTTCAGGAGCTCTATATACACAAGCTATTTCTTAAATGTGAAATTCTCACAAAAAAAAATCCTCACACATTTCCTTTTCAAAGCCCAAATATTTAGTTTTATCTATATCATTGTTTGCCTTTTGGAGTCAGAATTTACTTGTCTACATAGAACAGGAAAATCCATAATGTACACACTGCTACCAGATGTGGTCTTGTCAACTTTAAGAGTGAATGTATGCTCAATATTTTCACCCAAATGTGCAAGTTTATTTGGTAGTCACTCAAGCATAAAAACAAAGACCACCACAGGGAGAAGAGACAAAGTCTGAATTTTCTTTTTGCATTTAAAAATTTTTAGAATAAGATTAAATAAAGATTAGGAATCTTATACTGAGATTTTAAAAGCCAGGAAGGTAACCATACAAAATGAATGTATATCTTCTACACAGTCAGTCAACTGAAACTTCTTAATGTTTCTCTTTTGTGAGAGAGAAGGAAGAAATAAATAACAGAGAGAGGCAATGTGTTGTCAGATACATAAATAATTTCCCTCCCTGCAACTTAATAGCAATTACACAACAGGGGGAAGATGAAGCTCAACTTATACAGGTTCCCTTGATGACCTTGATGGTCAGGTCTTTAAGGCCTATCTACTCATATAAATGTGTGTGTACACCTATAACTACACAAACTGATAAAGATACACAAGTGACATTGTAAAAGTTATTCAAAGCCCCTGCTTCACAGGTGAAAACTGAAGTAATGTGTTAAGTTACGTGACAAAAGCTCATCTGCACGCCCACAAACTAGCACACAGAGAATGACAGGAGGGGGAAACTAAATAATACTCCAGTAGTAGCAGTTTGACTACTCCCAGGCATATCACAGAAGAGCCATCAGCCCACCAAAGGCCCATCTCCGAAAGCCCAGAGGAGCACAGTGATGCACAAAACAGGTGCGAACCCAAAGCAAGCACTTCTGAGGAATAAACACCCTGTCCTGGCCTCTCCCAGTGCTGTCCCAAACAGAGCTATCAGCCCCAGTGTCCAGGTGTGTAACCTATCCCATGAGTCATTAGGAGCAGCTCTCCAGATCAGCTTTTGGACTGGGGAGGGTTGTTCCTAGGTGTGTGGGACATGCTGTGGGTTGAAGGGGAAGAGCATTTTGGGACTGCACAGGGTTTACAATGGAATGTTTAGGGGAGGAACCAAAAGCAGGAAAATGGAGGGGCGGGTGGGGTAATTTTGGTAGGAACAAGAGTGGAAAAATAGAGGGGTAAGAGGATGTAAAAGGCTGTTTGTGTGTAAATAGTTGGCTGGTCAGTACACTTGGCTGGCCATTCCCTGTGCCTGAAGAGCAGAATCTGTGGGGTTTCATATGCCCGGGTGCCAGCAACTGGGGAGACTGGGATCCCGGAGCCAGCAACTGGACAGACTGAGTGATCCCAGCTGCTGGGCAAGGAGAGATCCACCTTGTATGTGCGTGTGTAAATATATAAATATATATATTTTTTCTCACTAGTGAATTTCCATTCCAGCCGACCACAGAAGGAAGCAGGATGAGACCATTGGTGCTGTCTGTGTCTGTGTGAGTGCTCTGATTGTCTGTGATCTATGTGGCTATATGAACATATGTAATGTAATATGCACGCTCTGTGTGCAAGTGCCTACTGGAATACATCTTCAGCTTTGCTGAAGGAAGATAGGACATGGAGGTGTAGCAGCCTCACCTCTTGTGGTGTTGGCATGATACATCTTCCTCTAAGAACACGGGCTATGTACCTGTTTTAACTTTGTCACAAAAAGGATATAGAAATCTACTGAAAAAAAATATGAGGGAGGTGACATTAGCTGTTACAGTTTAAAAAAAAATTCATTGCACACTCTTTGAAAAACATTTTTTTAAGTCAAAACATTCTTTCTAAAACAATCTATACAGAGCAACTGTTAGCTTAAAAAAATACCCCGTCTCTAGTAGTTTTTTTTCTATGTATTAATCCTTTGCAGGTTAAACTCTTAATACTCTCATCTCCAACAAACCAGGCTTTCACGATAGCATCATTTGAAACCCTATTTTTAAACATAAAACAGATTACAAGATGTTCAGTTCTCAACATTGGCACCGCCCAGGGCAGTAAGCTAACACCTATAGTCTACAGCCTAGTCATATAACATAAACATACCAAATCCTGTGAGACTTCCTTGTCAGCTTTAACCTAATTCAGGTGGCATGAGCAATTTGTACCTGTTCATACCTATGCAACCATGTTTGTTTGCATTCTCATCTGTAGCTTAAGCCTTTAAGTGTCTTTCTTCCAAATCTGACAGTACTGAGAAAGGCTGAAGTATAACAGTGATTTTGCCAGTTTCTTTGAATCTTTTCAGAATTTTCTGCCTCGCTTTGGTAAATTTTATGTCCCATCCCTGAGAATGCATTTCAATCCAGCTGCCTGTTCCCCACCCATGTTATGATTATTCAGCAAGATTATTCAAATGCAAAGAGAAATTAATTTCTACAAGATTTGTGCCTGTAAGCTGGATGTAAGATCAGGAACTCCAAAAATTATAAGCTTTCACAACATCAGAAATGTTACTTGCTGGGGAAAAGCTTAATACAGAGATGTATAGAGCAGTCACTGGAATTAGTCATTTGCATCTCAATGAACATCAAAAGAGCTCCATAACCTGCTTCATTTTCATGCATTCCTGTCTTACATTTTTAGGCTAGGAGTTTAAAAGTTTTTAAGAGTGTGATTGGCCCATGGGCAAAAGAAGTCAAGGAGTAGAGCAAATAATTTGGCTAAATGCTACATAAGATTTTCTTCTGTCAGAACATTCTACCTCTCCAGGCAGCAAAGATCAAATACAAACACATTCAATCTGTCATGGTTCATCTCTCTTAGATCCCCTCACTATTGAATTCTTACAATAATTTAGGAAGCCAGAACATAACAGTTTAGTTGGAAATCCTAGAATTGCCATTGACACCTCACTTTCCCTCTCAAGAACCTAGTGCTTTTTGCTCCGTAACAAGGAAAAAAATGACACGTGCAAGTACAACTTGAAGCAAATCATCAGAAATTCACATAAAAGTCCATGTTAATCCATATCAGACAATAAAGGTGGTCATAAGGACAACAAACTAGCCTATGTCAGAGATGAAAATTTAAACATTTACAAAAAAAAAAAAAAAGAAAAAGAAAAAGAAAAAGAAAAAAACAAGAGGCAAGAACACATCCAAGAGAAAATTCCAAATAGTCCTACTGGAATTTAGCTAAAGCAGAATGTTTAGTTCGAGTGTTTCGAAAAATTAAGAACTCCTGAAAATTTTGGTTTCCCTGTTAGTTCAGTACCATAGAAATCTATTAGACTGAATTATTCTCCTATCAACGTTGTCTTTTGTCTTTTATTTCCAGAAAGTATTAGGCAAATAAATCATGTTTGAATTCTACCATAGCATCAGAAAAACATTGATTGGAAGAGGTTATGCAGTCCAGCCTCCCACTCAAAACAGGACAATAACCAACATCAGATTAAGCTAGCTGTGATTTTGCCAGTCTTCAAAACCTTCAAGGGTGGTGATTCCACAACATACTTTGGAAACCTGTTCCCATGCTGCACCATTCTCACAGCTTTTTTTCCAATGTACAATCTGAATGCTCAAGGCACATGTTGTGATTGTTGTTTTTTTTTTTCCTACTATATTGTCTGGCACCACCATCTTTGTAAGTCCCTTTTCAAGTAGTTGTAGGCTTCTACAACGTCTCCCCTTTGCCTCTTCTTTGTCAGTCTAAGCAAGCCCTGTCTCCCCACTGCCAGCCTCTCCTCTTGCTTATATTCTCCACACTCCTAGCCATCATAAAGCTGTGTATGGCAACCTCACATTATTGTCTGTTGAGCTTCAATTAACCAACTAAATGTTTAAAATATGCTTAATACACCACCATGAAGGTAATCTTACTTGTACTTTGAGGTGCAAGATATGAACATTAACACACTATTACCAACACATGTTTCAAAACTAATATATACATTTCAGGACATGGAAATCAGAACAGTTTACTCAAAGATGAAAGAGGAGTGGGATGTAATGTTGGTTTTCAGCTTTTTTAACTTTAAACAGAATTTTTGAGTCATCAACTATTTCACCTAATATTTTTGGAGTTTCCATTAAAGGATGCTTTGATTAGGAAGTTTGGGTGAAAGTTTAAAATATTAGATTTTTGTGGAAACATGGAAATCTATATTCTCTAGCTAGAGGACTATATAAGCTTTCAAAACAGTATTTCCTAAGGAACTGTAGCAGCCTGTTGAATGCAGCTGCTAAGAATGGAGCAACCTAAATATCTGGCCGCAAGAGGCAATGGGCTGGAAGCTCAAATATATGAGTCTCTATCCTATGAAATTAATGACTGAGCTATCATGATCATGTCTGAAGGGCCTAGCTTCTAAATTCTCTGAGAGTAAGAAAAACAGACAAATCAAAGTGTTAGTTCAATTGACAATTTTAAATTCAAATTTACTTTTAAAATATCCCCACACAAGAATTCACTATCTTAAGCTTTTATTTCAGATAAAGTATTTTGCCTTTAAGTCTTTGCCCTGAGTTGTTAACTTCAGTGTTATTGTTATTACCAGATATTCAGCACCATTATTAATCTAGGCACCTAAATCTTCCTTAATTATTGGCCTATTATCTGCTACGACAGAAGTGCACCAAGTCATAAACTAACTCAGAAGCTCTATGTCCCTTTATTTAAACAAAGCAAAAAGCATTCAAGTCTTCCATTCATACACTGCAGTTACTTGCATGGGCTACTACATCATCTGACATAATTCTTAAAGCTCATGATCTCAGCAGATCATGGAAATACTGAGAAAGACATTGAAATTCTCTATTTTTCTTATGGGAAAATATATCTGATTTAAACAAACCTCTTGTTCCAATTGTTGAACTGCCAGGGTGTCTGTAGTTCTATGTTAAAGAAAAAGAAAATTTTACTGCCTCATTTTGCAATCTATTTGACAAATTAAAATAATAAATATGTACATGATGGAAAGAATGGTTCCATTTTTCTTTAGGGACAGAAAAGTATTTCTACCAAACCCCCAGTATTTCAGCTGTCTGGTCTTACCTTGCATTGACCCCACAGAGCAAATTTAAATATCAGCTTTTCCCCAGAGAAAATATTTATTCTTTTAAGCCTGGGGTTTGAACAGACTGTCAAATATTTCCAAATTATCTTGTTATTTGAACCTCAAAAACTATACATTCATTCTTTAGAGCATAAAATATTTTAAGTTGGCTATAATAAATTCACATTGAAATTTTTATTGTTCTGTATATATTTATACTTTTGAAGCTCAGGGTTTTCTGAACTAAGAATCTAGTGTCAAAGCCAGTATTTTCTTTTTTTTCCAAATATATGTCCCCAGTGTATCTGAAAACACAGCTTACGTTCTGGTTTTTGATCATTAGAATAGCTTTATTCCCTCTGAGAGTTTCTTCCCCAGGTCCTGAATAGCAAGCTACATATAGCTGGATATCCAGCTCCAGTGGATGAAGAACACAAGACGATTCTGGAACCTAATTCCCAGTTGACTGGTCAACAGTGAATTCTACATAGCTTAATGCTTTCATCTCTAATGACAGTATTTTAAGAACTTTTTTTTTTCCCCAGAGTGTCAAACACATCTTGTTTTTATTCTGTCCTCTGATCAAAGTTAATGAGGTGCCTGCTTGTATGTTGAAATAACAGTAAATCAAAATTCATGTTTCTTATTTAGTACCTTCATTTTTGTAGCTAGAGAGAAACAATTATTCCTTCCTTCTTGGTGTCAGTTTACAATTAACATGTTAATTGTGTCCTCCCATCATCCCAAACCCAAACTGTGTAAGTACATAAAGTTTACTACATTCTCCTGCAAATCTTTCTGTCAAGAACTAATTCTTAGTGAGTTTAATAATCTACTTTAGCTCCTCAGGTGAATAAACAGGATTTACTGCTTACAGACCAATTTTGTAGCCTAGTGTAGAATATAGTAATAATGTCGAATGCAAACCATCATTCAGATTAAAGCAAGCTTTTTGCATTTTCTTCCATAGCCAGACATGTAATGGTGTAAGTAGAAACACAGTTTGGGAAACAGGAATGCATTTTTTATGTGTCATTTCTATAAAGCCAGGAATTGGTCATCTTTGTAGAACTAGGCCCTAAAATTACAGCAGTCATAACAAGCTTGTAAACTGGATTTCTAAAGCACAGTAAACTGGCAGATGGATTATATCGCCTGTAGTGTCATTTATGCAAACAAAAATGAGATTCAGTATTGGGATCCAACATAGCACCAGATCTGACCAATACAGTTATGAAAACTCTTAGAATAAAGCTAGCATTGACAGACAATGAGATCTTGTAAAAAGTGTACAGCTCTTTTTTTTTTTTTTTTTTTTTTTTTCTTTTTCTTCTTTCGGAAAAGCAAGCTTTCCACAAAACCCAATACAGAAAGAATGTCTACACAGTGACCTGTGGAAAATAGCTTGCGTGGAACATCTCATTGCTTCACTAGGCCAAGCTTTAAGCTGTAGTATAGCTTCTATAGTGCAGTGCTTGCCTTTCTAGATGAGCAGATTGAATTGCTGGCATATGTCTCAGGTGAGAAACATGGAAAATAATACACTCCAAGCCTGAGTTACCCACACAGGACAGTTTAAAAACAACAGCAAACACATTCAAAACTTTTTGAGTTTTAGACTGCTGTACATAGTTTAGGTAATATCCTTCTGTCCTCTTCTCACCACTTGTGTAAAACGAGAAGTAGTTTGACCAGCTTTTTTTGCTATTCAAAGTTGCACCCCAAAATAATTATGCAACAGATGGAGCTACATTTGTCTTCAAGTGCTTTCTGTAACAGGAAAAGACACTTAGTTCAGCACGAGAAGAGGTGTTAGAGGACATTGAATATTGAAAATGAAGTATTTACTAAAAAGAACTGCAACTGTTCATGAATATTTTATTAAAGAAGTACTGTAAATATGAGTTCCATGTCCCTTTTATAAATAAATAAATAAATATTGAAATCAATTAAACAAATAAATTTTATATACTAGTCACAGAACAAGTTCTATGAGAAATCCTCAGGCATTTTTGAAAATGGAGAAAACAGTACTGCAATGAAGAATTTTTGAAAAAACAGATTTTTTTCAAGATTACTAAGTTTAAAAAAAATCAAAAAAAAATCACCATCTTTGAAGTTTTTGCAGGAGGGGTTAATAACAGGATTCTAATCAGTTTTTCATTTCCATCTGTCAAAAATATGTCATGTGAAAAGATGGTTAAAAATATTTCATTGACATTTATCCATAGCAAAATAATTAGAAGATTTTCTGGAATAAAAGTATCATATTAATTTGACATTCAGATCTGCTTAACATTCCTGTGTAAGCTTCCCTCAATTACTGGTCACATATTCATTCAAAGTCCATTTAGATAATCACAAGTAGTAGCTGATCCTGCTTTCAGGCTAGTAGCCCCAGAAGTACTCACTAATTTATTTCAGTGGTCTTATAACTTTTTTTGTACTTCTGTATACAGAGTGCAGTAAAGGAATTTAGTTTTAAACTGGGACTCTGGGATAAAAAAACATTTGAATTACAGAACTGTAAAAGCATTAGTTACAGCACAGGCAAAAATGCCTGGAAAACACAGAATAATATAATGCACAATTATAAGTGAATAACATTTCCTGACTTCAGCTTGTTGACTCAAAAGACATTTCATTAAAAATTGTACAACAATAAGGGACAAAATATTTTCTTGGATGTAATAATGCCATATTAAAATTCTAGACCCTCACGTTTGAAATAGATTCTAAATAACCTTCTTTTACTTATAGATTTTAACTACATGGGCTGCCTAATTATTCCTCTGCCCACTACTTACCAGCTGAAGATAATATCCTTGTCTTTACTATGAAAGCACATGGAACATATTCATATACATGCAGCTTCTTCCCAAAATGCTTTTTTTAAGAACTCTTGCCTGATGTCTGTCAATCAATCAATTCAGACAGTCCATCAGACTTCTTAACAATGGATGATGTTTTGGTGATATGAAAGTTCAGAGCTATTTTTTGACCAAAGAAGCACCATTTCAGAATCTATCTCAGTATCATACAAGACTGAGCATTTCAGCATTTCCCATCAGATATACAATCAGTAAAGAAGCCTGATAATAACGTATGTAATTCAAAATGCTTAAATATTAGAAATGTTAATTCTTTCAGGAATTCAAGAATAGGTAATACCTATTTTTCCACATTGTTATAGGAAAGATTAATTCAAATTCTACCTCCAAATACCTCAAGTGAAAACCTTTCATAAGAAATAGTTTGAAATGATAAAAGAAATGTTAAGCTGATGGAAGATAAAATGTATTTGTTCTCAGATATGAGATTAAAATTATTCCGATAAGGAAGTAATATTTTCTTCTTTTTGCATGAATTTTTCTTCAAGGATATTCCAAACTCCTTATGATAATGATCTACTATTCATCCTGATCCATCCTGAGAAGTGAGGCCAAATAAATGTTTTAAAATAAAGTGTTTTAAAAAAATATTTAATATATCACTTATTTTTCCTGTGGACCTTTATTCACACACACACACATTACATAATCAGCCATTACTACAACAGATTACATGAACCAACATATTTTGCTGAACAATCTTTTGTTTATGAATTTGCATTGTCTTCACATTTATATAGTCATCCTACGGTAACTGCATGTAAGCTAAGCCATGTATACAGGCAAGGAATTCAGATTGAATTCAAATAACTCCAGGTAATTTTTTTTTTAGGCAAAGCCTACCCCCTACAGATAAATCAAACAAACCACATAGTTTTTCAAATCTGAAGCTACAAAAATATCTGTTGTGAGGGGAGCAGAGATATCTGATATATGCTGGAACATATCTGATACCATTGCAGGAACAGATATTATTTCTACTATCTCAGACCCAGAAAGATATGAGATATTGAGTGGGCTTATTGGTATCTGCACACATATTTAAGAAGGTTGTGGCAAAAGAAAATGCTTTAAGAACACTGGAAACTTGTGTTTGGACAAAGACACATTTAGAGAAAATGTCAGAGAGGGATAACTAATTTCCTAAAGACAGATATTTCTTCTGCTATTCTTTATGTAGATAGACATACAGATATATATAGATAGATATATCAGATAGATAGATAGATTTTAACATTACATGAACAAGTCAAAATAGAAAGTCTAAGCTGAGAAAAATTAAAAAATCCTTGAAAGACATTTTACTTTTTACCATTTATCTTTCAACTAACACATAATGTGTTTTGTCATGAAACACACTCATTACTAAGAGCAGTTATGCCTTTGCTAGTCCAGGAAAATGTGTACCCTTGAGCATGTGGTTATTCCCCAAAAGTCTTTGCTTAAAAAATAAAAATAAAAAATAAATAAAAAAAAAA
This sequence comes from Anseranas semipalmata, assembly GCA_013399115.1. Lineage (NCBI taxonomy): Eukaryota > Metazoa > Chordata > Aves > Anseriformes > Anseranatidae > Anseranas > Anseranas semipalmata. The sequence goes on from VXAA01002474.1 coordinate 265,109, forward strand.
TTATTTCGTTTTTCCAGATGAACTTGATAAAGACTTAATGATGTTAATTGACCTCCGGTGTTTTCTTTCATGTGCCAGCTCTGCACCTCATTCGACCTCAGGCTTTCAGAAACTAATTAAAGAAGAGAGCAGAGGCAACTTTAAAACTCAAAAGAGCCAAGACACATAACGAAAGAAGACTTTCTCTACTTTCTTTCCTACTTCATGAAGAAAAGAGTTCTACATTCTTAGTAAAATCCACAGACTGTCCCAGTTAATAATATCATCTGGGATCAATTATTGCCAGACATAACGGTTCTTTGCTTCAGATTTGAGAATGTGATGGTTGTACATCTCTGCAGACAAAGGATACTGGCATTGACCTTAAAATTTCAGGCTTTCATCAGTTTCATGCATACTTATTTGGAGAACCATCTGATCACTAAGTTTCTCCTGAAGTGGACTATCTTGATTTTGGCTGGGACAGAATTAATTTTCATTGTAGAAGCTCACACAATGCTGTGTTTTGAATTTTTGATGAAAACAGAGGTGATAACACACGGATGTTTCAGTTGCTGCAGAGCAGTGCTCAAACAGAGCCAAGGCCTTTCCAGCTCCTCGTGCTGCCCTGCCAGCAGGAGGCTGGGGGTGCACCAGGGGCTGGAGGGGACACAGCCAGGACAGCTGGCCCAAGCTGGCCAAAGGGATGTCCCACACCATGTGGCCTCATGCTCAGCAATAAAGCCGGGGGAAAGAAGGAGGAAGGGGGGACTTTGGGAGTGAGGGCATTTGTCTGCCCAAGAAACCACTACACGTGATGAGCCCTGCTTTCCTGGACGTGGCTGAACGCCTGCCTGCCGATGGGAAGCAGCGAATGGATTCCTTGTTTGGCTTTGCTTGCACATGCAGCTTTTGCTTTATCTAGTAAACTGTCTTTATCTTAACCCATGAGTTCTCGCACTTTTACCTTTCCAGTTCTCTCCCCCATTCCACCTGGGAAGAGTGAGAGCATAGCTGTGTGGCACTCAGCTGCCTGCCAGGGCTAAACCACAACAGGAACAATTAGAGAGGCAAGGCAGCTTGTACCACTTATACAGTAGCACTCTATAAAAGGGCATTTTCCCTACATAAATCATAGACAGATGATTTCAAAGAATTATGCCTGCATTTATAGGTTCTCTGTGAAACCCAAATTTCTGCCAAAGAAGGATGTATTTTCAAAAGCCAGTCTAAACCTGAGCTACTGTTGTAGGAGGTGGTTCCATCTTCCTCTCTTCTTATTCTATATCTTCCATCCTCTTCCATCTCTTCATGTCATGCAGCTACGCAGTCAACCAGATCAAAAGTCTGATACACTGGAAACTATCAAACAACCAAACAAAAAAGCCAAACCCAAACCAACCAGTTTTAGGCCAGTTCACATATGATTTTGGCTGACACGTAAGGATCAGTCCCAGAATATACAGAAAAGGTAACTTTTTTAACAGCAGGAGTCTTACAGTACCTTAAGTCAATCAAGTAAGAGGAAAATGAGATGATTTTCATTACCTGTACAGTGCAGTGTTTACAAACAGGCATTCTGTAGCATTATCCTACCATACTGTATACGGCACTTTCTCAGGATAGTCGCACTTCATGGAAGTATTATTTTCACATGCTGCAAACAGGTGTTCAGCAGAAGGACAGGCAGAAGAAACTACAAGGTCAACACTTTGCAAAACAAAATTTACACAGCTGCATCCACTTCCACAGGAAGTCTTGTCTGCTCCTGAGATTTTACTTATATTTTTCTATACATTATTATTCCTGGAGCAAGTAATCTTGTCACAGAGCACCACACCATACAAGACTGGCTGGTAAAGGGTAAAGAATGAAGTGAATGCATACCAACAACTCCAAATCCAAGACAATTTGTCTTTGGTATTATTGAACTGGAAAATGCAACAAACAAACAAAAACAAATAAACAAAACAATCATCCAAAACAGCACAGAGACACAGAAAGATTGTATAGCAGCCGCATTCATTGTCTCATCTTCTGCTTGCAGCTTGCTAGAATTACTACTAGAATAAATCTGTGGTCTACTGCTGTAGAATTTGCAAATTTCAGAACATACCTGAAAGCGTCACTTGTTATGACTCCACCTATCAGAAGATATTACCCTATAGACTATTAATATTTCTGCATTTTATATAATTGATTATCCATACAAGTAGATGTCTGAGCTGCTGGAAAGGTCTAGGAACTGGTCGTAAATAATTTGCTTGTAACTGAGGGCACAAACTGCCTTCACAATATTGTCTCACTTGTAATTGAGGTACATGGAGAAATGCTATCTGTTCAAATACATCCAATTTCCTAGACTGAAGGAATTAAAAATAGGTTATTCTACTCTAAAGCTACTTACTAAAAATGCAGCCGTTTTCAAGTGTCAGCATAGAAATGTTAGTCCCAAACAGGCTTTTCTTACACAAGAAATCAATTATGTAATACACATTGTCTATGTGTAGTTCTCTGCTTAGAAGGCTGCAATAATTCCCTTAGAGCCAGCAGGTGGAGAAATGTTTCCATTTAAAAAAATTGCCAGTGAGAAAAGACAAGTTCAGCAGCTATGGAGGGAAAGAAGCTGGGCTTGCCAAATCTATTCCTTCCTTAGAATCACAAAATCTATACCAGTCTTTTAGTTTCCTAGGTAACCCTGTGAGAGTGAGGCTACTAGTAGGAACTGGAGGAAGTTAAAAAAAAAAACAAAAAAAAACAGATGAGAGAATTTCAAGTTCACCTTCCAGAAAATAAGTTAAGATATGTCAGCTTTGGTAAGAAAAAGAAATTTAGATTTTTTTTTCCCACACAATGTCTTGTAATAACTTTGTAAGAAGCAAGAGTATTGTACAGTTTTTTTCCAAGAGCACATACATGGGCTTCTCCCAGTTATTACAGTCGGCATGTAGAATTTGATCACTTGTACTGAATATAAGCATGGACACTGAAACTAGGGAATATCAGTATCACACAGTCCCTGTCATGCACTTTACTTGGAAGCTTGTTCACAAAAGAGCCAGCAGCTGACATGTTAACATTGCTGGTACCCATAACATCAAACTGACTGAAGATGCTGAGATAGCCAGTGGAAACTGCCTTCTGACATTTCTTTATCTATTGTCCTTCCGGGGTGGGGAATTGTGCTGGAATAGAATTGTATTTAATAGGCACACAGGATTCACAGGATTCATGTACAGCAATACCAGTCATACCCCCTTCATCAGAAATGAATTTTCTTGTTCCCTATAATCACAATATCTGCTCAATTATCATCTATACTGAAAGCCTGGGGACACAGATTCCAAAAATGCTCTGGATGGAGAGAGGTTATAAACCAAGGAAAAAGCATATCTGAAGCAGGAAGATTCACTGAAATTTTTTTCAGGCTTATCATTTAAACTAACATCTCAAACTTTAGTAGCTTGATAATTATAAGGCTATTTTGAAGAGAAGAAGTCTCTAAATTTTAAATTACACTAGGAACCTGTTAAAATCTAGTCCAGATTACATGGTGCAGGGTATGAAGCATCACTTGCCAGGGATTATTCATAAGTGAGACGGAAGATGCATTGGTATGGAGCTGCATATCTCTTCTCCCAGAAACCCATCTACGTCCTTTCAGATATTTCAAACTAAAAATTTCTACATTTACAATCAAACATATATTTCTTAATTATCATGTGATCATCACTGACAAAATTCCAAAACTCAAACTTTCCAAATCGATTCTATGATTTAATTCAAATAAGATGGTCAGTGCTTGTAGAATGAGTTAAAACCACTCTCCTAAACTACTCTGCACTTATTATTCAACCAGTTCACATAATTAATAGTCTGTAGTCAAGCTGCAAGAAGGGGAAGCCCTCAGACACACAGTCATCATCTGGAGTGATTATAAACAGTAAATAGTAGCAATCAACATAGAGGCATTATGAGGACATTTATGCTCTGGATCCAAATTTGGTCTCTTAAGAAAATGTTCTGGTGTTGGAGAATCATTCAGTTTGTTTCAATTATCATCCCGTACAAGGAAACATCTTGCAGCTACACAAAGTAAAAAGGTGTTAAAATATCGACAGCATCATTAGGTAACCTCGCAACAGAACTTTGTGCTATGTTTATTTGTAAATTTATATGCATTCAGTACCCATTCTCTCTATGTTTTTCCCAGTTACAGAGCTTGCATGAAATTGAAATGTAGGAAGAAACTATCCATGTCTTTTAGAGAACGAGATCTGAGTATTTCATCACAGCACTGCATGCAAAATGGGATGTGGCCAAAGTGGACTGACAGTTTGACAAAGCTTGTAATTGTATTTTAGATCTGTAGATAACTAGCAGCCTTAAGGTTCCCAGTGTTAACTATAATTACAATTTAAGCATCAATTCTGCCAAATTTCTGTTGTTTCTATCCAAACCATATGTGGGAAAAAAATAGGAAAAATAATAATTCAGTATTAATATACCTTAAGCTTATCAGGCAGGTAAATGGTGTACCTTTAAATGAAAACAATGAAATATTTTAGAGAGGTAGTGCGATAATGGTCAAAATAATTCTTTAAAGAACTTTTAACCAAAGAACATATGTGTGTATATATATATATACATATATATTATTTATTTATTATTCAAAATTCCTCAGTGGTAGACACAGGTGCCAATATGTAGCTACAGCTGGGCCACCTGCTGTTCAGGCAGGCATTCAGCTGGAGACCTGTAGTAAAATTTAGGGAGAAGGTTGATTTTGTACAACTTGGTCTTTGTGCACTGCCATATTTAATTGAACCCACGAATTAAGCATCTGACTTGACCACTCAGTGGTAAAATTTCTGAAGACAGAGTTCCTACAAGTTACGTAGTTTTGGCTAAGTGTTCATGCACAGTTAAGAGATGTTGCACAATCAGTGCTCAGTCATAGAGTGTGTTTCAGTACCTCAGGTACTGAAAAAAAAAAACTGAATTACCTAAAATACCTAAAAAGCTATTCAGTGCAATCACTTTTGGGAAAGTAAGTAACCAGAGTTCTAGAGTACAGAACGGCTTTTCAACTAGTGCTGCCTTTCAGCCTCATGTAAACTGATTTCCATCTCACATGATTTAAAAACAGAACTCTCATTAATAATAAGATATTTTTGCATTTTATTTGTGGGGAGTAAAAGGTGCATAACATGCAGCTTTGCCCTACAAAGCTTCAGATCAGCTAGGATTAATCAGATGTCAAACTGTCTCTGACACCTTGCCTTCCATGGTTTTTCACCATTTTGAGGTTTTCCTGACATGCCCAGAGAGATCAAGGCCTGCAGCCCTTTCACTGTACTCTGCAGCAGTGTCTGCAGTGATGGGCTGAATGAAGGCTGCACATGGTTCATCTGCAATGCCTGGATAACCTAGAGGACCAACCACTTCACATTTTAGAAGTCCAGCTGAAAATTTGAGACATTTTGTATGGGCAGGTGCATAATAAGCATTATTAGCCTGTGCCTTGCACAAACCTGCCAAGCTAGCTGTAATCTAGAAGCCCAAATTAGCCTGGAGCTACACCTGAATTCATGTGTCCTGTCACAGCCATGGGCTATACAGATTCCACATCTTGTCAGTCAGGTCTGCAGGTTTGCTCTTGTGTGCCCCCATGTAGACATGCCTCAGAATGGTGAATCAGAGGCTTTTATCACATAATTGATAGCTCCTTTCTAGGTGGAATGTTCTCAGCAGTATGGAGGTTAAATTGGTTTAGATATATTAGATTTTTTTTTTTCTAAATATAGAGAAAACAAACCTCAGCTGCTCTCTAGTTACCATAGCAACTGTAAGGTATTATGGCACCCACTGAGACCAAACATATGCATATAGCCTTTTCTATGTATAAAACTAATGTCTGAATCAACTTCACTTTATGTAAAGAACATTTTTTCCCCTATTTTGCCTGTTTTATGGTGACCCTTTAATGGAAATAACAGAGCAGAAATTTGTTAGGATACTGTTGATACAAAGATGGTAAGAATAGATGAAGCATTTGGGGTTTTGTTACTAATTTGTGCAATAGAAGCAAAACATATAAAAGCTGAACTGTTAAGTTAGTAACTGGAAGGGAATAAATTATATATGGTCAAAAAAAAAAAAAA
>VXAA01002475.1:371-53355 GCA_013399115.1 Anseranas semipalmata
GGTACACTCTTTGCATCCCTTGCCAAGTTCAGATCCATCAGTGGCTTGACTGTCCTGATCCCATCCCTGCACATCCGAACGGCATCCCTGTACTCTTCCCAGGCCACGTATCCCTACTTCCACTGCCTGTGCATTTCCTTCTTACACCTCAGTTTGACCAGCAGGTCCTTCCTCAGCCATGCCAGTTTCCTGCCTTCCCTTCTTGATTTATTACAAATGGGGATTGAGAGCTCTTGTGCTCTAAGAAAAGTGTCCTTAAAGAGTTGCCAGCTCTGATCAATTCTTCTGTCCCTAAGGACAGTTTCCCAGTGGATCTCATCCACTAATTTTTAAACATCTGGAAGTTCACTCTTCGAAATTTCAGGGTCCTGACTTTGCCAGGCCCGTGTTCCTTGAGAAAGGATAGGTTTGGCTTACTCAGCAGGAGCATCGTGCTTTTTATCGTTGTGCCTAGACCTTTAAAAAACATTCTGGGCAGCAAAGAAGATGCTTTCTATCATAGGAGCTCAGTATTTTCATTGGAATTTCAGATCAGGAAACTGCCTGCAGGACAGTAGGGATTTAAAAGCCAGGTTGTCAACTATGTATTAGTGCAACAGATCAGGTCTAACTTTGATCCGTTATAGTCTTACAGTGAAGGGGACACCACTGTACTATGAAACCCAAGTATTTTAGCCATTCTTGTGATCTTGCCTGGCTTCAGAGCCAGCATAATAATCTGCTAAAGGTAGATCCTGCATTTTTGAGTTAGCTCTGAGTGGGCATCTTTTTGAACAAGAAGGCAAAATTTTCCACCTGAGTGACATAAATAAGGCATTCATATAATCAAAAGAAGGTACGAGCAACCACGCTGGGTCACACCAAACATCACTATGGTCAGATATCCTGTTCCTGGCAATGGTCAGTAGCTTAAGCAGTAATGTGCACTAATTACAAATCAAAAACTCATCTTTTCTTACAGCCATAGCAGTATGTAAGTATATCCACGAGCTCAGCCAGGGCATGGTCGCCACAGCCCTGACTGCCTCCAGTGTTAACTTTAATGAGTTCATCCGTATTGGTGAGCACCAGGTCCAGTAACGCTTATCCTCTGGTTGGTTTGTCTAATACCTGGACCAGGAATTTATCCTCGATGCACTCCAGGAGTGTTGGCATTAAGGATTTTGGCAACAAAAACTGTATCTTTTCATAGATTCATAGAATGTTTTGGGTTGGATGGGACCTTAAAGGTCATCTAATTCCAACCCTCCTGCCATGGGGGCAGGGTAGATCAGGTTGCCCAAAGCTCCATCCAGCCTGGCCTTGAACACTTCCAGGGATGGGGCATCCACAACTTCTCTGGGCAACTTGTTCCAGTGCCTCACAACCCTCATCATGAAGAATTTCCTCCTGATATCTAATCTAAATCTACCCTCTTTCAGTTTAAAACCGTTACCCCTTGTCCTATCACCACAGTCTCTAACAAGGAGTCCCTCCCCATCTTTTCTGTAGGCCCCCTTTAGGTACTGGAAGGCTGCTATAAGGTCTCCCCAGACCTTCTCTTCTCTAGGCTAAATAACACCAACTTTATCAGCTTGTCTTCATAGGAGAGGTGCTCCAGCCCTCTTATCATCCTTGTGGCCCTCCTCTGGACTTGCTCCAACAGGTCCATGTGTTTCTTCTGCTGGGGGCCCCAGAGCTGAATGCAGTGCTACAGGTGGGGTCTCACTAGGGTGGAGTAGAGGGGGAGAATCACCTGCCTCAACCTGCTAACTACACTTCTTTTGACGCAGACCAGGATATGTTTGGCTTTCTGGGCTGCAAAGCAGCTCATACTCAGTTTTTCATCCAACAATACCCCCAAGTTCTTCTCCTCAGGACTGCTCTCAATCCATTTTCCACCCAGCCCATATTTGTGCTTGGGATTGCCCCGACCCAGGTGCAGGACCTTGCACTTGACCTTGTTGAACTTCACGAGGTTTGCACAGGCCCACCTCTCAAGCCTGTCTAGGTCCCTTTGGATAGCATCCCTTCCCTTCAATGTGTCTACCACATCATTCAGCTCGGTGTCATCTGCAAACTTGCTGAGGGTTCACTCAATCCCACTGTCATGTCACCAACAAAGATGTTAAATAATAGCAGTGCCAATTCAGACCCCTGAAGGACACCACTTGTCACTGGTCTCCATCTGGACATCATGTCATTGACTGCAACTCTTTGAAGGAGACCATCCAACCAATTCCTTATCCACCAAGTGGTCCATCCATCAAGTCCACGTCTCTCCAATTTACAAAAAAGGATGTTGTGAGGGACAGTGTCAAACACTTTGCACTGGTCCAGGTAGATGACATCAGTTGCTTTTCCCTTATCCACCAATGCTGTGGCCCTGTCGTAGAAGGCCACCAAATTTGTCAGGCACGATTTTTCCATGGTGAAGCCATGTTGGCTGTCACCAATCACCTCTCTGTTTTCCATTTGTTCACAGAGGCTGGCATGCAATTTTACTCCTATACCTGATTTAGAATTTGTCTACTCATACTTATTTCTCATCAATTCCATCTATGGAAACTTCTCTAATATATCTAGAAAAAAAGTTCTGATCAAAAGGCGCCCACACAGAGTCACCTAAGGACACATGTTCTGCTTTTGATTCTCACTTCTGCATGTGTTTATACATACAACGTCTTCATTTATTACTGTGTATTTTTAATACACTACAAAGGCACCTAGAGCATAGATAGAAGTATGAAAATAAAATGGGCCATGCAATATCAGTGAATCATAGAATATTCTGAGTTGGAAGGGACCCATATTGGGTTTTGTTGTCTTTGGTTTGTTTTATCATTCATACAAGATAAAATGTTTTTAACTGTGGGCTTTGTTTGTTGTTGTTGTTGTTGTTGTTGTTGTTGTTGTTTTTTCCTGCAAGTGAGGGTTCTTTTATGCACTGGCTTTCCAGATCCTGTTGTAGTTTAGTCTAAGGCAAGTAGCAGGTAAGTTAAATGGTACTTAGCATCCATTGTGTTGGATCATGAGATAACCATCAATGGTATATTTAGAAAATGTGCAGAGGGCAAGACAGGAAAGGTGGATATCCCTTTCTCAACCTGTTTTTGACCTCACCCAATTTAATAACTGAAGAATTGTGTATTTTTGACACAAAGACGTTTGTACAAAGAGTGATCAGAGACAGCTGCTAAGGTGTGTTCTTTAACAATGAATGCAAAATATTCCTGTGAGATTATTTCTGAGCAGCTTTTAAACTGCAGAAAATGAGGCTCCCAAAGATGGGAGCATTGTTTTTCAGCCCTCTCATTGCAGTCTGAACTTTGAATAGCTAGTATATGTTAAGAGTACAATTCAAAGAAATCCAGGTTTGAAAGTAACTATTAATTCAACCCACATGATAAGTATGGGTAAATTGGTACTCCTTATTTTGTGCTGATGCAAAGGGGAGAGTGGCTTTATTAGACATTATCGACCTATTTCACACAGTGTCTTAGATCTGTAGCAAGCAAGAGACTGATATATTTTTCAAATGTTTCTGATATTGTCTTTACAGCTGTGCTTCCATGCAGCTGAAGAGAAAGTAAAGGCCTGGTTTTACAAAATGCTTGTCATTACCTGCTTCCTTATTGCCATTATCCACGTCTATTTAGTGACTGCTACCAGTCACTTCTCATGCACACACGTGAAGGACAGTAACTCAGTGGTGTTTGTGAAACCATCTATTTGTCACGTTCTATAGTTTGTGTTCAAATTCAATTCAATTTGTGTTCAAACTGTGCATGCTCAAAATTTGAGACTTGATTTAATTCTGGGCCTTTTTATTTCAGGGACCTGAAACTGGACAATATTCTTCTGGATGCAGAAGGCCACTGTAAACTGGCTGACTTTGGGATGTGCAAAGAAGGGATTCTGAATGGAGTAACCACCACAACCTTTTGTGGCACACCTGACTATATAGCTCCAGAGGTATTTTTTGCACTGAACTAAGAATATAGATAGTATCATTCATCAGATGGACTGTTACATGTGTAATTTTAGACACTTTTTGCATATAGATGGAAACAGTAGAAGATGCAGACTAGGCTTTGCCACAATTTTTCCTGGTTAATCCTGTGGAATTTGTTTCCTCTAGAAGGCACAAACAGTATTCCATGTTGATAGGAGTTGGATTTTCTGTTATTTATTCCATGAACTTAACAGTATTCTTCTCCATATTCTCATTTCTGACTCAGCATCACTGTGAAGGCACTTCAAGAAGCCTTCGCTGAAGCCTTTAAGAAGCTAGATGCAACTGAGTACTGTCAGCACTGCTCTTTAGTAGTTATGAAAAAATGTTTTTAATTCTACATGAGACTTAAAGGGGGATGTTCATATGGAAGAGACCATAGGTCTGGTGTCATTTTGCATAACGTCTTTGTGGGAATATCTTTTTCTCGTTTCTTTCAAGTGTTTGTGAGTGAAAGATACTATCTTTGTGGTACTTCTCATCATATGGATGAGGAAGAAATATAGATACTTGCATAGAAAAGTGGGATCCTTTCATTTGGTGCTGCAGTTGGCAACACCCAAATTCATTTTAAGGCATTCATTGGGTAAAAGAAATTGCTGATAATTGTGCTGGTTTCACATACCCTAAATTTTAAGATTCTGAGATGCATTTCCATGTGCCTCAAATGAGTCAGTATTATACAGTTTGTCTGCTAGACAAACTTTGTCAGCTTAGTTGAGTTAAGAATCCATGCATCTTTTTGCCAAAGATTCAGTGTGCTGATCTAGTGTAAAAGTTTCATTGGTTTGTCTTTCATCAACCATAAATTTGCAGCAGGGAAAATCGTTAGTTTATTGTTTGCTAGAGACAATAAATTAGAAATCTATATTGTTAGAGTTTATGGCTGTCAGGCTTTGGTAGCACAACTGATAAGTTGTGAGTCATCTCGGAACTATCATAACATCTATGAACAAGTTTTGTGGTATTTGAAAAGTACTTTGGAGGTAAAAGAAAGTAAGTGCCAGTGTGATGGTTTTGGTTTTATATGAATTCTTTTCTGATATAGTATGCTAATTGAGTCATTTGGCAAATTCTTTAAAAATTATTACTGAAAACAAAGCAATAATAAGATCCCAGGAACTTTTACATGAAATCCTTGTCTCACTGAAGTCAGTAACTCAGGCTTCTGTTTTGTCATCCTGATTGCAGAAACTTGTCTCCTGCTTTTATTTCTCTTGCATTATGGTAGTATGTTTCAATTTCCTTTTCTTTAGCAATATCTGAATTCCAGAGAGTGCCCAGAACACTTGAAAACTACATTTCTGAAGAGTATCATTTTCTGTAATCAATGTGTTTAAAATTTAATGTCCAATCAACTAAGAATCCAGTTGGGATCCAGACAGCTGCATCCAAACTCATTTCTGATTTTAGGTTAAGACTGAATTTGGTTTTCTACATTACCATACAATCATTTTTCCCAAACACAGCACTAAGCTAATGCAGTTCACCACAAGGCTTCTGACTGTAACACCGCTACTATTGTTTAAGGAGGTGGTGGAGTTGCTGCCATTCCAACACATTTGAAGCCAGTCAGCTTCACCTTAAGCAGTCACCCACTCTTCTGTCTCCAGTCCCCTGTCATGCTGAAACACTGCAGCCAAACTACGAGCTCCTTGTCAGTGGAGAGGAGCCAAGAATGAGACTTTTTCCTTGTACAGCGATAGTTCTGTAGCACCAAGTAAGACGATCAAAATCCATCATGCTAACCTACTACTCCCCACTAAAGGTATTTGCTGCAAGGTTGAACTTGTGCCCCCTGAAAAGTTGTAGCCAGTTTTTCTGAAAGCAAAAGCAATTAAAGTGAGTCCTACAGCCATGTATTTATTGTACAGTGTTTCAATGCTGTAAAAAGAACTTGAACAAAAATGTTTTTGGCTTCCTTCAGCCCTACCTAAAGGATGAGAATAAATCTCTCGGATGATCTCTGCGCAACATAACAAGTTGGTTCAGTTTGTTTTGTTCAAGATAGAGACAAGGAAATGTTTCACATTTTCCACCAATCTGTTTTGTATATGTGATCTTTCTTCCCCTATAGCGTGACCTGCTTTAAACAGTTTGGAAGGATATACAGCTCTTTTGCTCATGAGCATACTCTTTTACTCAGGGGACTGATAAACTCAGTTAGTACTTCTGAGAACAACTACGCATTGACACTTAGCTCTCTTAGTGCAAACTGCATCGGTAAGAAACCATGCGTGCTGTTACCGACATCAGTGTGGGTTTTAGTCCTCCTTAGGCTCTGGGGGAAAGAAGGGGTGTATCATGTTGAAACAGTAAATGTGCAGCTGAGAGTGTTGTCTAACCTGCCTATTCAACCTGATCTCTTTTTCTATACCAGATCCTCCAGGAATTAGAATATGGCCCCTCAGTAGACTGGTGGGCCCTGGGTGTTCTCATGTACGAAATGATGGCGGGGCAACCCCCCTTTGAGGCTGACAATGAAGATGATCTCTTTGAATCCATCCTTCATGATGATGTCTTATATCCAGTCTGGCTCAGTAAAGAAGCTGTCAGCATTCTAAAAGCAGTGAGTCTTCTGTTACTTGTTCTCGTCCTCCTCTTCTTCATGGTTTTCTTTCTTTTTTTTTTTTTTCCTTGATTAAAATTGAATTTGCTGAAAGTTGTTGAGAACAGTCACCACTGGGAGTTCAAGCACAGTTCAGAGTGCCACTGTTAGGATAATGGGGCCTGGGATAAATTACACTGCTTGTGGGAAAGGAACAGAATGTTTGTATTCCACGCAGTTGTACACTGCATAAATCTGTGTACTGCAGATTCATGTTTCAGGGAAAACCCAACCAACTAGAACTGTGCTGTCACTTTGACACTTTATATGCCGCATGTTCACTAGAGTGGGGGAAGCACTATGTAAGGAAAAAGTGTCAACGTTTTTATTTAACCCACCCAATGCCTTTCTTCCCCTATTATCAAGATGGATTGAAAGCCTGTTATTTACAGCTGCATGTTCTACTTTTTAGTTCACATAACACTTTGATTAAGCAGCCTTACTCTAGGGTAATTGTTTCTGCCCTGGTTGGTGTTTTACAATATGAGGATTGACTTGGCAGAAACGTGTGCCACCAAATGCAGCAACTTTTTAAACAAAATATGCCACTATTTTTCTCTTGGTACCTGAAATAAAGGAGACTTTCAGTTAAGAGGGCAGCTGCTAATGTGAAGCCCTACAGTTACATTTTGGGTTACATACATACAGGGTTACCAGAAAACTTGAACAAATCCTGATTTTTACACAAAGGGACGGGTAGCACTTTGCACAGAAATGCTCATATTGATCTTTTAATAAAAATACCTTCAGGTTATTCTAGCCGAGTGATTGTCCCCACTCTCTCTGGGGGTGGGGGGAGCTCTAGAGGATGATTCAAACCAGAAGTCCAAAGTAACACCTCTGAGTTGTTTGCTGTAGTATCTCTTTTGCTCCAGTCACTGTACTGAGAACATGGAGCATTTATTAAAGCTGACCTTCATACATATTCTCCCTACTCCCCCTAGTTACCTTTCTGATGTCTTTTTATTAGCTGACATGATACTTTCACGTGTCTGTTTTTATTTCCAGACTCTTCAATTATTTTCAGTCCAGCAATAAAAATGTATGGATTGAGCTGCAGAATTCAGACTGATATCTGGGGTTCAGGGGTTATTTTAGCCTGTTGTAGGGAAAGGGTTGTTGACAATGTTCATATCCACATCTGAATTTCACTTAAATCTAGATATTTTCTGTCGTATTTTGGTTTCACAGTCTGTAAGATCTGTTCCTTTGGCTCCCCATCCAAAGGCTCTTTCTGTGAATCAACATTAGCTGAGCTGTCTGTTATTCTGAATCATGGAAACATTCACTGGAGGGGGAAAGTTAACTGATAACCCTTGATTATGTGTATAGTGCGAGAGCCATTGTAACTATGAGAAGGTATTTGTTTGACAGAGGAAAGGGAGAAACAGATTTGATAGTCAGAGTCTTAGTGTGTTATCTCATTTGTGGTGCAAGTAGTGAGATGTCTAACTGTTAATGTTATACGTGTCATTCATTAACCGCACACAAACGCAAACAGAGAACTGGGCTGTAGGTGTATGCTTTGCATGTTTGTGAGTGTAAGTGTAAAGGCGTTCAACGCTCTAGTTTCTCTTAAAGTTTACTTTGCTATAAATTTTCATGAGGCTGTTTTCCTGAGTCTACATGTTGGTAGTAGGCATGGTGGTTTATATTTTGTTGCAGTCCATTATTTACATGTTTCTGTCTAAAGTTAATCCTTAATGCCATTTTAAACCTTAAAAAGAGCATTGCATCCATTATATAGATTTGCACTATAATGTGAGATTACTCCTCATTGGGCAAAATGTCTTGATTGGCATAAATTGGTAGCATTTAATGGAACTCTGCCAGTTTACACCTTGAAAAGAATACATTTCCTTACATTTAACAACCTGCTGCCTATGTAGCTATGGTGCGAAACACGTTTGAAACTTGTGCTCTGCATCTGATCCTTGTCCACATTCTCTTAAATGAAGAACAGGAAAAACAGAGGAAAGAAAGAGGCGTCTATGTAGTTTATTGCTGAATGCTAGCAAGGGATTAGCTTTGGAACACTTCGTTTCCTCACATTGTGCTTTGAGACAGTTTTATTCTTTAGAAACTGTGTATTTTTACACCCCTCCAAACAAGATGTAAGGAGAGTTTAATAACATGGCGTTCTCTTATATCAAGTAACAATATTCCCTTATTTTCTGAAGAAACAGTTTTCCCACTATTTCCAATGAAACTTTAACAAGGATAATTTTACAGCTCAGTATTACAAGGCAGCATGTTGCTTATCCCATGAAGTCCCAGCAATCTTATTAGTCCTGTTTCTATGAATTGACAGGAATTGCTCTTTAAAATTCTTTCCTGTCTGGTAAGGAAGACAATTCTTCATTGAAATTAGCTCTGGGCTTCTTTGCAAGTGACGGAGGGAGGTTGTGTCTACAATGTGTGTTCCCTGTGTGTGCAGATGACACAGATCTTGGGTACAGAAGCAGAACTCTGTTTTTTAGCACTGCCGCTTATTTCAAGAAGCAAAGTTTTGGGAGCCTAGTGATCTTTGATTCAGGCCCCAAGTTACATGGCTATCTCAGCAACCTTTTCTCCTGTTGTCGTTTAAGTCAGTAGGAGCTCTGATCTTCAAAGGCCTCACTTTTTGTAAAAGGAGTCTCCTGCCTTGGTATGGGCAGCACTTGTGGCTGTGGCCGTGTTGCACCAAGTATAATAAGTCCCATTGACAACCATCTTGCCAACACAGTACAGTTAACAGCTGTCAGTGCGCTGACAGTAGCATCGTTGTTGATGCTGTTGATAAACAGGAAGTAAATGTCAGCTTGTGCTTCAGAAATAAAAGGTGAAAAAAATCAATATTTATCACAGGGGATGGAATTTATGGAATTAAATGTACACTTCAGAATTTTGAGATTATTGCATCATTTTTGCATATGATACACTTTTTTTTTGTTTAAGTATTTGGTCAAAAAGTTTGCTCTCCCTCATCATCCACTTTCAAGTTCATGAAGTACAGTACTAAACTGTATTATCTAGTAATATTTTCATGTCCTGGGCTTCTTAAAAAGGAAATGTTCTGATGTTTTCCCTGCGTGCAGCTTAAAACAAAGATAGAGCATGGCAGATACTAGGATCACATTTTACTTCTTTGATACCTGGATTATACAGTACAGAAAGTGTATCCTGTAGTTTCCATGTTCTGCTTCTGCAAAGTGTGTGGCTGCTGGTTCCTGGCCTGCTCTCTCCCAGTCACCAGAGGCTCCTGAAGGTGAAATAAAGCAGAGGAATGTAGGAATGCATTTTGTGGTTTTCCAAGAGACCTCACCAAAGCGTAGTAATCCTTTCAAAACCTTTGTTTCCCCTGCCCATAGAAAATATGGGCTGTAATTTAGATATAACTTGTCCACTTGCAAAAAAACCTTGCAGAACAGTTGAACACAAGACCAAAGGGTCATCTTCTGAGCAGCACGCATGTATCAGGAACCACAGAATTGTCTCACTGATCTATGTTGTATCTTTAAAATGATAGCAGTGGTATTCTCCTGTGGGTAGTTGATCTAGCTATCTCAAACCACCTTAAGGGCTCCAGCAGCTACTTATAGAATGACTGCAGTATTAAAGCAAGGGTATGCATTGCAGTGATTTTTTTGGGCTAAATTACTTTTTTTGACAGATGTGTAGAATAATATGGTACTTAGGTTAAAAAGTCACTAAACATTTATCACATTTTGTTTCATTTGTACACTTTTTTTTAATTTAAAAATGTTATAATAATGGCTGATTATGAAGTCATAGCAAAGCCTGAGGTAATTCTGTAGTGTGAGTGTTCATGTGTATCAGAACAGCATTCATCGCTACTTGAATTGCAAGGATTCTGTGTCCACATGCATTATGAAATAAGTAGAGCAATTGCTAATAAAAGAAGGAAGAAATAACAGAGCAGAATCAGGAAAAGTATTATCAGTTGCCCTCATTTGATGATGGCAATGTCTTATATGAGCTGTACAGCTTTTTGCTGAAAGGAGTAGTAAGAGTTTAAAAGTGAGAAATTTAGAAATTGCCACACAAGAGGAGATCAATTAGTTCCAGTTGCTGTCATTAACAGTATCCTGTACTGAAGATCAAAGGGAAGGTGCAAGTAATGTCATGGTGTTTCTCAAGGGAAGCTTTGTGCTGTTACTAATCACTCCGTGTATTTATTGAAGTGTATGGGCTGAACTGTGATTCAC
The DNA here is from genome assembly GCA_013399115.1 of Anseranas semipalmata. Classification (NCBI taxonomy): domain Eukaryota; kingdom Metazoa; phylum Chordata; class Aves; order Anseriformes; family Anseranatidae; genus Anseranas; species Anseranas semipalmata. The sequence continues at coordinate 11,182 of VXAA01002475.1, forward strand.
ATAGCTGTAGATGCTGTTCTTGTTCATATGAGAACAAAATCCTAGAAATGCATAAGGAGGCTAGGGCCTTTCATGTACGCTTGAATGGAGTATATCTATATGCAACCTACATATCCAAAGAAAATAAAAAACAGCAAGAATATGTAAATATGTAGCAATATGTAGCCCCTGTCCCCAGAATTAGTAATTAAGGTAGTGCAAACAAGATAAAATAACAGCTATCCTAAAAATCTATTATAAACTGTCTCTGGAAGCTTTCATATTTTCTTTCTTTCCTTTAGTATTTTTGGCCAAAGCTGGAAATAAAAATGCTGAAAGAGAATCTTCTCCTGTTACACTCCTAGCCAGGTGAAATTAGGAGGTCTCAGAAATTAGTTGAAAGAGCTTCCTGCAGGAAACTTACACTTCAGTCTCTGAATCTTCTAGTTTGGCTGGAACCTCTGAAATTTGGAGAGGCATCCTGGTCACTCTTACAGGAAAAATACCCTTCTGAAAGGGGGCTGTCTCTAAAAAGTATGCATTAGGAATTGTAATGTCTAATTAAACTGTAAATGGTTTCCAGCCATTGTCATTCATGTTTTAACTTTTTCCTCCTCTCCCTCCCCCACCCTGTAGTTCATGACAAAAAATCCAAATAAGCGACTTGGCTGCGTGGCATCACAAAACGGGGAAGACGCGATTAAGCAGCATCCGTTTTTCAAGGAAATTGACTGGGTTCTTCTAGAACAAAGGAAAATCAAGCCACCCTTCAAACCTCGGATTGTAAGTAGCAGTTTGCATAACATTTAGAGAAATCTTGGTTTGACAATTCTAGTTGTTGGCTTGAGGCATGAAATTTCTTGATGCAACGTTTGGGGGTTTAAATTACATAAAAACCATGTGGAAAAGATTGCCTTGTCTTTTATTCTGTGAAGGTAAGTGTCAAGAATAGATTCAAAGCACAGGATGATGTTCATGTTCAATCACATAAAACATGAGAGAGTTCAAGGCCCTGTTTTATTTATTTTCCTGTGTTCCTAAAGATACCTTGATCAGAAAAGATTTCAGTTGGGTATATACTTTCTGTGCAAATCCTGTGTTGCCAATGGTCAGTGGAGTTTGCAGTGAAAGGCAAAGGAAAGGATTTCTGATTAATAATATTCTAACTGAAGATGCTTAAAAAAACAACCTCCTGGGGGAAGTAAATATACATCGTGATCAGAGAAGTTGATATACTTACATTCTAAATAATAATCAAACTGTACTTTAAACTGACTGAAATACATAAATAGTGGCCCCACATGCAGACACTACAAAAGCCAAGCAAAAATACTTTACTCATTCCTGTCTTTCTCTGGATGAAAATTCTCAAAAACGATGCACTTACAGTTCACCAAATGTCAGCTTTTCAGCTGAGAATGTGTGCAGTAAATTTTGTGCTTGAACAATACAAGAGAATAATTTTATTACAAATCCTTTGAGATTGGTTTACATCCTTTGACTTTGCACATTCCTAGTAATAATGTTTGATTTGCCTGTAAATATGGTTAAAGTACCTGTTTCTTTCTTTAGGTAGTGAAGGTATTTAAAAAAAAAAAAAAAAAAAGACAAAACGAAACTTTGGTCTCAACACTGAACAGTAACAGTTGAAATGAAAAAGCCCCCTCTGTCATTGCAGAATTACTGTCTGTTGCATTTAATGCATTTACTTTAAGTCCAGCGAGATTCGTTTCCCTAAGTTCCATGTGTAGGCGGTGAAAGCGGGGCTGACTGTGCAGGGACCATCCGGAACAGGAGCCTGAAGTAATTCCTCTGAGTCTACTCTTGAAGTGTCTCTCTGTCTGTAGCTATGAAGGAAGAATCCAAAAGGATGGACAACTGTATGTGAAAGTTAGCCCTAGTGAATATCTTTTTAGGAATAATTTTGAGGAGTAACATACAGTGTTATCATGCGTGAATATTTTGTTTAATATATTTCTTGGAGAACAGAAACCTTGTAATGCAGGAGCTACAGGCCCAGGGCTGCCTGGGCCAGCTCCTCTCCCGGAAGGGTCCAGCCAGCTGGGCATGCCAGCGTCTTACCCTGCTGCCCGCCTCTGCTCTGGAGGTGTGGCTGGATTGCACCTCGTGCCTGAGCCAACTTGCACTTCTCTGCACTGCTGCAGGAAGTGTAAAGCCAACATTAACCCCATTACTATCTCTTTGAAGCCTATTTAATAGTCCAGCTAACCACTCTTCTGTCAAGTTCCTCAGAGAGCTCCAGATAGCCTTACTCGTTGTTTAGCGGAGTTGCATGTGTGTAGCTCTTTTCCTCTTTTCATAAGAATTTGGCCTTTCATCTCACAATATTTTTTGTTGCTTTGCTCAGTATTTATCAGTGTTTTGGAAATACAGGTATCAATCAGAATGTACAGTTCCAAATTAGTTTTCACTTAACGCCTACATCTAGTAAGTCTCAAATTCTTCACATCTAGTCTGTTTATTGGCTGTTTTTCTTCGATGATCAAAGATGCACTTTCATTTTAACAACAGGTATTTTTATAAGGCCTTTCTTATTTTTGTAAGTATTCTTGTTGTGGTGGTTCTTAAAAGTCAGGAGGGATTTAGTATGTCAGACATTTTAATTCTTTGTCCTCTACCTCCTCAGTGCAGCTTCTATCTCTTTCTGGTAATTATTTCACTGCTGTTATATTGTAAAGCCATTCCTATTTTATTCATAACTGCTATTTTGTTCCTTTTCTCATTTTCTGTTTTCTTTAATGATAAATAAGTTGGGTATTTCAGTTTTAGTAGTGATTTCGGATTATTTCAGAGTAGTTTGTTGTTAAAGTTTAGTAACAGCTGGTTGCTCTTTAATAATTGTTGGGGTGATTTTATACATCTTTATTTACACTTTTCTTTTTTTCATTTTTCTTCAGGCTGCTTCTACAATGTTGGATTTTTATACTATTTATTTCTATATTGTATATGCCAACTTTCTATATTCTACCAAATTTGATTCCTGTGTCTAGTAGTTCCATATGTTTGTTTTTTTCTGAACTAATTTTTAATGGTGATAAATTCAGGTAGCACATAGTCTATGTTACAGGCATCCCTATTATTTTCATGTTTTCAGTCCTCTGTCTCTATGATATCTATTATCACCCTATGATATCACCCCGATGACCTGGTCCTATCAATTTTACTAATAACTTTTCTACACATAGAAAGGGTATACCTTATATAGTTACACTATGTTTATGATCCATCAGCTGGTTTTGTACCAGCTCTATAAATTTTGCAACAGTTTGGATTTTTTTGTCGTATAGAAATCTTTGAGCAAAATCATACCAAAATTTTTGCTTGTCCTCTTAACATTTCATGATTTATTACTTGGAAATTAAGGTGTGATATATGTCTAGCCTGGACAGAAAGATCACACAAATATAATTATTAATGATGCAACTTCAGAAATTATAAAGGATTCTAGGGAAGTCAAGTTCAACGTCTCTATAAATACTGAAAAGGTGATTTTGAATACTTGCCAAGATAGAAGAAATTGCACTGACTTTGAAAAATACAAAAAAAAAAGTTTAAAGCTAACAAAACAAATTCTACTTTAAAATCTACATAGACAGTTCGTCTCTAAATTCAGTCACGGGAGTAGCAATGAGATTCATTGATTTGATTTAACAAATGCAACAGTTCCATAGCTGTGGATTAACTATGGAATAAACATAAGTAATGCCATGTTTGGAATGTTTTGGGGGTTTTAACGTATTTCAATATTGATAAAGGGTTGTTGATTATTTAAAAGTGATTTGTAGTGTTAAAAGAGGATACAAAAATATATTTAATCTTATGTTCAGGAGAGCCTGGGTCTGTGAAAATAGCTATAAGAAGAGAGGCCAGATTAGTCAGAAAATAGACATTCTTGCATGTGAGTGTATATAGGTGCAGGAAAAAAAAAAAAAGCTTACAATGCATATATTGTCATGTGTGCGTTCAAAATGAGATTTGCATGCACATATAAAAATCTACTCATGCAAGAATGCATATGTTTACACAAGTATTCATCTATTTTCTGACCAATAGTTAAGATGACTAAGGGGGGAAATTTTGTAATTATAGTACCATATGCACTTTAAAAAAATTAAAACATAGGGTGTATTCAAATGGGCTCTGGACGATGTAAAACCTGAAAGTAAACAATTAAAGCCATTAGGGAAAATGATCAAACACTGAGGTCCCATCAGACAATGGAATAATCTACCAAGGGAGGTCATGGAGGTGCCAGGGTGGAAACAAACATTGCTTCAGTTCTGCCTCACTACTCTACTGATCCTGAACATGCATGGGTTCCGTGGTTAGCACAACAGTCTTTCTCTTCTGTTACTTTTTATCCTTGCTCTGCCATAGTTGGTTTTCTGAGGAGCAATATTACGCGGTACTGTAAGACCCGTGCTTCTCCATCGTTCAGGTATGCCTGCCTGAACTTTGATTTTTTTCAGCTGCATTTGGAAGAAATACTGCATGGCTATTTATTAGTCAGACATTTGAGAGTTATTTTTAAATCTCATTCATGCTGTGGATGTACACAAATACATTCCTCACTATAACAGAAATATGCCATTAACGTCCTTCTAGTTTGGGAATGATTTGGTGGTTCTGATGATGCTCTGGAAACTGAAATTTCTTTCCTAACTGTCTTCAGCCTTGGAGTGGAAATTACTGAAGTCCAAAAGGTCCTTGAAAATCTGACTGTGTTTTCTGAAGGCTTGCAAGAGAGCTCGGGGCAGGGCACTCATACAAATGGCTTAGGTTTAGATTGCTAAGCTGTGACTGGAGTGAAACACCATGTTGTGCTAAGTAATAGAGACAATGGAAAAAGATTTGGTGGCCCCAAAACCAGCTGTGAAGGATCTTTGGCTGCTACTTCACTGTAATGACTTGGAAAAGAGAACATGAAGAGGTGAAAATGCCCTGTACTATGACACATATTATGTACCAGCTATTCCTTTCATAAATCCAGAACTAGGAGGTTTTACACTGGCAAAATTAATTTATTTTTTGATATATATTATAGTTTATTATACTGAGGGTTCCTCCCATGTGGAGCTATTATAAGGTTAAGCTACTATAGAAAAAGTAATAGTTCTGGGGCATGTACATTAGAAATCAAGCAGACATCTGACCAGATATGAAGAGGATATTTATTACATCTAAGCTCCAGTGACCTTGACAGTACCTCTCGAAGATGATTTCCATTGTTCTTAAAACCTAATTCTTAGAGTTTCACAGACTGTCTGGTAATTTTCTTAATAATAATATTCTTACCTGTTGCTTTTAATTCAGTCATGGATTTGTAATTGCATATGCAAGAAATAAGTACAGTTTTAATACAAACAGATATCTGTTCTCCAAAGCAATTGTTATGAGACTGAACTCCCTTTGAGGCACTTTATTCCTATGTTGAGATATTTTGGCTTGTGTATTTCCCTGGAATTATTTTAATTCTGAGAATAAAATTTCCCAAATCACTAGCCATAACACCAAGCTATGGTTTCCAGCATAATTTGTTGCTGAAGAACCCCAAAGGCCTTGATAGTATTCAGTGATTCTCTGCTCTGCATCCCTCTTTGTTTCCATGGCTATGCTTCTGGTTTGGTTAAATTGGATTATCTCCCTTTTCAAAGCACATTTGCCATATTGCTAATGAAAACAAGGTTGCCTTAGATTAATTTCTTCCAAAGTCATTGAGATTGTGGTAAGTGTGGTAGATCTTGCTTAGTGACATGATGGGATGATTCAATCTACCCCATAACAAATAATAAAACATGCATTTAAAGCAGTGATTGAAACAGATTACTGCTTTATGCTGAATGTGTGTTTTTGAAATTTATATTGTCCCATGTTGTTACTCACTGGAAAAGCTTGTATTTGAAACAGTGAAGCAAAAGTGTATTTTGACATATTTTGCTTTTTCCTTAATCTTCTCCATATAATTTTAGATCCCCCGCAAGAAATTCTGTTTCTTTGTGCCATTTCTGAGGGGCACAGCTGGACAGGCTTCCCAGACTGAACTCCTGGCCTGCTGGCATGCCACTAACATCAGCCAGGAAAGCTCACCAAGAGGTGTGCACAAGTGCCTAAAGGTTGATATTAATATGTAATATCCCAGTCCCACTTGCCAGGGACAGAGCAACACTACTGCCCCAGATTTGTCGCTCATTTGGCTGAAGTGATAGCTTCATGTGAGCCTCAATTTCTTTTTTCTTTCTTTTTTTTTTTTTTNAGACCAAGCACAATAAAATCACTCTCATGTTTCTTACGCTGTTGGTCTCAATGGCTCAATGTGCTGTGAGAACTGTGAGTCTGTAGGAAGCTGTTAGGCACTGTGCTCTAAAGACACTCTCAGCAGCTGCCCACTCCTGTCCTTTCAAGCTGAGTTTTCTCTGCCAACCCTTGAAACACATGCATGCAAACAGAAAGACTTGTCCTTTTTGTCTATCCTGTTGTAAATGTCAGAGTTGGGAAAATTTGAGACTTTGACTAAGGCATCCTCGACATGAAAAAGCTGAAGGACTCTGAGCCAGAGGGTAATACAAAGGCTGGTAAAACAGATGTTTGCCATATGTATTTCTTTTTAGCAAATAAGCCAAAGTTCCATCTCTAATGACTTTATCAGTGCCTGTGGCAATCCATTCTTAGTGTGGCTGTATGAAGATAAAGTTAACAAAATAATCTCATTATGATGATTCACCATGAACACGCAGCTTTCACAGAATAATACATTATTTTAATTTTCTCTGTGCATTCACAACTTCTTGGCTTTGCATCTTAAAAGCTCACTTTCTTCAAGAGTATTAGAGAGAAAGTGGACAAGATAGTCTATTGCAGAATTTTGTCTTGCAGTATGGAGTCAGCTGCTGTCAAAAGGGCCATTTATTTCATCTAATTTGACTCTCTTCATTTTGCAGACTCTTCCATTCCTGCCATTATATCACTGAGAATGTTTTCTGAATATTTGTACATTCTTTCTTCAGTTCTGACTTCTTAGGCATAGAGGATTGGTTTAGTAACTAAAACCAGAGACCTGAGGAGTGTAAGATATACAAGTTCTGCTAACAGCTTTTCTAGAAACTCATGGAGTGGCCCAGGATTCATCACCTAACCCTTTCATGCCTCAGTTTCCACTCTCTGGTAATAGTATCTCAGGATGCATAATGCAAAGTTCTGTGACAGCGAAGGAATATGACTGAGAAGTGTTAAAATCCAAATGCTCATGATCAGCCAGGCTTTAAATTGACTGAGCGCGTGGCACTTCCCTTGGAAGAGTGTTCTATGCTATACCAGACCTCAGTGTTAGCAGATTGCATCTTGATCTTCAGTCTCAAATTTCCTACAGTAATTTGCATGTCTCTTATCTCCTGTAACCCTAAGATAACCATAAACCGTTATTGAAATCCCTCCCCCCTTAGTTATCACTATCTGAGCCACGTTGTCTGTATGCAGTTTCCTCGTGAACCTAAACTCCCTTGTTAAGTCTTGACTTAAGGATGCCAGCAATGTGTCCTCTTTCAATTCTGCGCTGCAGCAAAGGTTTGAAATAAAATCATCCCCCAAAACCAAATTCTAGTGTCAGCCAATGATTGTGTGTTACAACTGGAGTCAGTGAGCACTGGTAATTTTCTTTTCCCCTTCCCCCAAATGAGTGAAAAACTGGAAAAATTTCGGCAGCCCTTCATTGATGACTTATGACTAGCCAGATGCCCACAGTGTTTGAAAATTGGGTAATAAATAGCAAATACAAATTAGCGCATACAGAGAGTGCAGCTGGCCTGTTTGCACAGGCAAACAGGCAGAAGCCACACCTGCCTAAATAGGTAGGTACCTCACTGAACAGTTCCTGAAAATGTGCTCAATGAGACAGGTGTATGTTTAAATTGCTGCAGCGGCTGTCTGCTGACTGTGAGATATGGCTGGAATCCTTAAAGAGGGACTGTGTTTCTGGAGAAAACTTCCAAATACATTAGCCTGAAACATGACTCTTATAAATCTTCCCATGTTTTCAGATCTGTTGTCATATATGACTGCTAACAGGCAAAGATATTTTTACTTACTGGCGAGGGATTTTCAACCTGCTGTTTGGGAAGTCATGATACTGTTTTCGTGGTTTTTTTGACACACCTCTGTTTTTGGTGCCAGTGGATTGTATTGCCATAAGTGCAGAATTATGACTTTGCCTTTACACTGTGGGGAAGAAGCCCTGTAAAATGCAGTATCATTCAGTAGCACCAAACGGAACATAGGAAATTACAGGCCAAGTAAATTTCTTTTTGTATAAATGTTCTCTCTTTTCAAGTTTGCTTCAGTGTGAATGTCCCTCTTTAAGGTAAGGCCTTCAATATGGGGAAAATGTCAAGGTAGGTCCATTTTTAGGCCTAATAACCTTGAGGTGTCCCTTCAGTTCCATAATATATTTCCATTTGGTCATCAGTGCATGGCAATGAGCATTTAGCAGGTGGGCACGCAAGGGGCTATACTGCATGCTTTTGCATGAAGTGTTACCGCTTAGACAAAACACTGGGGAGGAATCCTGAGACCTCAGACAATCATATACCATTGTTAAACATTGCACATTACCTATTCCCCTCTTCCCTGCAGGTGTCTCAGGCACAGGAAAACAGTGGGCTTTCTTCTGAGAGTGACACTGGTTATTAACACTGCTATACAAAAAATGATTTAGAAATGGGGAAGATTTTATATTTGTCAGAACTGCTAACATAAATTCTTTAGAAAAACTAAAGAAGAATGGAGGTGGGTTGTCAGGACTTAGCCTTTTTACTAGAAACAGCCATGGCTGTTGGAGTCCAACACTTTTTTTGCACGCTGACCCTGCCACAGGGTATTGTGAGTTAGAATATTTCACGTAAGCTGGTTCCAAAAAGTACCACTTTCCTGCTACTGGTTCACCTTGCTGCTGATAGAGAAGCACTGGCTGTTGGCAGGTGATGAAGTTCATCATCTCAGTTTAGCTAGCAGTAGACAATCATGAGCAACAGTACCACGACCACCAGCTTGTACCAGTGGGTCTAGTAGTGCAGTGGGGGAGGGCAGGGCAGAGAAGTCTGGCCCAATTCTGCCACTTCCCTCAACAAGCTAAAGGACCTTGGTTTCCAAAGCACTTCAAATAGTTTGAAACTTCACACAACCACTAAATTCTCTCAGGATGTAAGTAAATAGCTTTCGAGGAGCTTAAGTCCACCTTGTATCACAACCTAAAGACATCAGGAGTAAGTGAGCTGGTATTTTTAAGGTATTTCAGCATTCAGCTCAGATGAAAAAGGTTCTGTTTTCCCAGAATTTGCTCATTTGGTTGGTCTTTTTGTTTGTTTGTTTCTTATTCTCTTCAGCATCAGTGCCTACAGCAGCTGTTTTTAGCTGTGATTATCACAACACTAGAATTACAGGACTTTGAAAGCTACTGCAGGTTCCCAAATATTTATAAGTTAAACAACTTTTATTATGTTTCTTTTGATTCTGTACTGGGGATCCAGCAGTATTTGTTTGGGTTTGTTGAGTCCTGGTCTTGTAACACTAAAATCCTTTCATACTGAATAATTAACTTCCTTTAACCATCTGTTAAACATACATTTTTAAGTGGTGCCCATTGGGATGGAGTGAAAGCAGCCAGAGTGTTTCTGCTTTCCTTTTGGTCTTCCTCAGAATAAGACAGATTCTGTTTCACTTTTTGGCTGCTCTAGTCTCCATTGCTATTTTCAGAAAATATCTTAAAGCATTAAGTGAAATAGTATCACCATGGCTACTTAGAGTACATTCTTAAGCATTCAGACAGAAACATTTTATTTTTATGTTAATATAATAGTAAATAATATTCCTGGGTTGGGCCTGTTTCTGATGTCCTTGAAAGCTAATGATAAAACACAAGGTAATTTAAGAAGCAGTGGAATCTGGCTCTTTATCAGACTGTGGAGAGGAATTTATCAGAAAAATATTGTAAACTTGTCAAAGACTGACAATCCATGACTAGTCCCATTCACAGCTGGAGTCTGGTGAACATGGAGTATAGGAAGAGCTTTACCTTTGGGTTTACTTCTCGTGCAGAACCTTTTGTATTAACAATATACCATGCTAATGGGAGCATTGAGGTAGCTTAACAAAGGTAGCTTACTGGGTTGTTCATCTGAAACGGGCAGCAAAAATTTGTTGATGTATATGCTTACAGCTCAGCATGCTAGTGCAAAACTTAATTGCATTTGTATTTGCATATGCATATGCAGTTGATGAACTGAAGCAGCTGATGTATGGGCTCTTATCATTAGTAGCAGGACAGAGAAGGCATCTTGAAATGGTAAGGAATCGTAACACTTCATTAACTGCTGCTTTCCTGTTGTTATGCTGTTGTGTTGTTACAAGGGAGTTTGTTACTTGTCTGTAACACAAACCTTGTACTGATCCTCCCAACAGCATGCTCCAGGAGTCATACGCTTAAATTATGCAGGACAGGGGGAACACTCAGTCTAGATATTTACTGAATACTTAAGTGTAGATCTTGTTGCTTGATTTGCACACCATATTCATGTTTGCAAAGGACCTACAGAAGAATGATTCCTTTTCCTTAATTATGTAGTATGGAAAAGGAGAACTTGAAGATCAACTGCCCATGACTCTGTTTCTATCTGAAAAGAACAGGAAGGAAGAGAAACTGAATGAATAGCACCGTGAGAGACAATCAAGAGATCATACATAATGATAGACAAAGAGACCACGATCCATGTATAGGAGATCAAAAATAGGAAGAAAATTAGATGCATGGTGAGGAGAAAATTGCTCAAGTTCAAAGCAGATCAGTAGCAGAACCAAGAATAAAACCTACATCAATACAAATTCTGCTAAGCCTTACTGCACCCTTTTAATAAAACCATGTTCGAAAAGTGACAGAGATATTGCAAATTCATGCATAACTGTGCGATGACTTTTAGACTTCAAAACACAATCTCTGACAATTCAGTAGTCTTAGTATGAAACCATGCTTGTTTAGCTTTCTCCATTTGTATAAGGTAAGACCTGCTATACTATTTCTCTGTAGGAGATAAACAAAAACTTGATGAAAGGATTCATATGCATGGTCTATCTCGAACTGGAAGATTTATTCCTAATGACCTAGATCATCACTGAAGGGCATGAGTTTTCTGAAATGTTTTGAAGAAGATGGGAGTCTTGCCAAAAACTCTGTAATGTTCCTGCTCTATGGCTGATAGAGCAAAACAGACAGAAAGTCCTGTTCTAGTGTGTAGCTGAGTCTTGGGACACTGTCAAAAGCAGACCAAGGCATATCATGAAGAACTACAAAGCTCTTTGAGTAGCTGTAAGAGGCTCTGGAGCACAGGTGGTCTTCTCTTTGATCCTATCAGTCAAAGGAAAAGGCATTGAAAGGACCAGTCAAATCTGGGAACAGGAATAAACCTGATCTAGTGGAAGGTGTCCCTGCCCATGGCAGGGGGGTTGGAACCAGATGATCTTTAAGGTCCCTTCCAACCCAAACCATTCTGTGATTCTATGTTCCCACTGTATATGCTTGCTGTTACCTTCCATGCTGAACAGTAGTTCTTTACACCGAGGGTCCCCTGCTTACAGAGGGGCTCAGAATCACAAGTTATTGCTATATATTTGTAATTTCATAATATGTTCAGAAAGATTCTCATAATACATTTTTTTCTGTGATTAAGTTGGACAGGTGACTGTAGACAGAATGAAACACCAGAAAGTCGGTTGGTCAATGTTTTATTTAGGATACATGGCAGAGATGAGTCTTGAAATATTTCATTACATCATTCACCTGTTGACTAGCGTCAGATTCTCCTTGATTTATGCTTTGTCCTTGCTTAACCCATGGAAAGCAATGTAAATCTGTAAGTTTTTCCCACAGGTTAGAAGCAATACAACTAAACTAGTAGCCATTTGTTTTTCTTTCCTGTGAAAATTATTTTTTAACATTACGCAGATTTAGAGGAGAGTGAAGTGAATAGGGTATATCCTATTCACCAGACTAGGAAAGTAATGTTAGTATTACACATGCACGTCTATGTAGTATATGTAGCAGCTATATGAGAAGTATTGATAGGATATGGATGGCTTCCCAACTCACATCTTGTACAGGCTAGATCTGCTCTAGCCAGATGTAGGTAAAGCAATGCTAAACATCCCGATTCCGTATTTGTACTGTTATTTCCATCATTGCTATCACTGATGGAAATGCACCTGTAAGTATAAATTGGTGGGATTGTGGAGCGAATGGAAAAGGGCAAAAAGGAAGGAAAACATTGCCTAATACAGACATGTAGGCAAAGAGCCCAAATAATGGGCACTTAACAGTCTTTCTTATCTTGCTTTTTAATTTCAAAATTACTGGTGTCATACTTGCATCAGAAGTTTTGGACTGGTTTGTGTAACTAAAATTTAAAAATTGCCACATGAAAATAATTTTTGACATGATTTAAAAAATGGGTATTGTCTTTACGTAGCACTCATCTGTTCAAGGTACTTCTTTCAGAGCCTTAACTCTACTCAGCACTGGTGAGGCCACACTTGGAGTACTGGGTCCAGTTCTGGTCTCCTCAGTTCAGGAGAGACATGGACATACTGGAGAGAGCCCAGTGAAGGGCCACAAAGATAATTAAGACTGGAGCATCTCTGATGTGAGGAGAGGCTGAAAGAGCTGGGACTGAAGAGGAGGTTCAGGGAGGATCTCATCAATGTGTACAAACATCTGAATGGCTCCTGGAAGCCATTGGAATTCTAGGGCCCTGTGCCCTAGACTTGTCTTAGGCTTGCAAACTCTCCTGCAACACCTTTTTCCTCTTCTTTGTAAGTCAGCTCCATTTTCTGAGTTTAGCCACTGCTTTGTGCTAAAGTGCTAGTGATCAGCAGGACAAAAAGGCTTCTACACATGTATTTGAGGACTCACCAGCAGGTGGTTTAGCATGTGGCAGATGCACCTGCCCTGACTACTGTAACACTGCTGTAATAACAATGGCAATAATACAATTTCAGGAGCACACAACCAAAAATGGACTAACCTTGGATATGTGCCAGGGTGTGAGAGGGGAGGTGACATTCAGCGATCATGACCTTAGAACAGCAGAGGGATATCAGTGGAGGCTTGCCAATAAGACATGAATTAGAGAGGCACACATATAAAATCCGATCTGCAGAGTGGATCATAAAATTTACGACAGGAATTGTATTGTGCAGATGAAGGGCATTTTCATATGACTGTTCCATTTCTTTCTCTTCTCCTATTCCATCCCAATCCCACAAAGAAATATAAAATAATGTCCTATGTAGCTAAACCCTCAAAGAAATCTACCGTAAGGGAAAAATATAGCATAGAAATTCAAAAGTTGGCAGTCTTCCCCTGCAACTTTTTTCATTCTCAAAAAGGCGTATAGCCTTTAGCTCTACCTTAGCATAGCTTCTGTGTGGAAGTTATGTCAAGATTAAGTCCTGTGGAAACAAGCTCTGATAAGATGGACAAGGATCTTGGTGGTAAAGGACTAACCATGGGCAGGAAACTATAGTGCTGGCCTCCCCTGCAGCTCATGTGAATTCTGTCTCCACTGATGTTTTGCACAGAGGCAACTGTTGTGCTTTAGCAATCAGGCTATGAACAAAACAAGTTGCGTATGTATAGCTTTAGTGCTGCTAAACTGCGTGCTCAGTTGTGCAAAAACCATACCCAAGTATAGCCATGGGGAACAATAGGAACCTAGGTTTTACAGCAGCTTCTTCTGGGTGAGGTTCATTGCCCAGACTGTGAGTACAGGGTGATTGTCAGCGAACCTGCAGAGCTTTGATTTTGTTTGCTTTGCTGTTTGTTTTGCTGTTGTGTTTTGGGGGTGTAGAATAGGTGAAAGGCTGTGCAAAAGTGAAATCCTGGCCACATAATCATTAAATGTTTGTATCCCCTAATTGCTTAGGTTATGCTTCCTTCCTACCTGACCCATTTACGTTCCTAGGAAAGATACGTACTGTTTCAGTACAAAGGTGGTTTCAATTTACTGGATCACAAACGATTCCTTTTAAAATTCATAGTTCTGTGAATTAGGTTGGTGTTTATTAAATATCTATGTACTTCCATAGCAGATTAGACTATGGCCTGCACAGGTTGGCATGCTTTTCAAAATACTGTTTCACTATCTATTAAAATCGTTATTGAATGTCTTTTTTATCCATTTCTTTCTATTAATTTGGTGTCCTTCACATCTAATAAAAGAATAAATAATCTGGGAGCACAAAATCTCACCTTCCACTTGGAAGTAATGAATGTTGGTATACTTGTAAAAACTACGTGGATTCAAAACCCTTTTTACCATCATAACCTTTAGTTGATGCACTGCAGTTTACATCTGATCCATTGTAACTCTTCCTCGGGTGAATAGAGCAATTAACGTACTGACAAAAAATTATGAACTTGTAAAGATATTCCGATAACTTATATTTCATATCTTCTGGAATAAGACGTTCTAGGAAATACTTATAATACTCATACAGCCTCTCCATGCATGCAAATACTGTGAAGAGGTATCAACATGATAAATGGAAAGACAAGCCTGAAGTGTTTCGCTTCTCAGCCTGTTTCTCTCACAGTATTCATACTGAATTTCTGTACGTACACAATGAGTTATGTGTGAAAGTGAGTGCTCATTACAGTTGTTCTCAACTTTTTAGAAACTACTGCACCTTATGAAAAGAGATCCACTTATTGGTGCAAAGTGATCTCTGCCTGTGTTGCGGTTTTTCTTATCACAATACAGAGAGGTGAATGGGAGGACAGTGATACGTGAGGTTAGCCACATAACCTTGTGCTTCAAAACGATTTGTTTGATGTCTTGAGTTTCCATTTCTCTTGAGCAAAATAATCTGAAAATCTTGTCAGTAGCAAGGTAAATGCAAAATACTCAAACTCTGATTATCCCAATCTAAGGATGTCTTCTCAATGATTCTGTGTCAAACCTGGAACCATTTGTTTCTTATTGAAGCAAAATTCTGGGTAAAATTAAATGATACTATATAACTCCTGCAACTCTTCCTGCATGTCCCGTTGGTGCTGCATTGCTGTCCCATGCCCCTTTAGCTGCACACCAAAAGCTGTAGTGACTTCCTGCCCAGATTTAATGTGCCTGTGGCGTGTTTGATGTGCTGCTGATACTGCCATGCGCTGCGCGGGAAGGGTTCTCCAGTGAAGTTCCCCAAAAGAATGACAAACTCCAGAATTTCACTGTGGGCTTGAACATATATGAAGAGGAGTCAAGCACTGCTATTGACAGAAAACTGCAGTGGAGTAAAGTTAAAATGTTTCATTCGCTGATATAGACGGTCCAATCTGTATCTGCAGTACAGTGCTGACAGTATCGCAGACTGTGAAAATCATGGATGAGCTTTGTACATGTTTTGTGTCAAAAGGTCCACTTACTGAAAAATATAATAACCTATTTTTTTCTACTAACATATTAGTTTGTTCTTATAATGATCATTCCTGGCCTCACCCACTTGTGCTAGCTGTCTGTTCTGGATTAGCTCCTCAATCTACTAAACTGAACAGAAACCAACTAATTGATTTAAAGAGGATTCCTACAGTTAAACAGCATCATGTCAATTTGTATTTTAGTCTGATTTTCCTACAAAAATAGGAATTTTGTGGCAGTGTTGTTTCCTAGTCCCCACCTCCATCTTTCATTCATCTTGTCAGAATAGCCTTTGAACATGATGGACAATCCCAGCCCAATTTAGGAGAGTCATTGAGCTTTCAAAGGACCTGAAAGAGTTTCAGTGATTTTCTGCAAATTAAACAAAAAGAAATAATGAAGTAGAGACAGACGCTTCTTAATACCTCCAAGCTGTAGAATTAATTTAATCCTTGTTAGGCATCAGAGAGTCCACCAAGCCTCTTGGCCTGACGGCACAGCTGAGGAGGTGCCCAAGCTTTGCTGAGTTCCCTGGTTTGGACCACCTTCTGCCAAGTGCCTTCTTGCAAGGATTTCTGTGGTTTTTCAATGCCAGTGGCTCCTGTCATTCAAGTTTGCTTCAGAAGTGTAATGAAATTAATGACAAGTTCTAACCTTCTTAATGTGTTTTTGGTGATAAGAACATCAACTTAGATTTCTTTCTTCTCTGTTGCAATTCATGTAGTGTCATTTAGTAATCATTAACACACAAGGTTGGTAATTCTTGATTTATTAAGCATATTTTGGAGGTTTTTTTAAACTTGAGTCTGTAACTGCAGGTAGAAAATTAATTTTTCATTGAAATGGAAGAGTAAATTAACCCAGTTCAGAAAAACGTTGTTTAATGTGTGCTTATTAATAGCATATGAAGTTCCTATTAATCTTTTAGTAATTACATAAAGAGATTGAAGAAAAAAAAGCATTTTTACTCATAAAATTACATTCTTTGCCCAAATCTGTACTGGCCAACTGGGAAAGCTGATTAAATGGTGTTTTATGAAGAGAGAGTCTTTTAGAAGTTCCAATACCTTTAGCTCTTTGAACAGAAGCTGTAATCTGCAAATAGAATAAAACATGACTTTGACTTTAAAATGTCATCCTTGATGAGATTATGTTGAGATGATCAGGTCATGTTAATATTTATTAATTCAAGATGTTCTATTCCTGTAGCGTGTAGAAGTGTTTCTTCTGAACAGATACAATCACCCATGTAAAGCAGGCTCATCATATCTCCCAGGATAAGCAGGTCATGCCCTAGGTCAGTGCTCAGATGGGAGACCTATGAGGCATTCACGCTGCTGGAAATAAAAGTAAAGAAATGATTAGCTAGCTGGCATATTTCCTGCGCAAGAGGTAGTGAGTCTCACTATTCCTTCTCACTATCAGAGACCTTGTGCTGGTGGAGAAGCCATCTTTCACATGGGGTATAAAATTGGAGTCATATCATTTGTAGTCATTAAAAGTGCCATGGTGCTGCTGCTGCCCTTGGTCAAATGGAGAGTGATTGCCCACGTGCTGCCTGCAGTAATGCAGTTTCAGTGCAGCATGGAATTTGGCACCACTGTTGGAAGCTGTGGGGCAGTTGCGGTGCCCCTGCCCTCGTGTAGCATTGACGTATGCTGAACACAAGTTGTTTGGGTAGAGAGAAAAAAAGAATCTGAAACCAAATCAAGTTTTTATGTTTTGGGAGGTTCTTTTTTTCCTAATAACCATAGTTTCTTCAGTCACCTGAAACTGAGAAGTCTGGAAAAATGTTTGAAAACATGGAAATAATGTGTCCCAAAGTCTCAGGAGCTTTAGGCTAAATAAACAGAACTCCACCCATTTACTTACTGCTTTGTTAATGATGCGTTTGCCAGCCAGTCTACAGATTTTTCCACTTTTCGTCATGATTTTTTTTAATATTCAAAAATGGATAATAACCACAGTCTGTTTCCCTTGTATGTTCTCCTTACCTTGCAGATCATCTTTCTTTTCTCAGCTTCTGTGCTAGGAGACAGCCACAGCCCTTCATACCTTCATGCTACAACTATATTTTGGTCATGCTGTTGACCTATAGAGTATTCACAGTGCAAGTGCATTGAAATAGCAATAGTAGCAGAAATGTGGCCAGACCTGTTTCATCTTATGAGATGGTGCCTTGCAAAATAGCCATAGCTTCAGGAAGAAGCTGACTAAATCGCTAAGCAGGATTTCTCAAATAAATCTTTCTGTTGAAAAGAGGCATTTGTTGTGACCTCTGCCTTTTGACTTTTATGGCTTAATCCATTCACTTTTGTGCACTGTGGTTTATTTAATCTCACTTGATCAATTGGTTAGTTAGAGGCTTGCTAGCGTATCCTTGCAATCTCAGATTGCTCCATACTTGTCCTGTTAATAAGTTGGGTGATTTATATCTATGCTGCAAAAAAGACAGGTAATTTCTTCTAAGTCTAAGAAAAAACTTTTATCTCCTTCTTGAAGGCAGACTTCAAGAAAAGCTAGGCTTTTAAATCTAAGTGAATACCTTTCTTTGTTGTTTCAGAAGTGTTTGGGATTCAAAGTTCTATTGGAAGTGCAATTATTTGTAATCAACAGGATTTAGGTTTTTTGGAAGTACTCATCTGCACTCTTTTTGACCTAACACCTTTACAGATCTCAGCAATGGTTTTCTGGAAAAGTAGCTATTACAAATGAATTGCCCCAGATAGGGTCTGAAGAGTTTACTATCTTATTCTTTTAGCTTCAGAAATCAAATAACACTTTTTCAAATACGTTCAGTATGAAGAACTGAAAACTATATATCATGCATTTGTTCCCAGCTAGTGCAGAGCTTATTTGCCCTGGATAGCTAGTGGTATAGGCATGCGTCACTTTTCTCCTGAAATGCAGGTTTCTCCTGAACATAGTTCTGAATTTGAATTCTGCTTTCTACAAGCATTCACTTACCTCCTGCTTTAGTGACTGTTCTTGTAACAAATTCTTTGTATGAGTGTGTGAAAATATTACCATGGGGAAAAGGAAGAATGTAGACATAGTTAAAATGTAATATATTTCAAAATTCCTGTGGAATTTCATTCTTATTTTGCAGTATTTGCCCAAATGGATAGGAAAAAAAAACAAAGCCCTAAATTGTGTCCCTTACTCTTTATGCAGTTCAGAGTGTTTGGGTCACATACACTTTATGTGCACTCTTTCTGTACAAAGTAAATATTACAAATGTAAACAATATAACCATATATATATATGGTTTGTTAAATCCATAATCCTTTTAGTGGAATTCTGTAGATAGAGAATATATATTTTTGGTTGCCTGTATTTAAAAAGTACTTGGTTTAGAACTGACAGAGTCTCTTGTGGTTATATAGACCTTTTTTCTACATCTATAAAGTTCTTACAAACAACGTAAGGTGATAGTTGCTATATTTTTAATGCCTTAGTAGAGCTGATGAAGAAAATACAGTAATATATATATAAATTTTATAGGAAAATTTATCTGCATTGAAAGAAGGCCTGTAACCCATTTGGAATTCATCAGTGTACTCACTTTATGATGTGTCACTTCATGAGTTTATCATTTGCAAGTGACTTTGCAAGTCAAATAGCTATTCTATTTCAGCTGTCATCTTTATCTCAGACATGTGCAGGATGGACACAAAGACAGTTTTCACAGTGCCAGTGTGCCTCCATTAAGTATCACTCAGAGAAAAGAGAGACAAAAAAGGGGAAAGGAAAATGTTTGTTCCAAATCCCTGAACCTGTACATGCCTGAAATACACTGCTAACATGGAACATGCAAACAGTGCATGTGTCAGGGGAATGACCTTGAGGAATGGTGGTTACAGATAGTCATTGTCGTGAGCGCCCTAAGGAAAATGAGCCAGCCTTCTCAATTTTGTCTCTGGTTAATACATTTTATCCCAACCAGAACATGTCCAATTGCACCTCATTAGGCTGACTTCACTGGAAGACTGAGGTGCTTTAGTCTTCGATGGGAAATCCTGGTGCCATTGAAACAAAGGAGAGCTGCGAGATGGATTTCTCTGGAGGCAGACTTTCACACTTTGCTGTGCTGCTCTGAATGACATTGGGCTGCATTAGGAAATTTGAGTTGCCAATATTGAGCTCAAGGATTTTGGACTGAGATCTGTTGTGGTCTAATTTCAAAGCCAAGTGTAGCCAGATACAAAGAATCAGTTAGCTTAGAGTTGAAACAGTAGGGTATATTGTGGGGAAATCAAATTCACTCTGTGCCTCTCAAATGAAATATCATTATGTTCAAATCAAAAACGAAACTGCCGTACCACCTACTATGCCAAAGCTTTTTTTAAATTAGTCCTAATCTCAGCTTCCTGCTTTATCATCATACTGCTATTCCTTCGCCTGTCAGAGACCAGCGAGTCTCTGGGAACTCATTTATAGTACTGCTTCTGTGGCCTCTCCTGAACTCATTTATAGTACTTGCTCCTGTAGCTTCTCTCATATGTCTGTTATTCTTTGTGTGAAGTAGCTCCTCTTTTATTTCAATCATTCCAGAAAATTCAGCCTTTTGGGGGTGGGGGAAGCAAGGAGAGGACCTTTTGTTTTACTACAATATTTTAGCATTCACCTTATTTTTATTTTTCTTCTCAGAAAACCAAAAGGGATGTAAATAACTTTGATCAAGACTTTACACGAGAAGAACCAGTATTAACGCTAGTGGATGAGACAATTATAAAACAAATCAATCAAGAAGAATTTAAAGGGTTCTCATATTTTGGAGAAGAGCTACTGCCATAGCCAACATTAGGCTGACAGATGAATGATGCTGCAAGAAGTGATTCTGAAGAGATCATCAAATTACTGAGACTCAGTAGATCAAGAACTACTTCTCTTACCCTGAGCCCATATCCCCAGTTTAAGTATATATTTATTGTTTTTTTTTCTTTAATCTTCTGACATGAAAGCACTCTTAATTTCTGTCTCACAAAGCAATGCAAAACAATTTTGTATCAGAAATTGTAGATGTAACACACTGCCGTACATTTGCAACTTTTCTTTTATTCCTAAGATTTCCCCAGAGGACAAAATTGCATCTTTTTAATGGAAAGTGGAGCCATGCTATGAAAAGCGATTTAACAGATTGTGTCATGTAATTGTCATATGCATTTAAGCTAAGAAGGTGAGAACTGTTTTTTCTGCACTAGTGGTTACGGTGAGATCTGTACTTAAATGTGGAACAAATAAGTAATATATTGCCCTTCGGTAAGCAAAGAAGTTTGCCTTCTTGGAGGTGTAGTCCTCAATTATGAATGTCTTATTGTGGTGAGGTACAAACATGAAATAAAGCTGTTCAGAAGAAGAAGCACGTCAATTAAGGCTTTTGAAGTTCCTCATAAAATTTATGGAAAACTTTTAGGAATAAGAAGAGTCATGAAGATAACTGAAATTTTATTTAAAGCAGGAAATAGATACTATTTAGATGGATATTAAAGGGCTAAAGAATAAAAAGCCTATATAACACAGCTATATATAGGCATTTTACAGTTTTTCAGGCAGTTGGGTGTACTATCCATCTTACTAAATTGAATATCCATTTAAATGAACCATTAATGTGATGGCAAGCTTGCAAATGTTTACAATTAATTTTACATAAAAATTGATTATAAACATTATAAAATTGCCTTTTCCATTGTAGCTAAGTTGATAAATAATTTCTTATTTATATTTATTTTCTCAGCAGTGTGTTACTTTTGCACACTTTTACAAAACCATAATACTACTGTGTTTGTTGTTTTCTATGTTTAAAATCTAAAATGAAATCTGCTTTTAGAAGACACAAAATAAGGCTACATGTGCATTGTGTGGAAGTGTGTTGAAAAACTGAAGATCAAACATTCACAAACTGACATTATTGAAAGTTGTAAATTGAATTTTTTTGTGTATTAATTGAAATGGTAACTCATGTGGACAATATTACTAATGTGAAGTTACCTCCTGTAGATACGCTAACAGTGTTATGTACTTATATTTCCAGGAGTACCCTGTGGTTTTTCTTTCTTTCTTTCTTTCTTTCTTTTTTTTTTTTTTTTTTTTTTTTTTTATTTTTTTTTTTTTTTTTTTTGGGTTTTTTTTTTTTTTTTTTTTTTTTTTGTGTGTACATGTATCGCTGAGGTCATTTTATTATATATTTTACTGGACTGAGTGAGCGGTCATTGGAATCCATTTTAATTGTTGCACATGGATTTCCAGCTGCACAAAAATATATATACTTGTGATTGGCAAAGTGGCACTAAAGAAGCTTTTTTGCCTTTTGTACAGGTGAGATTTTGTATATAGTGTTTGCTGCAAGGCCTGTGGAATTCATTGAATATAGAGGTATCAACTGCTGCATGTTCAGGCATACTATTAAAATGTTAGTCTATGAAAGAATAATTATAATAATGTCCATGTGCAATACTCTTGTATGTGTATTGGTTCAAGTTACTGTCAGAGAGATGAGGTTTTTGTTATAAAAAGATGTAGACATATATTAAGCTATACTAAATCTCCTGTATAGTTCTCTTCAACTCTATTATGATATGATAGAGCTAAGAAAGAGAAGGAATGTTACAAATTGTGGTGGACAAAGTGTGAATCATTGGCTTTAAGAGATACTCTTGGTCTCAAGCAGATGAGTTAGTTTGTGTCAGTTTTACGTCTGGCTGCTCATAGCCTGTTACTGATGACAACATTCAGTTCCATTTTGTTTTGTTTTTAAAACTCAGGTGTAATTATTATATATATTCTTATGATGATTTCAAATATTAAATATTATGATATATCAATTAATGTGTTGTCTGGCCTACAGGTGTAATAATGGATCAAGCCTTTAGTTTAATTTAATTTATCTTCAGTAATCTTTTGTACTGGGAAAAGACTAGCTTCTGGAGCTGAGTACCAGCACAGAAACATCTTAATGATTGCATCATCTCAATGTTTAAATTTCTTTCTCTTCTAGAAATATATTGTAGAACTGCCCATCGATTCATGTGTCACTACTGGCTCTGTTTCTTTCTCATCACAATTAGCTTTTGACATCCAGGCAAGAACTGATCACAATGCTAAAGCGTTCCTTTCCATAGGTGAGTAGACTGGCTAGGAAGGCAAGTTATTGGATAGTGCACTACTGTTTGTACAACAAGAGGCCTTTACATAAAACTATGAGTATTTATTTTGAAGGAATAAAAGCATCCAATGAAGCTTTTGTAAGTAAGCTATATTCCCATTTCTAACATGAAGATAATTAGCAAACGTTTGTATTTCAAGAGGCCTCAGCACCTGCATTGTTTTGTAGGATGCTAAGAGAAAAGTCAAGGAGATAAAAACTTTTGCATGGGCAGATATTTCTTCAATATAAATAGTTAGATCCTCTGCATTGGGTTTACATCAGAAGGTTTGTCTGTTACCTTGAACATTTTTTAAAGATAATTCTTAAAAATGGACATTTACATTTCTGCCTGTTCTGTAAAATCTTTCCTGTTCCTTCTTTGTAAAATGAGTGCAAAATGCCAAAAAGATTATTAATAATAATAATTATTATAAAGAATCCATTGTTTCTTGTTTTTCCGCCCAAATAGTCTTTATAAAAAAAATTGAAAGACATCTTTCTCCATAGGGTAAAAATAATTCTCTCCAAAAAACGCTTACAAATTACCTCTTTTTAAATTATGTGCAGAAAAGTTCTGGCTAAATATAAAATGTATTCAGTTGGGGGGGGGTAGGTTTTTTTTATTGTGAGGATTTATTTGTACAGAATTTTTTTTCTTATGGATGTAATTTGAATCTCTTGCCATTCATTAGTGTTATTTCATCGTAAACATTATTACTGTGCCAAATGTACTGTATTCAAAAGGATGTGAATGTGTATTGTTTCGGAACCTAATAAATACAATGATGTTAAATCTTATTTTTTTCCCCAAAGTCTTCATGAGTATTTCCTAATGAGGAAGAAACAAAGATGAAGGATTAATATTTTTCCTGTTATGTGTTGTACAAAGTACCGTGAGCTTGTCTTTTAGGAGTGACCATTTGGCAAAGGAATGATTTGTTAACAAGCGTCTCATCTGTGAAGTATTAAACACTCCAAGAGAAACACACATAACAGTGAGTGAACACCATTTATCTTGGGCAATGTAACATTTGCCTCAAAAACTCCAAGCAGCTGAGTTTACAGACTTTTTTTTTTTTATCAACAGAATAATCGTTGCTGAGTCCTAGAGTTCTGACTGATCCTAGCATTCTGCTTAGTTATATTGTTAAAACTCACTTCAGTAAGGCACTTTGTGTGCAAACACAAGACTGCTTTAGTCTTTAATTGGACTGAATAGAGGGCTTAATAGTATGCATTACTCTAATTAATTTAATTAGGGATTTAATTAATCACAGACATTATTAAATGATTTATTTAACTTAACCTGTCAATGTCACATTATCTGAAATATTTCAATATTTCATCATGTTTTGATTTGAACCTTAAATTCTTTCCGTTTTCATGGTCTAAAATTCTTAATTTCTGCTTCAGAAAATCAGCTATCAACATACTCTGGCAGAGATTCCAGTTATAGGCACAAAGCTAGTAGATATACATAGCTTAAAAAAGAAAAAAAAAATCCTTAATTAGAAGAGTGTTTTCTTTTATTCATTACATCTTTTCTGTAATCCTCCCTTTGTTTCCTTCATGCTGGGTCTTCTTCGTCACTGAATGTGTTTGGTACCTATGAGCATATTACAAATTCTGTGTGTGGACAGCATTAGCATAAGCTTTGCCATACAGATTTCGCCATTTAAACAACAATGTAGCATCTTGATTTTCTGTGTATGCTTAGCAAAGTTAAAAGCATCCAAAGAATTTAAACATCATCCTGTGAACAATAAGCATCATTGGTCTCCAAATACATTAGTCCGTGTCATGTTTTCTCTTAATGCTGTAACTAATGTCTCAGAGGTTTCCAGAACATAAGTGATGCATATTAAGTAGAGTTTTTATGACAGACTTTTTTTTTTCAGCTGACAGACTGCAAGATTTGGAAAGGCAGCCGTCCTTTGAACAGGAATGAGTCTCAGCCTGATTGACCATACATGTTATAAATGAGGTACTAAAAGTTCAAGGAGAGATTATGTATGTGTCTGCTTCTGTGGCCTTCCACACAGGCCACACAGAGGATGTTAGGTCATTTTACATTCAAAATTGTTTTTTGCCTCCTAATAGTCTGGTCAGGTACATGAGTAAATCAGTATGATAAGCACCTAAACAAACTGATCAAAATCAGAAATTAATTATCCAGTTGGGAATTGAAGTATTAAATAGGTTGATGTATCCTAACTGACAGAAGCTCCAAAAAGACAATTCGAGTTTTCATCTGCATATACCGTTTGAACAAAACAGTTTTTGAATTAAGAACACATCTATACTGTGTTGCTGCAAGCACATGTGTGGCCAACACTGATAGAGAGAACTTTGGTCCTCTGTTCCCCTGTTGTTCCTTAGTGCTGACCCAACAACATATTTATGGAGGAAATGGATGAGATCAAGCACTTAGGTCCCCAGATTGCCTGATATAATAGCAGATGGAATTTAATAGCAGCCTGCTTTTATTTGGTGAGGATATTGCTGTCCGTACAAGTGCCCTCTATGCCTCCAGTGGAGGTGGGAGTGTAAATCAAACCA
Source organism: Anseranas semipalmata (assembly GCA_013399115.1). Lineage (NCBI taxonomy): Eukaryota > Metazoa > Chordata > Aves > Anseriformes > Anseranatidae > Anseranas > Anseranas semipalmata. The sequence continues at coordinate 36,337 of VXAA01002475.1, forward strand.
GTCTCAAATCTGATGTCTTGGATTTAGCTTTTTAATTGTGTTTTGAGGTCAAACGAGACAAATCTGTTTACTTAAAATAAAGGCTTCTTTTCTTGTCCTTCCTGTTTTTTCTTTTCTCTTTTTTTCTCCTGGTTTCAATTTTAATCCAAAGATTTTATTTTTCCTCAGTAAAAATGCTAGAATAAAGAAAAAAAAAAAGAGGACCAAATTAAATCATTTTAAATCATTAATACAAAGACTCCTCCAAACGAGTGCAGGAGGTACAAGGTGTGGCACATGCTGTGTCAGGATAGCAGAATACTTTCGAGCCTGTACCCAGAAGCTTGAGCAGTTACTAATACAACTGTGCATCTACTAAAGCATCTTTTAGTAGTCTGGAACTTTCAGTTTAACTTCTATTGAAGGATATGTTTGGCTTACTCCGCAGGAGCATCGTGCTTTTTATCGTTGTGCCTAGACCTTTAAAAAACATTCTGGGCAGCAAAGAAGATGCTTTCTATCATAGGAGCTCAGTATTTTCATTGGAATTTCAGATCAGGAAACTGCCTGCAGGACAGTAGGGATTTAAAAGCCAGGTTGTCAACTATGTATTAGTGCAACAGATCAGGTCTAACTTTGATCCGTTATAGTCTTACAGTGAAGGGGACACCACTGTACTATGAAACCCAAGTATTTTAGCCATTCTTGTGATCTTGCCTGGCTTCAGAGCCAGCATAATAATCTGCTAAAGGTAGATCCTGCATTTTTAATTCATGCACTGAGTTCTTGCTCAAAACTTGGCAAAAGGCAGGAGAAATTCTTTTATGGTGCTAAGTTAATACATTTATATTACACAGCCAGAATTCCTACTTAGTAGTGACCACAGTGCAGTCGTAGGATTAAATTGTCCACTGCTGCTGCACAATACACAGGACTTTTAATGCCCATTGTAATTCATGTTCCTAATCTGGTGAACATGTTAAAAATAGGTTGTGTGACAATTTTACCTCATCTTTTGCAGATTTGGAGATTATAGACCCAAATCCCCAGACAAAGTTGGAGGACATACAGAATATGCAGGACAGGCTTCCTCTTGAAATTACATCTAGCTAAGGAAAAGAAGCATCAATGAGCCGTGGCCTCCAAAATGGAAGTTTGAAGGTAGTCAGAGTTCTTGAAGAAGTAAATGTGGGGAGAACATGCCTCGTCCTGGGCATGAGGAGAAAAAGAGAATGAGTTAGCTCAGAGTGGGCCTCTTTTTGAACAAGAAGGCAAAACTTTCCACCTGAGTGACATAAATAAGGCATTCATATAATCAAAAGAAGGTACGAGCAACCACGCTGGGTCACACCAAACATCACTATGGTCAGATATCCTGTTCCTGGCAATGGTCAGTAGCTTAAGCAGTAATGTGCACTAATTACAAATCAAAAACTCATCTTTTCTTATAGCTATAGCAGTATGTAAGTACAACCAAAGGGAAATACCTGTGGAAAAATCTGAGAACAAGAAAGTAAGGTGCTGTTCTGCCTGCAGCAGTTTGTGAATCCATGGCTTCATGGAATGGATGGTGGTGTCTGTCTTTTTGGTCACCTACACCATCTTTGAATCTTTTCTACTTCTACTGTATCCGTTTTGAAGACTGGGGGGAGTAGAATTACATGTAATATTCAGTATGTGGATGCTACAGGGATTATTATAATGACTACTGTGTTCTGTTTTGTTTTCTGTTACATTTTTAGCATCTTTTTTTTTTTAAGCAAGTTTGTTCTCAATTATTTCACAGTCCTTCCCAGATCAGTGTCAGTTGTAAATCTAATATGCATCCTCTCTATTAGATTCTGCAGTCATAATGAAAATAGGTTCTGTACCAGGACATAATGAAAATAGGTCAAATAGGAATTTAACCAGTGCAAAGCCCTGCTCAGTGCAGGCTTCCATTTTAGCAGTGAACCTTTGATCATTACCTTCTCAGTATGGTTTTCCTACTGCTTTTGTACCCCCCATATATAGCTATGTGTAGACTGCCTTTCCGTAGCTTGCTTAATGTTGTGTGCAACAAATATCTTTCCAAAATCAAGATATAGCACATGTTCTACTCCCCTCCTATCAATACAGGCTCTTACTGTGTTCTTGAATATCCCTTCTTTTGGCATGTTAGTTACAATGAAGGGAAGAAAGATAAAGGTTTTCTTAGCACGTTAGGAAAATGTATACGTGTGCCAAAATAGTTTCCACTCCATCTTTCCTTTTACCTCATCATTGCTGTGGAAGCAGGAGATAAGAGCAGCAGCCTGAGGTGGAATGCAAGCTACCACTGTAAATATTGTGAAACAGTTACACAAGACTCTGTCCAAAATTTGGAAAAGCATTAAAGAATTCCAGGTTTGCATACAGATGTTTAATCCTTGGAAAAAAAAAAAAACAGTTAGGAAGAAAGTCAGTGACCTGGAGTCTATTGCTGATTTGGGCACTGGACTGAGAACTGAACTGTACTGAACAGAACTGTACATCCAATTCTACCAGACTGATCTAGCGTCTGATGTACTACAGGAGGCAGCAAGGAGATAAGACTATCACTGCTAGTAACAGCAAGAGTTAGTGCCAGGCTGATGGTATTCTGTGCCAAAGTGCATTCTCATTTCTCTAAACCTAACAAGACAAAAACGTTATCCAAAGGTACCGTTTTGTGCATTGTTATAAGTAGGTAAGACTTCTAGGTTGTTGGTGAGATGATACCTTTGTAGAAATAGTTACTGTAGAGTTGATACCCTAGAAGGATCATTTTCTATTCAGGAGACAATTTTTTGCTTTAATTTAAGCAAAAAGAAAAATACCAAAATCCAACCTTCATTGATTTCATTTTCATACATTTACCACATACTGTCCTTTGGTACATTTATATTTACTATGTGATGTAAGGTCGTTGTAAATCATTCTGTTTTCCTTATGAGTACATAAAAGCTAAGAGATCATAAATATGTTCTTATGCCATCTTTTACATGGACTGAGGTAATCAAGTCTGGGAGATTCTCAGCCTGAGACCAACACTGGGTGGAATTACATGTTATGACAGAGCCACTCTTAGCAGTTCACTGGTTATTAAAGGTGAAAGCTCTTACTACCTTTCCTCCCAGACCTGAGCTGCACATTTCTGCTTGCTAGCCGTGCACAGGTCTGGTACTCACTTGAACCCCTCTGTGGGCTGATTCAACTCACTAAAAATTGTTTTTGCAAATTGATTTTGATGAGTGAATTTGGTTGGCTCAGCAAAGTGTCTGTTGGCCCCAGATCTGTGACCAGGGAGGGGTTACGATCAGGCACTGAGGACTGGTGCAGCAAGGGCGAAAGGAAGGAAAGGGAGTCCTGCTTTTGGCATACATGAGCTGTTAGGTTAGTTTGGTCACCTTATGTAACTGTACACTTGATGACCTTTTGGGAATAGGCCAGATATTCCTTCAGTGACAATAAATACATCCCTGCTCAAACTTAGCTATCAGATGGTAACAATTACAGAGAGAGACTGGTATATTAACATGAGGAAGCTTGTCTAAATGTCAGAAATGTGCTTGTTACTTGTTAGCTTTCACGTGGAAAAAAATGATCACATATATCTCAACAACCCCCAGTTTTCATTGCCAAGAGTGGCACGGAACTTGAAAGTTTCCATTTGTGCAAAGGGAAAGATGTTGCAAATCAGCAAACTGAACCAAGGTGCCACAACGATGCTTCGCTTGTTGTGTAAGTATAAAGTCAGCAGTAGTGCTAGGAAAAAGAGCACGGATGAAGCTAGTCAATGCCTGCTCTCACTGTATTGGTGTTTCTAAGAACAAGGTGTTTCCAAAGCATGCTTCACAAAATACTGCTGGTAGCCTTCCATGAAAAGGCTTAGTGGCTGCTTGGAGACCTTTTTGTTCCTCTGTTTGGTTGCTAAACCAAAAGAAAGTCAAAAATTGTTTGTAACAGAACACAATGCTTGATGCATAAGGGAGGTGGATTTTTTTGGTTTTACGAATGGGAGAAGATGCATCCATGAGATAAGCTTTTAATCAAAACATGGTCACACCCAGGCATAGTTTGAGAACATCTGTGTTCTAGGAAAGCTATTTACTCAGAGTCTGTGGTACATCAAAAAAGAACAGTTTGTGTTTATTTTTGGTTAATGAGCAGTGAGAAGTAGGTGAAGACATCAGGCGCATTGAGGCACAATTTTCCAAATAATGATGTGGTTGATTAAGGTGAACAGATGAGTGCCACAGAGATTATGCAAATCTCACTTAGGTAAATGTTTGTATTCAGGTGGGGATGAACACTGTCCTGTTCAGAAGTAAACTTAAGACCTTTAACTGTTGGGATAATGTGGAGGCATTTGTTCTTTGATTAAGTGATATGCTAACTCCTTACATGCTAGTGAGTTGTAACTGCACTCTTATTATCCTTCTCTAAAAGACAAAAGCTGAACTTCTTAGATCTCAAATTCTGCTGCTGTGAAGTCTGCTTATGGTTTATCACGCTGCTCCACTGAAGTATGGGGTTGTGTGATGTCCCTCCAACACCACTTCCTAGCTGCTGAACAGAGGCCCTGGGTAACCCTGAGATCAGTTCTCCCAGACTGCAGGAGTCTTGATGAAAAACTGTGTTCTAGAGCAGATCTTTGCAACACTTTTCCAATCCCAAATATAGGGCCAATATTTTAAGGAGCTGCCACCGTAAAACTTATGTTTGGGCACTTTGAAATACAGTCTATGACTTGTATTCCCATGTAAAGCATCTCTGGCCATAGAGACAGTGTCCTAAAATCATCTGTATTCAGTCTACCAAATATGGGCCATAAAGTGCTGATCCAAAGTCCACATTTCAGTGAGTCCTTCATATTAATTACACGGTCATCTTGCACTACTCTAGATATGAGATCACTGTGACCCTACCTCCCATTGCACTCAGCAGCTGGACACATACTGACTTCAGTGGGAGAAAAAATGGAAAACTGTGCAGAACACCACTATTGTGACAAGTTGAAGGAGTACAAAAGCAGTATTAGATGCTCAGTCTTTCATACCATCAAAGAAATCTCAATCCTCCAGAAGGAGCCAACTTACATACAACATCCTCTCAATACTGTCCTGCTGAAAGCCTGTGAAGCCATTAACTTTCTGAGGGCCCATATCCAGCGGTGAACTGTCAAGATGCTCATCTCAGTAACATTATCCTTTTTTTTTTTTTTTTTTTTCATATGCTTGCTCAGGGATAAAAGTAACACACTGCAGGAACATTTTGCAGTGGATAATAATGCTGCCACCATGTATTTGGTCGAGACACTAAGAGCAGATCTCCAGCTGGGAGACTTCAAATATGAGAGTTTGACTGATGTTTTTGTTCCTGTTAATATTCCTGCCTGCTCTGGAATTAATTTTCATTTACTGAGCTGCCTAGGAATAATTTGAATCACCCACACAGCTGAACAAGTTGATTTTGGTGCCAGAGGGGTTATCAACACCAATAAAAAAGCAGTTGTCACACAGATTAGACATCATGCATGGGCAAAAACTCCTGGTATATTACTCATATGCAAATTGAAAGTATTTCTATAACCTCTGACCCTGCTTGTAAACATCAGATTCCAGGAATTCTTCTGGAAACCATACATTACTAAGGCAAAATTATACTTAGCAATAAACATGCTTTCCTCAGTGAAAGAATCTGGAAGTGGAAGAATGCAAGACCTTGAGATGCACTGCTGAGTGTGAGGAAACCGCTGAGGCCACCTCCTGCCAAATGTCTGGGAAAACACCCACCCTTTCAGAGCTGCCGGTGGAAATAAGTAAACCACATATGGCTGTGGTGCATGAGCACCTCGTTAACATGCTATCAGGCGCTCACAGACATCAGCTGTGCAGTGCCAGGAGTGAGTGGACACGCAATTTAAGCTTGCTCTGGCATGACAGGAGGAATTCAAAGAACTAAGTGGAAGGACAGGGCAGTTATTGCAATGGCAGCAGGAGAACTGAGGAAAAAGCAGGTGAGAATGGGAAAGACAAAAAATGCAGCAGGAAAAATCCCTTTGGAACTGGAGAGGTTTCCAGTGATCAAAGAGAGCAGTAAGGAGATTGCTGAAAGGTGATTGAGGGAGGAAACATGGATCTTGGATAGAAGCTAAGCGTGGGAGTAAAAAAGAAAAAAGCAAAGTGGATGTCTATGCTTCGAAGACATGCTCCAAGTTATGCCCAAGCTACTTTTAAAACAGCTAGCGTGGGTACTGTTACGTCAGCAGTGCAGCCTCTTGTTCAAATATTTATCTGGCACCTGACGGAGGGGAGTTTACAACCAGCAGAGAACTGATGTGGCTGCTGATCACATTGCTAGGAGTAATGAGCTAGCTGGGTTAAAGCTAATGCAGGGTGTTCACGCACCATTTCCAATCACAGTGTTGACCTACACTGGAGGCGCATCTCAATAAAATCCCAAAGGTTGTCATGTGGATGGAGAATACACCGTGTGGTCTGTTCCATCAGGATTAGCACTCGGCCACCGTCTCCTTCCCAAAAGAAAGTTTATAAGGCTCTCACTTTCAGGTCTTTTAGGGGAAGGGCATCATTTTTAGACCCAGTAATACAATGTTTTTGAAACACTGCAGGAAATCCAAGTTTTATTGCCTATGTGTTAAAAATCTGGGGCAGATAGTGTGCTAGGGTTTTCCCTGAAGAAAAGCAGAGGTGGACTGTTTTAATATGAAATAGAACAAACTTTTATTATTGGTGTTACGTATGTCCTCACACTAGGAAAATGTGCATGTTTCTTTGTAATGGAAATATCAACAAAAGGTAGGGAGATCATAAGGTAAAGAATTACAATGCCAGTCTACAGCTATTAGCCCACTGCCATTGTGATACTGCACCAAATGGGCACACTGATTTTTTTTCTGCTGCCCTTCCTGTTTATTCAGCAATGCAAGAAAAAAAATCATACATCAAAGACCATAAAACAAAACAATTCAGCAAAATGAGATCTGTCTAGTAACTCCTCAGCTTCAATCTAGAATATAGAAGATTATGGTAAAGCAAATATTTTATGTATTCTGAGCACATTTTAATTTATCAGCATTCCAACTTCTACTTCATATTTGCCCTATTTTTCAGAAAAGAAAGCTATCATAATGTTACTAGTAGACCAAGCTGACAGAAGTAGTACTTTTGTCTTTAATACCAGAAGGTCTTCTTAGGTGTAGTGTTTTGAGATGGTTAAGCCAGCCTGTCAGCTGGCACTGGCTGAAGGGGGGGATCCTGCCCATCTCCCCCTGCTCACAGCCATCTGATCCCGATGTTTGGGCACTGTGAGCCAGGATTCAGGTGCGCTAGGTGCAGTACTCCTTTCCTCCTCCGTGCTTATCAGTTCGCTGAAACACTCTTATGGGAAATGCTGTAGGTCAGCATCCACTCTCTTATTTACGTGTGGAGGCTATTAACCACACTCCGCTGCATGAAGAGGGCAGTCTCCCTTCCTGCTTCCTGGAGTTTCCTGTTCGCACTGCTTGCTTTGTGCTGGCTCTGGCAATTGCCTGACCTCTTCTGAGACAATCCATCTTGCTAACCTGATAGAAAACTGCTAACTTTGTGTGTGTGTGTGTGTGTGTGTGTAAGTCAGTTTTCTGCCATTTTAGGAGGCTGAATTAGTTCATCAAAGGGTTGAGTGCATACAGGACCACTAAAGGTGAGGTCGTGGAATGGGTGGAAAAAAGAGGAAAGACTGTTCTTTGAAGTTGTGGGAGGTGGGTAGTTCATCTCAGGTCACCTTACCCCTTCTTATCTAAACAGGTTCAGGGAACACCATTGTAAAGAAGAGAAATGACTAAAGGGCAATCCTGCGCTGCAGGAAGCCCTGCTGGTGAATCAGTGGGGCGTTGCCCTGTCTTGGAACCTGTGATGGCCCAGTGCTGGCGTCCTGAATTAGAGGATGCAGTTGCTGAAACGGTAGTGATCCAAATGTTGTGATTCAAATGAGAAATAAAATTGAAAATTGAAAGGTGGATTTTATATATATATATATACACTTAACAAGAAAGCCCACAGTTTTCAGGGGAAATATTCGGTAGGGGATTAAGATAAAATACAAATGTTAACAAGGCCCACCCAACACAAGCGAGGGAAGAATTGCCAGTGATTCCAGTCAAGAATGTCTTGTCCTTAGGCAAGCAGCTTCCATCACCTCCAGGGCTGAGCAGCAACCACTCTCACTACTCGGACATCAGAAGCATCACCCAACTGGGTATGATCTACTAGCGTACTCCCTGTAGCCCTCCCGCTTGGACCAGAGACACCGTAGGTCATCAGTTAGTACCTCTACAGCAATTTTCAAAGAGCTCATCATGCTCAGTGTTTCACCAAAAAGGCAGGTGGACTAGCAGCTGCTTTGCTGAAACTTGTCTTTGCTTCTGTGCTTTCCACAGAGTGGGATGGGGATTTGCTAGCCCTTTGCAATCCACCAGCTTGCAGCTCAGCTACAGCCTTGGCTAGCAAGAAGGTGGGAGATCAAGTCCAACTGTTTAAAGCAAGAGAATTGAGAGCCTGGCCTGTGAGATGCACAGCAGCTTCAGGTCTCGAGAGCAAAGAGAGTTCTCAAATTCACTGCAGTGGAGGGCATACACAATGTGAAATTCAGTACCTCAAAGATCCCTGCAGAAATACTAAGCTGTTTGCAGCCCATCCTCCTCAGTAATGTGGAAATGCAAAAGTTATTATCAGAAACACTCCCTCTGACTGTCGTGTGTGTGTTGGTTTGGGTTTGGTCCATTTCTGGCTATTTTCCCACTGATATTATTAATTTACTTTTCTTTCAACGTAATTTCCCCCCCCCCATCTCTTCCCCCATCTTTCTGTTTTTTTTTTTTTTNGCTGGAGATTGAGCTGTTGGGTGAGATTCCCTCCTACATCGGACAGTTTTACCCATTGACCCAGTGCCTGCTGTGACTTTGGTTAAGATAATACAATTCATTCAGTGTCATTCACAGCAGGAGCAGCGAAGAAATTGTTTCATTACAGGAGCGCAGAACAATAATAATACTACCAACTATATATAAACACAGAGCACTAGTTACCCACCAGCCAGTATTTAATGGAGGTAGGAGGCTGGGTGAATTTCCTCGGCTACCGCCATCTGCCAAAACGCATCCTGAAAGAACAGACGTCCAATGTTGTGCTTTGAAAGTTCCAAAACTTGTGATCCAACTGCTGAATTCATATCCCCCAGACTGTAAATCGCAGCTCTCCCAGCCTGCAAAATGATACCAGCTGACTGCTGCCTGAGTGAGTGAAAGGGGTTGCATCAGACTCCAGAAACAGTGAAGTAATTCATCTCTTTGATTTGGCAAAATGGTTTAATAGGTACAAACACTGACTGAAAGAAAATGCTGGTGTTCTGTCTTGTTTTACTACCTCATTCCCCTCTTCTTCCCCAAAACCTGTTTCTCCCCTCACTGCAAAAAGTAAGTATTTTAAAGGAAACAGATTTACCAAAATTACAATCCTGCATGTGAGCCAGCCAGTTTTCACGGTATTGCAGTCAATAGCATGTGCTGCTGGAACATACCACTTTGGATATCAAAGAGAGATTTGACTGGGAGGCTAATGGGTGTTCTGAGCAGCCACATTTGTCCCTCAGTTTGCTTTGAAAGCTAGTTTCCATGTACAATAAAAGTAGCCATACACTTTTGTGCAACTGCTATCCAATACCCACAATGACTGATTATAAGTGAAAGGAACTACTGATTCACTTAGTCATCTTCTATCACAGATGCCCAATGACCAAACACTAATTGACTCTTTGAAATCTTTTTCAGAGTAGATCTATGTAAACAGGGGAAAAAAAATTACTCCAAATGCTTGTGGTTTTGTCGGTAGCTGTTGTGACTACTGATCAGTCCTCTGCTATTCTTTGGCAATGAGAAATGTTTTTGAGATTCACAATGGAAAAAGACAGATGAATTGGCCTTGCAAACTTATCTCTAAATTAAGAAATCCATATTGATCCCACATTTTACCAATGAAAAACTGCATTGTGGGGAATTTGTTCTGTGCTGGTACTGTATATCACATAAATAAAGAGCAGACTAGATTAAGTCTCCTGCTAGGGGTTTAACAGGAGTGAATCAACACAGGTGATTCCTCAAACTTACGGCTTTGAGACCAGGGAGTCTCAAATACAATTGCTCCGAGTCCCAGTGCATTTGCACTGTAAATACTCCACGACCTCAGGGAAGCTGCTGAGCTCCTTAAAGGGACCTTTTCTTCTGCTTTTCCCCACAACTTCTGGAATAAGGTCAGCACTGTGCTACCTCTCCTTTCCTCTTGAGACTGCTCGACGGGGAAAAAAACTAACCTCTTACTCCTGGCTTGGGAGAGGATGAGAAGCCCCCTGGCACTGGGTCCCCTATTGTTTTTAGACGACCGGTGGCTCTTTTCCCGATGGCGTTGGGTCGCGCATGCTATCCCCTCTGCCAGTTTGCGCTGTTGGTGGGAGCCCAGCAGCTGCTTCCTCTGACCCCCGCGGGGCTGGAGCGTCTCGTTGTTTCGCCCTGCCCTGCCTTGGCCCCCTGGAGCGCGCGAGCCATTCTCTCCTGCCACGGGGCAGAGGGAGCGTGGGGCAGGGTGAGAAACAGTGCATGCTTGCTTCACAGGTGCAGGTCACCGGCAGGGCCCGTATTCGGGGTATTGGTGATGCTCCTGTGCTGGGAACAGTAGAGGGGCAGTGTGCTTACTAGAGACCTGCGAGCTATGTTTTTTTGAATAAGCAAGGCCCTTAAACATGTTATTTGGACTGCAGTACTTGTAGCTATATAGCTAGGATTTAATCATGTATCACCACAGTGTGTTGCTGGTCATGTCCACACCACCGCCAGCTTTATTTTCCCCTTCCTGTGCTTTCTTTCAGCTAATAGAAATTTGAAAGCTATAAAAAGAAGGAATTTCTTTTACGACGATCTAGAAGTGCACAGTTTTTCCTCTTATTGTAAGTTTTAATATTGCTGATATCCATCAAATTTACTTGTTGCTTGACATGTCAGTGTGAATATATACAACTCTCTTTCCGGAGGATAGCTGAAGTGACAGATGATTTCATTGTTGGGTGTACAATAGGCATAAGTACAATGGAAAAGAAGGGCTGACATCTGCTATGGTGATATGTTTTCAAAAACATGTATTGTCATCTCTTTCTTTTGTGTGTTATGCAATGATAATTAGGAGTGGCAAAGTGAGCATCAGTTTGACTGCTTTGCAATGATTCAGAGTTTCTACTCAGCGATCTGTATAACTGCCTTCCAGGGTCTGGCAGTGCAGCAAGCATGTTCAGATGCCACATCTTTCTCTTTCTTAAGTAGTGTGCTAAATGCGCAAAGACAGCAAAGGAACTGCAGTCTATATGAACTGCAGTCTAGCAGTCCTTCTTTAGGACAGCTCTAGGCACCTCCATTCTCTCTGTCCAATGCCCACACAGCGATCCACCCTGGAAAAGCCTCATTAATTTTCTATGCCATGTGTTTTTTTCTCTCCTGGCTTTCTCTCTGCCCTGAGCATGAAGTTTCCATGATGTTTCATGCCCACAAAATGCCATGCTGGTGGAAACTATAATACTGTAATGACCATTCAATGACTAACCTGTATCTGAAAAATAATCTTTACATCTCTGCTCAACATCTCATACTCCCCATTTGAAAAACTGTAACAAGGCCAGATGTGATTGATGGGCAATAAAGTAACACTGTCCACTTGAAATATTAATGTTTTCTCTGATGATAATCATATTTCCAAGCAGCTCAGGATCCCACTGTGTGGGGGATCTAAATTTTTAGTTAACATGGTGGTTCTTGCCCTAAAGTCCATTTCTAACCTAAGATGAAGAGTGAACAGGTAGATGAGAAAGGCAGAGGAAGGCATAGAGGAGATGTATTTGAAAAGGTAGATTGAAAATCAATAGCTGCAGTCACAGCTGTCAGCACAGCACCGTGCGTGATGTGCGTTGTACAGAATGGGATTTTTGAGCAGGGAGCTCAGAGACATCGAAGGTGGTGTTTACAAAGCAAGAGCTGATTCTTTGGGTAAGAGGTAGTGTGGGAAGGAGTTAAAGAATCGGCAAGGGAATCAGATGTTGGCAGAGCAGAGTGGGGCTGATCTTTTAGTGCGATAAAGATACAACAGGAGAGGGGAGCTGCATCGCAAAGAGCTTTCAGAGAAAAAATACAGAAAAGAGTTTGCATTTCCTTTCACCTTGCTAAGCATTTTGTTCCCCCCCAAAAAGCTCTGCCTACCATATCACCTGGACATATTGTGCTCTCCAGTCTATGCCCCCATCACCACCCTAAGGAAGAGTGCTCCCATCACAGGTGCAGGCCATTAAGCAGCAGTGTGGAGCTGGCAGGGCCATAATGAGCAGCAGCTGTGCCAAAGCCAGCACCTGCAGCTGGGGCTGATGAGAGCTGTGGTGGCCGTGGCAGGCTGAGTGCGTCCTGCAGTCAGGTCTGAAGATGTGCTCTTGTCCCTCCCTTGAGATGGATTTGCAGGGCTGCTGCTGGAGAAATACAGGTAGTGTAGCAAGCAGTGAAGTTGATTTCTGTAGTGGTGGCATAAGGGATGAGTTTAAGTGGTGGGGAGGTAATGTTATTTTCATATGTGCATGCTTAGTGAAGAGGCTGGTATAATTGGTCCCCTGTTGTGAAATATGACTTAACTTTGGAAGGTGTTGGGAGAATTCACTGTTCCCTTGTAAAATCTCAGATATGTGAGGTGTGCATTTCCCTGGTACCAGTTACATAGTCTTTGTAAGTATTGAGGATTTCCAGTGCTTTTCTAATACAGCAAATATGGGGGTTCAGGGTTATTTGTAACTGAACTGGTTCTTGTAGTAGCCAATAAAGGTTTCAGTCAGGCTTCTGTTGTGCTAGACTATGTTCAAATGTAAATTCTGTGTCTGAGTCTGGCCCCCCAAAAAGTCTTTTCTGGTCATTGTTACTAGATACAAGGTGCCTTATATTTTGTGAGCTCTGTGGTACGATAGAATATAGTAAAAATAAAGCATGTTACTTTGCTGGTATGTAATGAAATGAATTTACTGATATGTATTGTAAAAATCCTACATGGTACTAAAAAACATGATGTGTGAAGTCTTTACTATACTTGAGCATAAACTGAATATATCCTTTAGTCTCTTATTTTAGTTCTAGAAACTACCATTTCACTTCACGATATGTTGATGTATAGGGTAATTTTTATTGATTATATTCATCAGAAAAATAAGAGGAGCTAGTGAAGATAAAACTGTTCCTCAAAATATCAACATCATACTAAAGTTTCAGTAACTGTTCCTTGATCTCTGCTTCTGATTTGCTATATGATTCTGGTAAATTATGTGAGTTCTGGATCAGAGGCTGATCCCTATAGGCAAGCTGTTTCATGTGGTTTCAGTAGTAAAAGGGCAAAAGCTATGAGACAGGATCCTCTGACTTCACGATCAGCCTATTCTTGCCTCTTTCTCGCTATGGAGATGACTAGAGGGAAGAAAAAGGAGCTGTACGTTAAGTTGCTTTGTGCTTTAGGCTTGCATGGTGGCAAAGGGATGCTTGTGGAGTTAGAAGCAGAGATGAGTGGGATGTGCAGGGCTTTGTTTCATTTAACCCAGGTGCAAAAAATACCTATTACTGATAGTTCCCTGCCTCTTTGAAGGACTGAAATATAATTAATGGATGAAGGTTCACCTGTGTTAGATTTGTCCTGAAGGGAAAAAAAGACCATTGAGTTTGGTTGATGACTGACGGTTGGCCTGATGTTGAAACAAGAGACAGGAGGTCTCTTGTGGTGAGGTACTAACTTGAATAATGGAGGCTTTGCTCCTTGTCCTGAAGTGTGTGGAAAGGATAAGGAAATTATCCTTATTGTCTGGATGGTTCTTGGAGTGGAGTCCAGACTGTGACTGGATGTATAAATGAAGCAATTCTTATGGTGAACCTCTCCTGGGTTGTTTTTGGCTGCCATTGTGTTTGCTATTCATGTGGTGTGGTGGACAGTGATGTTTACTGTGAGGGTGACAGAGCACTGGAACAGGTTTCCCGGAGAGGTTGTGGCGTCTCCTTCTCTGGAGATATTCAAAACCCGCCTGGATGCGATCCTGTGCAATGTGCTCTAGGTGACCCTGCTTGGCAGGGGGGTTGGACTAGATGATCTCCAGAGGTCCCTTCCAACCTCAACCATTCTGTGACAGTTCCTTCTGGAAGCCAGTATGTTGGCTTCAGCCCACCCTTTTTGCTTCACCATGTGTATTTTTTTTTCTTTTTACTGCTCTGTGATTTTTTTTTTTTTTCCTGGAGGTGATTTCCCTGTATAGGTATTTGAAAAGATGTGAAAGTCTCTGTGTGGGAAACCACATGTCAGAGTGACCCAGGGAACCTGCCCAATTTTCTGGGCAGTGACAGAAAGGCTATCTCAACATCTTTTAAACCAGGCTGAGGCCAGCCCTTCTGCTATATTAGGAAAGCTTTGCAGGAGTTAGCATCGGTAGGCAGGGTAGAGTCGACCAGAAAGTGCTACCTCTTGCAGCGGAGAAGGATGGGGAGTGTGGCAGGGGAGGCTGCTAAATACCGTCACTGAAAAGTGTCTTCTGTTAGGTTTAGAGAAAACCTTAAAGCTAGAAGGGGGGAGAACACGTTGATTGAAGCGACATAAACACTGCTGTAGACCGAGACTAGCGTCTCACGAGCACTTTTGAGCTGGCGTAGGTTGCAGAGGCACCAGCACTGTGCAGGGGACGAGAAGCCTGGCTGTTTCCCGCTGGCTTTGTTTGTATGTGCTGCATGGAGACCTGGCTGGTGGTGGTGGGAGGACTTCTCTAACTAGCATTGCTGGCTTGTTCCAGACTCAGAAGTGTTTGTGAAACTGGAGCCTGTGAGAGAGGATTTACACTTGTATGGCTTGATCTCGGAGAGCTTACAAATGCATGACTGTATAGACCAAACACCATTGGAGTTGCAGCATCTTGCCTGAGTTTAACTCCCTACAAAAATGCAACAAGAAAGTGAGAATAGAAGAGGCCCAAAGGCAAAACTACTTGGATTTCTTTTTCTTGGTCCATGCTCATGTAAACAGTCACCTTCTTGCAATGTTTTTTATTACAGTGGATACAGTGGAATCAATTCTCCATGTGTTTTCTTGTGCTCATGAAACAGAATTAATTTGAAGAAAGGATGCTATTGCTGAGGCTCAGGTGGCTGTGTTCATGAAATGTCAAGAAAACTCTCTGCTGCATATATTTACCACTGTGGCAGTCTTTAAGATTGAACTTCTAGAAGAAATACATAACAACCTATTATTCCTTGAAGGATTTTATAATCATCCCCTCAAACTCTTTATAAATAAAAAGATTTAAAACACTCTAGTTCACTAAAGTGAAGCTTGTCAAATTTCCTAGGGGAGAAAAATCTGCAGACAATCTTATTCTAAATACAAAGTAGATGCTAGATTACATTTTGAATATTGGCTGTATTTGCTCAACTTTTTCTTCTTGCAAGAGTAAAAGTGCTTGTGTGTTGTCTTTTTCTTAGTTGTTTGAACAGCCACTGAAGATTCTCAAACTGCAGATTGAGAAATACTTCCTTGGTTCATCTTTTATTCAATCCTTGCTGTCTATTCTCTCTTCCTATTTTCTTTCTCCTAGTTTCTCTTTTTTTTTCTTTCCAAATATCAAAAGTATAAAAACTAAATTAAAACTGCACCTAGTTAGTCTTATGCCACCTGGTGATGGATTTATTTATTTTGAAATCTTAATTTCAACTCATGTGGTTGTATCTCTGTGACTAAGAACAAGAATGGTTTTGTTTGTAGTGTGAAATATTCCTATAAAGAATTAAGTTCATACATAATGATTTCATCTACAAGAAGAACATTATTTTTTGCATATTTGAACCTTCAGTTTATCACTTGCAGTGTTCACTTTGGTACGTTCACGCGTTGCTGTACTGGGGCCTCTTTATCCCTCTCTCCTTACCTTTGTCCATTGTTTGACTAATGAAAAATATATAATTGAGAGGTAAAGTGGACAGCAAATTCAGTAGTAGAGAGTTCTTAATAGTGTTTGTCTTTATTGCCACTTGGGTGGTTCTGCAGAAGAGGAGGGGATTGGAGTGGTGTCGGAGGGCACAGGGGTTTGGGGGAGCAGCAGTGCTAGAGCGGGGTGCTGTGGGGTGGGCAGAGAGGTTCTCATAGCATGGTCAGTCTTTGCTTCCTCCTGTACAGGAAGCAAGAGGGCTCTTGATGTATATAACCGACAGCTTAATAACCCAGAATTTAGCATCTGCATCTCCTCTTTGTCTTCCTGTTTGGCTTTTGAGAGCACAGTTCGGGGCTGGGTGGCAGCAAGGTGCGAGCTGCAGGAGGAGACTGAGCATACCTTTCAGAGAGAGCTCTCTTATCCTCCCATGTACTTTCTGTTCCTCTTCTACACCTTACTGGTGTACATGGAGTTGAGCTGTGCTGGTTGGACCAAACTATGAATAGTCCTATGCTAAAACTAAACATTTTTGATAGGCTATTTTTAACCTGAGTCAGTTGTTATTTGGCTGAATGCACAACTGCATGAGCAAACATACCGGCATGATGTGCATGAGCAAATGAGTAAGAGTGAGGAAAAGGGACAAGGGGCTGCTAAGGTTGGTATTGCTGCTGAGAAATGTGCCTTTCAAATCACAACGTAAGTGTCTGATTACAGCAGCAGAGCAGTATGTGTTGTGCTTGAGATCCACCAAAATGCATCTCCTGGATAGGCTGCAGAGGCACCTCATCTCCCTTGTCGAGGCTCATTAACACTCAAGGCATAGTCAGAGGAGCACCATGGTTTGATTAACTATATCTATCTACTTGAAGGCAAAAGTTCTTTTTATAGTTATAAAATGTCATTGCCCTCTTGGCAATGTAGCCCTACTGGGTAAAGGAGTGATTTCTTTAATAACTGTTAGCTTTAGGACAGGGACAACTTAAATCCATATATCATCCTTTTTTTTTTTTT
>VXAA01002475.1:61994-85679 GCA_013399115.1 Anseranas semipalmata
AAAAAAAAAAAAAAGCATGGAAACCAAGGTGGCTTCTATTAAAATCTGTCTAGCTTTTTCTTTAAAAGAAAGCAAGCCTTCTAACATTTTCCTATGGTGCAGTGAATCCAAACATAACAGCGACAAGCTGGTTCATGGGAACCGGAAACTGAGACAGACTAGAAAACAACATCCTTGGAAAAAAAACACCAGAGTGCTACTTTCAGGGCTGTTTCTTTTTTATTTTTATTTTTATTGCTGTCGGAAACAAGTGACCTACTGGAGCCAAGGAGGCCTGGGGCTAAAATAAAAGGACTTTCAGAAGGCAACCAAAATACGCAGCCCAAATGCTGTACTCAACATAAGTGTAATTGCTACTGTGCTGTCCTTTTCCTCTACCAATGTGTATCATTTTCATTTCTGGGGAAAACCAAATGTAACTGGAAGGTTTCTATGCCTCAGTTATTGTTCCCAAAGGGGAGAAGAGTTGAGCTCAAAGGGAAAATAGACAAGAACGTGAAGTTTGTGTGCAGATAACTGTCTGTGGGGAAGGGGAAGGAACTGGAGGAAGATTTGATGCAAAATGGTTCTCACTGACATAAATGGAAGGATATAATAACACAGAAAATAAATGTTACTATATTTGTGTATCTATGTGCCATAAAGTTGACAGATGCCAACCTTTAGGCAAGACCACATTTAGGGCTTATTTTAAGCTGGAATGAGATGCAGGAAAGATTGCCAGTTTTCAGCAAGATGTAGTAGGTCTAGGAGTTGGAAAATACTTGTTGGATCATGGTAGCCTGTTGTTCATGCCAATACACGACTCTTCTGTGAGACACCGATCTGGTAGTGTAACTGTGTGCTTTAATGTAATTAAATGCCAAAATAATTAAAAGTGGACATTTGCAACTAATGCATCAGTCAATATTGCAGACATGGGAATAACAAACAGGAGAATCATGTGCTCTCTTCCTCCCCCCTCCCCCCCCCCAAGCATTTGTCTGCTTTTTTTCTGTGAACTTGAAAAAACTCAGATTCTAACAATGAGGTCCAAATGCTCTGCTTATAGCTGTGTTCTGAGGGCTTCTACAGTACCTTAAACAGCCTGCATGAAATACATTAACCACTGAAACAATGCATGCAAACCAGTTGTCACTTGTTGTAACAAACATTTTTTTTCCTGTCAGAATGAGCTTTCTGTATAAAATAGCAGTTTTTTTTTTTTTAATGAAGCATTCTGCTAGATAATTGAATTAACAGCACTCCAACTATTTCAAGAACTTAGAGATGGGCATACTTTAGACTTTGAATTTGGAAAACACCAAAAAGTCTGTCTTCACATCCAAAGGATGTTATTTTCTGTTATCTCTATTTACTAAGTGTACTGCTCCTTAGGGCTCTGTATGATTCCAGTAAATAACACCCCTCAAATCTGGTCAGTACCTGATAAGCTGGACTGACACCAGTTCTTTCCTCTCCTACTTACTTCACGGCAAAATCATTCTCGGGTATGCTTTTCCCTACCAGCTTACTTTCTATAGTTTAATTTTAACCCATGACACTCATTTGCTTTGTATTTGTGTAAGTAACTTCACTTTGCTTTTGGGCTTTAGGTGAAGATGTTTTCAAAAATTCCCAGGTCTGTCTCCCACTGCTGCTGGAGACTGCTCAGCCACACTAGATATGTTTAGCTCTTATGAAGGAGCTTTACTCAGTTCATCCAACCACATAATTGTTTTGAAGCTCTTCTCCAAAATCCCTCACAATTGTTTACATCTTTCTGAAGTGAAGCTGAAAATCCTACTAGGTTATCACTGGGCTTACAAAGAAATGTTTTCTGTCCTTTCTAATTCAAGCCTCTGAAGACCAAACTTGCTGGTTGCTGTGTTGGCCACACATCATGTAACCTGTTCTCACTGTAAGAGATGAATCGGTTCTCACTGGAATGTAATTTAAATGATGCAGCTTTGCAGCAGGGATGAAACAGGCCCAGCTCTGAATTTCATGTTACCATGTTTTAACTAATATCTATCAAATTAGTTTCTTTTCAAACACTATGTATAGCTGATGTTTTCACAGTTTTTATTCCATTTAATTTTGTCTTTATTTCTAATACTTTTTTGGACTCTGTTGTGTCCATCATGTGATCTGTGGATGATAATTAAGATGCTATTCAAGCTTGCTTTCAATATAGTTTAAAAATACCAGAGGAAAAGTGATCTTCCTTAACTTCATCCTTTTCTTAGGAAGCCAATCACTAGGTTGCCTTTGATCTCAAAGAAAGCATTCAACCAAATAAAAAGACATGGGTGTGTTATGGCAGATGGGGTCCTGAAGCAGCACTTCTTGTTCATACATGTAGACACTTTCATACTTTTTAACACATATGGTTTAGTTAAGGACAGATCCTTAATGTCTGAAGTGTCCATTGGAGATCTTGGGCTTCACCAGTTTACACTGTCTCAAGGTTTGTCATGTCTCCATATACTTTGATAGGAGTTGCCACTTTATTCTGCTCAAATTGGACTCCATGAAGTCTTAGTATTCCTGTTATGCTAGGATAATTAGAAAACCATTGATGAACTGCTCTGTGATCTCCAATTCAGCACTCTAGTTGAATACCTTCCTAATCTTAGGTATGTGACATCAGTGTTTGAAGTGAAGTATGTGCTCACTGTGGTGAGCAAGGGGGCTAAAGTGAATTCAGATGTGAAATAGTCCACAGTAAATGGCTAAAAGTGTATGGTTTGTTGGGGATTGAAAAACATAAAGTTTTACACTTGTTGTGGTACAGTACCTCAAGTCTTTCACCTATTCAGCATTCAGTGTACTCAGTCAACCACTTTTCTTTGTAGAAGCACATAAAGCAAATTGCTTTTTATAAGAATTGACTGTCCAAGGTGGAAAATGCTGTAGGACTGGGACAGAATGTAATACTAAGCAATGAAGATAACCACAACAAAGCAGAGAAGCCAACAAACTTGCAGATGGTTTGTAGAAGACACAATGCACTGCATTACTGCTTATCAGCTGGCATAGTGCATTGAGGTATCAGTAATTAAGCAGCAAGCTTTCTTAGGTCTTTTGTAGTCTTAGAGGCAGCCCATCCATACCAGCCATTAGCAGATGGTTACATTAGGAAACTCACAAAATATTTATTGTATTACACAACGTTGCAGATTTCCTGTGATGAGATTATTTTTTCTTCATCCTGCTTTGAATTTCAAGAGCTTATTGTAAACCTCCTACCTCTTTCAGTCCCAGGGTTTGTGTGAAAGAAAATACCTTCATACCAGTATGTTTAACAGGGTAGTGCTGTGCTGACACAGCTGTTTCTTTTGCACTGTTCCTGTGGTTCAAAGTGTGCTCAAGTAGATGTTGCATCTCCTGAGCTGCTTGGTGAGGCCAAAGGCTTCTCGCCCCTTGCTCCTCTGCCCCTTTTGGGAGAGGCGCCAGGCAGAGTGTGAACTGGTGGCCCCACGTGCCAGCAATTCCAAGCAACTGGTGGAAAAGCAGCCAGCCCCTGTAGGACTGCTGTGCAGCTGATGTAAGGCAATTTAGATTGAGATCAGGGCTGGTATTGTTTTCCCCTCTGAGAAGAGGGAATTCAACCTAGCGCCTGTGGCTACTGCTGCGCGCGAACACTGATGGCATTGCTAGAGAGCCTCTGCAGTGTATTTCTCCAGTGGTTTTATGAGCTAACCACACCCGCTGCTGGTTTGTACAGTACCAATTTACAAGATTGGCTGGTTTGGATGAGGAAACCCACATTTCCTGAGGTATCCCAGGGAGCTCAAAAGCCGAGATCTTAAGAAAATTCACAGAAGTGGTGATTTTTCAGCACTGTGCTTTAGGGAAGCCTGTGTGCTTCTCCTCCTGTTGAGGAGGGAGCAGCAGTTGCATGCTTTCAAGTACCAGGAACTTCTGGCATTTCTCTTGTCACACAGCTGGGATTGCTACCCAGTTGTTTTTGTTTTTGTTATCTTGATGCAAAACTAACATTCTGCCCTAGGGTCCTTGTGTAGCCTTACTCAGGTAGGCAAGGGGACGGGCAAGTCTCTGGCTCCACAAAGTGGGAAAAGGAGATGCATCAGTTTTCCTCTACAAAGGGGAAGAGGTCTGGCTCCTTTGCACCAGCTGCACAGGATGTTTTTTTTTTTTTTTTTTTTTTTTGCTGATATTAACACTGAATCATCTACTTTATTTTTTGCTGGGTTGTTTTCCTCCTTGTTTAATAAATTAAAATGGCTGATAAGAATAGTCTAATAAGCATCAGGCCTGGCACAATGTAAGGCAGGCATGGGTGTGGGAAGGTGGGAATGCTTTTCACCTGTGATGAGCCATTAGGTGTCTCATTTGGTCTCATGGCACTGTGGACTTATTCCTGCAGCAAGGCTGTGATGCTTTGGACAACTCTGGGGAATGGGGTGAGGGGCCAGGTGGAAGAGCTCCTGGTCTACACCAGCAGCAGTCCTCTGGCCTCCAGTTGCCCTCCTGCTGAAATAGGGGAGCAGTGCTCTCCTGCTGGCTCTGGAGCTTGCTGAAGTGCTAGAAAGTGTTACAAAAGCTCTTGTGCAGGCATAGGAGGGTGGAGGCTTTTTTCAAAGTTGCTTAACTCAAAGTTTTTAGGCATTCATTTTCTTTTTCCAAAATTACCAATAACTGCACTGAGAGAATCGGTTCTAAAAAACTGTAACAACAAAAAAATCAAGACATGCTTGTCAGGAATTGTTGACATAATTGTAAGAAAATCATTAGTAATACTAGTGGATAACTGTTCAAAAAAAAAAAAAAGACTTTGTGTTATCATAATTACTGTTAAACGCTGGGTAGTGCCTTTAATACTTCAAGGAACGTGAAATACAGCTTACAGCTCTAATTCTATCCTCTGCAGTTCTCAACTGATATTATTGCAAATGTGTTATAAGCAACATTCAGTCTAGGATAGTGCAAGGCTAAACCTATACTGCAGAGTCAACCCATGCAAAATATCCAGCTGGAAGACAATGTTGATGCAGTGACATATCCATTTGCTTTTATGGCACACACTTAGCAAATGCTGAAACATAGGAGTCTGCTGCTTAATGACTGCACCCCACTTAGTGAAGCTCCCTGAGAGCTGTCTTCATATTTCTAGGTACTGCTTTGGGCACCTTGCAGGAAAAAGAAAATGGAAAGAGATGATCTGTCCTTGAAGAGGCTACAGCCCGACACTGCCGACAAGCTAATATAAAGTGGAGAGAAGAAGATACAGGGAGGTATAAGGGTCACTGTTAAATGACTGTGTGATTACACAGCCTGGGCATGTTCATGACTTGATGGTTGATTCTTGATCCACCTACTTGCTGCAAACCTGAAGCCCCAGAGGCTTTGGGCAACTCCATGATAGGCTCTCAGTGTGATACATATTTCAGGAAAAGGTTTTTGAAAATAAGAGTAGTGGATATTTCACAGCTAAATAATAATTGCTGTTGGAACCTTAACTCTTAAATTTCTTACCTTTTAGTGAAGTGATTTTTATTTAATTTGGTTTCCTTTGAAAATAATAAGCTGCTAATCCTTCTCTTTGGTTCATCCTAACAATTAGTTTCCATGTTCATCTTGAAAGTGATCAGGGTACACACCTCTAAAATTTGAAATGCTTTTCTTAAATTAAGATATCTTTATGCCCCACCTCCTAGCAAAGAAACCCTCTCACCCAGGCATCTGCAAGGAAAGCTTTGAATTAAGACTGCCAGTCCAGAGAGAGTGCAGATTCTCACTCCAGATGAGTATTGAGTGTGTCTTTCTGGCAGGCAAGAAACTGTTTTGGCCAGTGAAAGGATTTGTCATGGGGTCATGAAGCATTCAGAGCACAGTAGGTTCATCCATGTGTGTTACCTGATAAAGAACCCAAGAGCTAAAAACCCCAGTACTATTAGTTACATAGTTAAAATACTGTAAATGCCTACCACACCCTGTTTGGGTCCTGTTTGAGGGAGAGCAGCACATGGCACTTCATCTGGCTTGCTCTTTAAAACAAATACTGTTTTCTTTGCCTCAAAGTACTCCGTTTTAAGTGAATGTCAAGCAACTGTGTGAGACTTTTTTTGAAACAAGAGGGATAAGAGAATGGGAAATGACAATTGCTTTTTCATTACTGAGGAGACTAAGCAGGTAATTTCTTACAACTTCCTTTTGCTTAGGGAATGTCCCAGAGATTTACACAACTGGGTTAGAAATTAAGGATCCAGCCAAGTGCAAGTACTGAAGTGCATACTTGTGCTCAAGTATGAGTTGCTATGGGATTTACTGATGTTCTTGCAGCTAAGCATATGCTTTATGTTACAGAGCTAAGGGAGTTGGCCTTTCTAACTTCAAGAAGATATCTCTTTTTTTTTTTTTTTTCTGTTATAACGTGAACCTGAATTAACTAGCACAATTAAAAATGCTGATGCAGACAGATACATTTGTTCTTTGTTGTAGACGACCCTGAATCTTCCCATGAAAGATGAGGAATAGGTCTACCCAAAATGTAAGCTGCTTTACCCCAGATGCCCCTAGTATTGCTCCTTACTTGCTCTGCTCATAAAGGGATGAAGAAGGTATTATCTCCTCATGTCTTTGGCTAATGATCTGGCCAAAAGTAAATACGGGCCATATCGCAGGAATGCGAAGGGCTTATCTGCTGCTGCTATCTCACTCAGGGACAGCCTCTTCCATGGTTGCACTGCCGCGGCCTCGCTGGCCCAGCAGCGACTCGTGCCCGTGGGGCTCTGCTGATGGAGCACGTGCATGCCCCTTGGAGAGGAGCGAAACCACCGCGCTGGGTGAAGATGTGGAGCCTCCTGTAAAGCGTGTAACCTGGTGGCAGTCATTCCGCCTCAAAAGCACTGCAAAGAAAGTGTGCTCTTTTGCGAGTTTGTCCTGGTTCTCTTGTTTCTGCTGTGCACAATGATATGTACTGGCAAAGAGGAAATGGGGTTTCTTTTTTTAGAGGTGAGAGACACCCCTGCATGAAAGAAACAACCATGTGTGGTGGCATACAGCAAATCATTAACAGCGGCCATATACTCTTATCTAGCCATAAGCGTATCAGTTGTTCCACATCAGAACTATCAAACCCATTCTTCCAAGAGCCTCAGACCAAAATTTGTGTTTTGCTGCCTGATAGTCACTCTCTTGAACTGTTGATGAATAACTAAATGCCATAAATGCATTAGCAAGCACACTTTTTTAAAAAAAAAAAAGAAAAAAAACTTACGTTTCTTGGCTCTTTTGATCTGCTATGAGTAAATGCCCTTAAAGGACATTCTCTTGATCAATATGGCTGTATTACAGATTATTGAAAAAGGTAAATTGATAATCTTCTCCATGCATTGAGGTCTGAAAGTGAATAAAACCTTGGTTTGTCCCTGAAGAAAGGAGTCAGGACAAAGAAGACAACAAGAATAAGAACTGTGTTTTTATTGGGGGAGTTTGTGGACTTTTGAATTTTGGAAGAGTGCAATCTTTTTATTCTTTGCCAGGTGTAAACATGATTTAAAAAAAAAAAATCAGTGCAGTTGTAAGAACTCTCATATTTTGGTGCTCTTAAAGTTAGTCAATAATAGTCATACTAAAGCTTTAAATATTTAGAACTATGGAATGGTTTGGGTTGGAAGAGACCTTAAAGACCGTCTAATTCCAACCCCACTGCCATAGGCAGGGACACCTTCCACTAGACCAGCTTGCCCAAAGCTCCATCCAACCTGGTCTTGAACACTTCCAGGGATGGGGCATCCACAGCTTCTCTTTTGTGCAACCTGTTCCAGTGCCTCACCACCCTCTCAGTAAAGAATTTCTTCCTAATATCTAATTTAAATCTACTCTAATTTAATACTGTTACCCCTTGTCTTGTCACTACACTCCCTGACAAAGAGTCCCTCTCCAGCTTTCCTGTAGGCCCCCTTTAGGTACTGGAAGGCTGCTATAAGGTCTCCACGGAGCCTTCTCTTCTCCAGGCTGAACAACCCCAACTCCCTCAGCCTGTCTTCGTAGGAGAGGTGCTCCAGCCCTCTCATCATCCTTTTGGCCCTCCCCTGGACTCTCTCCAACAAGTCCATGTCCTTGTGCTGGGGGCCCCAGAGCTGAATGCAGCACTCCAGGTGGGGTCTCACAAGGGTGGAGTGGAGGGGGAGAATCATCTCCCTCGCCCTGCTGGCCACGCTTCCTTTGATGCAGCTCAGGACACAGCTGGCTTTCTGAGCTGCAAGGGCACATTGCTGGCTTATGTTGAGTTTTCATCAACTGACTCCCCCAGGTCCTTCTCCTCAGGGCCCAGCCTGTATTTGTGCTTGGGATTTCCCTGGCCCAGAGGCAGGACCTTGCACTTTGTCTTGTTGAACTTCATGAAGTTTGCACAGGCCCACCTCTTAAGCATGTCTAGGTCCCTCTGGATGGCATTCCTTCCCTTCAGCATGTATCAAAAGAGATCTGTGTGCACAGATTGTGTATCCAAAATGTAAAGGTGTGAGCAGTTGAGGGACTCCTATACATGTATAGACCACAATCCAGAGAAGTACTCAACCTAGACATCTCTTTTACACCACTTTCCATTAAAATATCCCCGCATTGGTGTAAACTCTAAATGGCCAATGCATTCTCTGCATGAAGTATCTGTGTTTAACTTAGTGCTAACAATGCTGAAGGTCTCTTTGTGAAAAGAAGATAGACCAAGATTTCCGTGGCAGGCAGCCTCTCTGGTTCAATACACTTCCCTAGTACATCTTAATATGCTTTTTCTTGTGTTACTATGAGTGAGCCAGAGTTGGTATGACTAATGAATGCAGATAAAACTTGAAATAAAACACAGAACAACAATAACATGATTGGATTGGAGCATACTTTCGGGATTTCCATTGATTTCTTAGGTTGCCTACCATAATACGTAAACAGAGAGATCATGATATTTCGGGGGGATGCATGTTTATACTGAAGTCTTATTTACTGAGCTATGAACACACACATGATTTTTCCAGGGCAGGAAACCCTGAGCTAGTGTAAATTGACTGAGTTCATTTATCAAGATGTTGCTGTAGATCAGGTGCCTCTCATCTACAGCAACCGACCATCGGCATGCATTCAGGCTTCCTCTGACAGGAAGTGACAAATGAGACCTATGTAAATAAATAAAGAAGAAAATACTTTCTTATACTGTAGCTATATTCACTGGACATCTAAGCCAGTTTCTGCCTTCTTGTTAATAAATTCCATGTGTAAAAATTTGGTCTATTGTATTGCTATTGGAAGTCATTAATTTTTAGATGTAGTCTCTGAATTTGTAGTATTGATTATGAAGTTGGGAATAAAGCATAACAATTTAATCCATCCAAATCTAAATCAGAATTTCTCATTATAATCAAAATTTTGTGTAAAAGCATATCTGCTGCTTGAGTGTGCAAATTGGAGCTGTTGCTTGCCTGTGGAATTTGCATGGTATTTAATTTGGTCTAATTCCCACTGCAGTCAGAAAGAATCTTCTGACATTTTTATTCAAGAATTGGTTAAAGCTTGCAATCACTTGTTTCCATACTAGCTGGGTGACTGTGTGAGGAAATAAGCTTGAAAATGATCCTAAATTTAGACAAATCAAAATATCAAAGGATTATTGTGATAGAGGATCAACTTGAGTGAATTATTCTGTTTTCCTAACTTCTAAATAAAGATTTATTTATTTTTAAGAGGGTGATAGTGATGAAGAAAATTTCTTTTAGAAGCTGAGGACCATAGGACATGTTGCATGGATTGAGGGCCAGATCCTCAGGCAGAGTAACTGGTGCAATTTCTCCAAAGATTTAACCTGTTGTCAGATATATTGACCATATGTATGTATGAATATCCCTGTTTAAACACATTATGTTAATGTGCTTTATCTTGCACGTCTGTCACACATCCTCCCATTCAACGTACAGGAAAAAAATTTTAAAAGATGACAGGAAATAGTTAATAATTCATCAGTTCTGCAAACCATGGGTAACGTATTTAGATGCCTGTTTGTTTCTGTTTTAGTGCTTAAATGGCAGTATCAAAATGTACTGTAAACAAGAGATAACCTTCTGTGAGACAGCTGCTTTAAAATCCTTCTTAGAATTTTTCTTACTACTGACAGAACATTTAAAAAAAAAAAAATAATGATCTCAAGAGCTGATCAATCCTTCTAGGAAAATGCCAATTAATAGAGGTCTCGCCCTATTTCTAACAACCACGCTCACTTTTTTTTTTTTTAACTGAATTAAAAAATACTTCCTCGTGCAGTGCAGTTGGAGAACTTGGCAAGCGGTCTACATTTAAATGGAGTACAAGTACTGTCTTTTCTTCCTTTGGACTCTCTCAGCCCAGCTGTAGTGGCTTCCTCCCTCCGCTGGCTCAGCTCCTTGTGCCAGGTGGAGTTTGGGTCTACAGCTATTTACATCACAGATTTAATTCTGCTCTTCCTGCAAAATTTTATGGACTTTTTTTGCTTCACTGAATTCAAATATTTATGCTTGAGAATAGAAATATTTATTGTGGAGGCAGTAATAATATAAAACCCCCAAATAAATATATCTATTTTTTATTTGAAAAGGAATAACAGAAAATCTGACTGGAAACCAGAAGATGGTGCATCTTCATAATATTGAGAGAGATGTATCATCTTGGCTGCTACCCACAGTGGTGGCTTGTAATGGAATTAGTCATGGCTAGGGCTTCATCGTTAGGAGGTTTGTGGCTAAGGAACTCTGAAACTGGCTGTGAGTCTCAAAGGCTGATATCCTCTCGCCAGGGGAGAAGGTCACTTCAGTGGTATTCACGTTGAGTGTGGGTATATAGCAGCTCGTTGACACTTATGGCTTTTCTTTGAAACTAGTTTTTCCCTATTGCATCTGAAAGAAGAGTAAGCAATGAAAGGCATCTGACACCTCTGGCAAAACTGACCAGACAGTTTCAACTCAATTAACACATGGGTTGTCATAACTTCTAGGTTAGGTTATCTTGTGCAGTTATCTCTAACGTTACAAACCTCTGCCCAAAGGTAGTTCTGCACAGTAATGGTGATAAGTGCTTGGTTTTGTAACTTCCATGTTGTACCATCTGAGAAAAATCAAAAGGTCTCGTCCGTATGCTTTTGTTGGCCTTCTTGTGAGGCAGTGAATTACTTCAGGAAGCTTGAGTGCACATGTATCTTCTACTGAGATTTGCTTGCATGCTCTCTCTGAAATGCGTGTAAGCAGATGACTCGGTATAGTCAACCAGTCGCACAGAAACCTGGCGGGTTCCCCTGTCCTCTCGGCTACCACCCAGCTCGCTCCAACAGGAGCTAGAAGTTGCCAAGTACCTGTTTTGAGGCACTTAGACTCGCCTGACTTCCTGACTCAGCTGAACTAATCTCTCTTATTGCATGTGAATGTAATAAGATCGTTTTGAAAGTGTATAAAGTGACATATCTGAACTATTTAGATGTTTCTTCCCAAATATTTTTCCTATGCAGCTATTTCAGTTGTTATTCCTCCAGTTCTCCATGTTCTTTTCAGCCCAACACTTTTTCTTGCAGAATTGCTATTAATTAACCAAAACTTATGTTACTTGATTACTTTTCTAGAAGGTAAGGAATGGGATATAGTTCTAGTTTGTCTGCTGTGTACAACAGATCACTGGTGTTGAAGGGTTTGTAAAACCTGGTACCTGGTCTACACAGTAAAATAAAAACAGTACCGAGTTACTGTGGAAGACTAGTGTATGACTGTTAGATGCTGCAAGCTCTGAACAATTGCTAAATACTGAAGGAAAACTTTTCAAACACAGAAAATGAATACCCACCATCAAGGAGGAGGAAAGATGACGTATCTTTAAAATATTGTCATCATAATCCTATCATAATTCCTCTTCTATTATAAAATTATTGGGGGAAAAAGTAGTGGAATTGCACTGATCGTGTTTTAACTCTCTTCCATTCACACCAGTCTGTGAGCAGTGTCCCATACGCTTTTTACCAACTTCACACTGCTGAACCTGGGCTTTCCCATGCCAACCACAGGAAACACAAGACCAAAGGCACCTGAAGAAATGATCTTTCAACCGCACATCTGTCCTCATCAGCTATTCACATGTCTTTTTGAAGAAGTGTTTGTCTAAGCCAATGGCTAGTCGCAGCTACCTCTTCCTATTATTAGTTAGTTTTCACTAATATCAGAGTCCATATAACTTAGGTCTCAGTTCTGTCCTTCTCACCATAGTTGATGATTACCAGGTGATTACCTTCTTTTTTTGCAGGAGCCTTTCTATATTTTGAAGCTTGTTATTGGTCAGCATTTCTCTACTGGTCACACTGAAGACTTCTAACATCTGATTGTTCTCATTGATCTCTCCTGGTCTTTCTCTGGCTCTGTCCAGTTCTGAGTTATATGACAGCCATGGCTTTCTATTTGCCACTGAGTTCCAGATGAAAGTTGATTTGATTGGGCAAGATTTGTTGTTAATAGATCTAAAGCAACTGCTGTTATTCTTTGTTTCTTTCCACAGAAAATCAGTTCAATTATTTACCATATAATTTTTCTAGGGATTTAAGTTAAACCTGACAATCTGTATGTAGTTTGATGCCACCCCCCACCCTCACCCCTTTATTTCTCCTCCTCTTTTTTAGAGGCAGCCACCAAGTTTGCCTTTTCCAGTTCTCAGGTACAGCAACCATTCCCTGTTAGTTCCCAAAGATAACATTTCTGAGTTTGAGTTTACTTTTGCCCAGTCTTTAAGTATGCTATGGCAGAGACAAGGTGAAATTATTTAACTTAAGTATTCTCTTACTAATTCTTACCCTGTTCTACAGCGTACGTAATCCCTGTCACTGGTGTTACTGTACAAGCAGCCCACTCAAGCTGGTTTTTGGCAAATGCTGATGCAAAGATGCTGTTGAACGCTTTGGCCTCTTTGGCATCACATCAGTAGGCTGATTCATTATTCGGAGTCATCACTCATATTTTTCCTAATTCTAGTGAGATTTCCGTAAAAAAGTGTTGCTTGGTGCTTCCGCAGGTAGTTACCACAGTTAGCTGCAGTAAGGAAGCTTCCCATGCTGACAAGACTAATGACTAATGCAGATCAGTCTGTTGACGAGAGAGAACTTGCATATAAAGGAAATGAAAATGGTGGAGCCATGAATAGTAGAGCCTATGATGATGGAGATTTTAAAATGTGAAAAAAAAAAAAAAAAAAGTTTAGTTCACTTAAACATAAAAACAGAAGAATAAGCAGTGATGCTGAAAGGCTGAGCATGCAAATTTGTGTTCTGTACTTGAGAGAAATACAGTGACATAAAAATGATAGGAAGAAATCAAAAATGTTTCAGTATCACTCATAACAAAGGAGTATACAAAGCAGAAGTCTCTTGACTTGCATATTGACAGGCTCAAATGACTTGCACCTATGAGCTTTAAAAGAGACAGCTGAATGGGTCTCTGAGATGCTGATTTCTTCTCCTACAACTTCCCCAAATAGCTATTTGAAACCTTGAAAAAGATGGAGATTTGACCAAAAAAAAAAAATGTACCATCATTTTTAGAAACATAAATTATAGATGTATTTTGGGCAAAATTAATGGCACAAGTAACATGAAACCTGATAAAGAATTAACAGATGAACTTAGTGCCATGTAATAGTGCTGCAGTGTAATGTACACCCCACTAAACAAAATCCTTCTGGAAGTTTTGCTAATAAAAGCAGTAGTGTTTTGGTAAGGTCTTGCTTCCTATAAAACACTTCAATTGATGTCATACGCTGTTTAAATTAGAAACTGGAATGACACAATCTAGTGACAGATACTGAGTGGATTAAAACTACTTGACTGATAGGTCTCAAAATGTAACTGTGAATAGGGACTCTTTCTAGAAAGTTTTTTGGTAAAGTCTAGTTCTTGCCAACTCTGATTGCTTTTAAGGACTAATGTGATCCTTAGATTTATGAGCAGAAGAACTCCAGGTAGTATCAAGAGAACCTACACTTGCTCTGTATTTGATGCAGGAGATGCTTTTATAACACATTGCAGTTAGTCCAATGTAGAAATTGCAGGAGATTTGCCTGGGAATGATTAAAAGAGCAGAAAACTGTGCTTATAGTGGGACACAGGGAGAACATACCTGCCTGAAAAGTCAAGCAGAAGGACGGGAGTTGACTAGACTAGATCATGACCATCTCCCCAGGAAAGGGGAATTAAGTTGAAAAAACTTCTTTTTGATTTAGAAACATATAGCATAACATAGATAGTAGAAGCCAAACCATTTCACACTTACTGTAGGTTTATAGCTGGGAGGATAAAACATGAGAACAGGAACAGTTAGTAAGAGTTGTGATGTATTCTCACCAATAATCTAAGATATACTAGAGAACTTTTCTGGTATATGCTGTTTTACTGGCCTTTATCTATGGATTTATGACAACTGTATTTAATGAGTCTTTTAAATGGAACATTTTGAGCAAAAGCGAACCATCAGTTTGAGAAAATGATTAAGAGTGATATGGGCAGAGAGGTGTGAAGGTCCTGGATGAGACTTCCAGCTGCTGAGAGGGAAGAAGGGAAGAGAGAGCAAGGATTTAAAGGACAGTAGAGAGCTGGCATCTTGTCAGCAGGCTCCTGCAGGACAGAACTAGTTAGGAAACAGCACTGGCAGTGTCAGATGGCAGACAAAGCCTTGGGACTGGCTGAAGTGGCAGTCCTGTGGCAATGCCTGAAGAGTGCTTTGCTTCCTCCCAGCTTGGGTGCAACCTCAAGCTGCTGACAATCCCATTTACTTCTCTGTTACTTCAGAAGAGATGCGTTAGGCTCCTCACAATGTGAGAGCTAGTTGTTTTCAAGTATAATTGTATGGATCTCTCCTGAATCACAGAATGGTTGAGGTTGGAAAATTAACTCAGCTTCTACAGGGCAAAAAAGAGAAATTCCAAGAGAAAATCAAACAAAACCATTTAAAATGCATGGAATATTTTGGTCAGTCTGAACAATATTTACTGATTCTCTCTCTCTTTTTTTTTTTTTCTTTTCCCCCTTCTTCCTTTTTTGCCCTGCTGTTATAGTCCCAAGTCTGCTGCCTGCTTGAACACGTATTTTGTGGCTAAAGTTTCCATATCACTAAAGGGGCATTTCGCAGACCACTTTCTGTTTGAAGCTAATAGGAACTAACCATCCATGTTTACAAACCAAAAGTCTCAGGTAGAAAGTGAAAGTTATCCCACATAAGTATGGGATATGAATGCTAACCTCTGAGCTCAGGACTAGTCATCGTTTGATTCTGATACTTGCCCATAAAATTACATACTTCATGCCAATACAAATTCCAGTCTCAGCTCTTTCATCTGAATCCTTCATAATCTGTGTCTTATTTATTAAAGAAACAAATATTTTGACATAAGTTATGTTTTCATCTCAGGAGATTAATTCTCTCTTTTATTTGTCAGATTTTACTGGAAAAGAATTGAAAATCACCTTCAGAATAGATATTTCTCTCTCGTCTTTCTGTTTTTCATTGTTTTAGGTTGCGTGGTAAGGTGTTTTCTAATAAAAAAAAAAACCACTTTCTAAAGAATATTCGGTATTTTTTTGTGTGAATATTTTTTTTTGTGTGAAATTTTTTTGCTTGTGATTTGGATATAAACTTCTCAGTTGCATTCATTCAGACTGCAAAAGCTACTGTTTCCAACAAAAGGCATCCGTTCTTAGGCAACTTTTCTTCTCTTTCAGAACATTTTTAGGAGACAAAACTACAGCACATAGAAATGAAAATTAAATAAAATACATAAACAAAAATATTTAGGTACAAAGTGAAAGCTGTGTTAATAATGTGAACACTGGGTTAATTCAGCTTGTTAGAGAGCTGCTGAAGTCATTTATGTGCCTGTAACTTTGGACGTATGCCAGCACCCTGTGTTAAGCCAAATCATATGAGTATCCAGTCAATGAAGGACTTAAAAACTTCTTTACTTTGCTTGGAACAAATCAGGGTTTATTTAAGTAAGATGCTGATTCCCTGTTGTTACCTTGCCTTTGGACGTTGCTACAAAATATGAGTGCCTTTTTATTTTTCTGGCAACACAATATTATGTGCAGATTTTCAAAAGCTTTTCTCAGGCCCAGATGCTTCGTATGACATGGTTCGAAAGAGTTTTAATAAAGCATATGTCTGGATAACCAGACCTGTGTCTGGAAATGTATAGGTTTGGGGAAAAGTCTTGATATCAAAAGTGTTTTTGAGCTAAATTGTTGTAATAGCAATTGGTGTTGTGATCTCAAAATCCTGCTGCTTTATTGAAAATTGGTGTCAGTGAGGACTTGGGAAAATCCTGTCAGTGATCATTCAGCATAACAAAACAACGTGTGCTGGCAGTGGGAAATGCCTTAAATTGACTGATGTAGCTGCCTTTAATGTTAATGAAGGGAGCTGGTTTTAGTGGCATAATTTGTGTTGATGTTCTGTAGGACTCTTGTAGCAAAGTTTCTACCTGTGTCTCTCTGAAAACTCGAGTGCAGTATTTGTGTGTTGCTTGTTGTTCCCTTTTGATGCAAGGCATGTCTGGGGCTCTGCTATACTTGTCTCAGGGTTGGTGACACAATTCAGGGAGAAAACCTGCTGAGCCTGTCAGGCTGGCCAAGATTTTGGGCCATACTGGCCTAACGTGCTCTGTCCGCTATTTGAAAAATGTAATTGGAGGTTTTAACTGGGTTCCCGAAGCCTCTCTGTCTGAAGAGAAAAACAGTTTTTAACATTGCTCTTTCCTTTTGCTGCTGCACTTGTATTGTCTATAGGACATGACATATATAAAAATCTATAAGTCAACAACTCCCATAGCTTGATCAAATGTGAGGGGTTTGTTTGTTTGTTTTTGCAACTGTTCTGAAGAAGGGTAGGTGTAGAGCACTAAAAAACTTGCTGGAGATGGAGATTCAGAGCTTTTAGCACTTTTTAAACTTAATTTAAAGATGGCTGAAGGATGATACAAGTCTTTGGTCCAATTCCTCTGTCACTGGTAGAGATAGGAGAAAAAACACGTGATGGTGTCTTGGATTCTATGTTACTGAACAGGATTTTCAGATACTTCAGATCTAATTGGTTGTCTGTACCAATGTAAATGAAGAGTGACTTGGAACCAGTGACTGCCTAATGATATTTATGTAGTCCCCAGTTTTGGTTTTGTGGAAATGTAAGTACCTATCCCTGTTGGTTCTGCTGCTTAATTTTAATTTTGTGTATGCAAAAATGAGATGATGAGCTCTTATTTGAATGGAAAGGTTGTGACCAAATACCTTGCTAGATTAAATAGTTTGGGGTTCATCATTAATGAACCTAAGCCAGAACGGTTCCTCTTGTTTTCATTCTTACAACTAATAAAACCCAAGAGTTAAGGGTTTGGAGAATGGTAAAGCCTTCCTCTTCTTCCTTATCAAAGCAACCTGTAACAAAATTAGTTCTATTTTTCCCCAGAAATAAATGACTTGGTATACAATAGTTGCAGTTTTCTCCTAGTCTTTTTTTTTTTTTTTTTTGCTTTCTTTCTTTCTTTCTTTCTTTCTTGGTAAAATGGTATGTGGTATCATAAATTATACATTGTAATCAAACAACATTAATGAAGAAAAATGTCTCAGTATGCACAGCCAGGGTTGTTACTGATAACAGGTGCTTCATGCAAAGTGTGCAGCACATAGAAGAAAAATACATGGTCCAGGTGTGGCTTCTGGGGGGGAAAGGAGAACAGCTACCCAACTCCTTGTCTGTACATGAATCACACTGTTACCAATATCTCAAGTTATCAGTACTTAAGGAGCCTATAGATATTTCCAGGAACAGACCTACTTGAGAAGCAAGTGTTAGGCCCTGTGCCAAATGGATCCTGGAGTGGTTCCCCAAAATAGAACAAGTTTCAGGGCGAAGGGGAAAAAGGTGAACGTTACCAGCACTTGAAACAGTCAGCGTGCTGTAGTCTCATGAAGGCCAAGGAGTCAGCTCACGAGCAGCTTGGGTGTCTGTGCAGGGCGGCTGTGGTAGGTAGGTGGAGGCTGTCTGGAGTCCCAGGTGTCACCGAGACCCAAGTCAGGCTCCAGCAATACTTTCAAAGGGTGCAGTGATAAATTCTTTATTTTTTTAATGACAGTTTTCGGTTCCCAGAAAAACTGGTGTTTTGGGGGACGGGGATTTGTCATTTAATATTGCGGTGTCTGGAGAACTTTTGGATTTTTTCCAGTTTCACAGTAATTTGTCACCTCCTTTAGGTAACAAGTGTCCACAGGGTTAACAGGTTCAGTACCTTTGTTAAACATCAGTAGTTTAAGAATGACTATTTTAAAACAAACACTTTTTGAGATCTTCTTTAAAGTAAGTTAGAGCCTTTGGGGAATAAAAACAATGCCCAGACCTCTAGAAGAAACTGCCAGAGATGAAAAGATTTAGGAGTAGCATTTCCAATGGTATTTAGGTTTCTAAAATAAAATACAAACACACGCACACACAAAAAAAATCTCTTGGCTCTTTTTAAAACTCAAAGTTCTGCAGTGGGCATGTTACAGTCTCTAAATAAATATTTGTTGAGTGACTGAATGTTAACTACTAGGCATTGGTATCGCTTCAGTGTTGCAAAAATCCTCAATCGTGTCTTCTCATCTCTTTTTGGACATTTATCCAGCACACAGTGCTTTTTGGGAGGGAGAGCCTCATGTTTATGTTGCTCCTCCTATGTGAAGACAGCTGTTCCATGAGTATAGGAGGTAGTGAGTATTAAAAACATTGCTACAAACTTTGGCTTTTAAAATCCAGCGAGAGGAATGTTTTCCCTTCCCATCTGAATGTTACTGTTGTTTTTGTTGGCTTTGAGTAAAACTCGTCTCTGGTGATCCCGCAGCCATGCTTCCTTCGAAGAGCTACTGTCGAGGAGCAGGAAGAGGCTGCAGGCCTCTGCTGCTTGACATGAGCACTGGCAGCTGGTGGGGCATTGCGGAGGGCAAAGTAAATAGGTTACAATACAATCGGAGGTGATAATTACTGTTACGTCTATACGGTGCCCATCTTCCAGAAACAATGGATTAAAATTTCTTCAAATGAAGGCCATATCTGCTTCATACTTTATTTTCATTCAATTGGACTACTATTGCATTATGTATCAAAAAGTATACAGTAATGTACTATATTCCCAGATTAAGCTCACTCCTATTTGGTGTTTTTCATTTGTTTTTGGGTGTTGGTTGTTTTTGGTTTTTCTTTTTGTTTTTTTGTTTTGTTTTGTTTTTTGTTTGTTTTTTAGTATGCTGGAGTTTAACATGTGCCCTAAGTTTTTAAGCTTTGGAGTGGTTGTCCTGGCTGCACTGGATTTGTTTGCACTCTAAATGATGAGTCAGGGTCCTGCAAATGCATTTAGCCTTTACTCTTTACAGGCCAATAAAAAAAATGTAACTGTTAAACGCAAATAAAAAATGTAGCTGTGAAACAGTATTTCTAAATAATGAGCTATTGAAGGTCAGAGGAAAAACCCAAAATAAATGCCTTCTTCATTTAACAAGCTGGATTGGTTTCTTGGTTGAGCTTTCCCCAAAATTTCAAAATGATAGTTCCCAGTACTATGACAGCATTGTTTTTGTGTACTTATTCATCATCAGTTTTCTTTTTCAACTGGTCCTATTGCAACATATCACTTTCTTTGTTTTACCACCTTTGCTTTGGGATAGGCCTAAGACATCCTCAGTGTGTAATTTTGAAAAAGTCTGAAAGATAAGCTGAGTAATTTTAAGCCTTTTAATATTTACAGGTACATTCCCTGCATTTTGGCCATCATGTCTTTTTTTCATGGGAGTCTGATGACTGAAACGTCTGGAATGTGTCTGTAAGTAATCAATGCCTCAAAATCCCCAGGCTTATCAGCAAGTCTTGCTCAAAGGTGTGTGCTCAGTATTTGGAAGCTTTAAGATGCATCTTCATGTATTCCCTCGAAATAACACTTTAAGCTAGCAGTTCCAGTATTGCCTATAGAGTATGTGTTGCTTTCTGCATAGGGTAACAGGGGTGGATGCTATTATAAGTTGTTGGTTGGTCTATTTTTTTTTCTTTCTCCTCCCTAGCATGAAACTGTAGAAAAGGCAAAGAAGTCTTAAAAAGTCCACTTTTGCTAGTTGACGTCGTGTTTGCCATTTACAGTTGGTTGGTGCCACTGCGCAGAAAGGGCACAGCTACTGGTTGTGCAGAAAGTACAGCTATGCTGAGATGCGGGTGTGGGCCAGTAAGCATGAAAGGTGTAAGTGAGCATAGGTGACTGGTTACACAAGTAACACTATTTCTTTGCACCCCAGTTCACGCATTTTTGTTATATTTCCATCTGAGTAGTCCCCACTTTCTCCCATGGACCTTCATGTTTTATCCAATTTACAATTACCACTTTTTCCCTTCAGAAGTTTAGTATTTTTCTCTCTCATTTGCTATCACATGTAATAAATGTTCTGCGGCTGTAACTTATCCTGGTACGAGTAAGTGAAGAATCCCGTCTCTTTTCTTCAAAGGATCAGCTGTGTAGCAATAACAGGACTCTCCTTTCTCCCCTCCCCTTTGCCATAAGATAATTGTTATTACAGGCATCAACTTTTTGTTGTCATACTTTCTGGTGGTATTGAGGAGCCAGAAAAAGAAAGAAAATGACCAGGGATTATTAATGAATCTGAAACACTTCATCCTCTCAGGCTGTTTTTAATTTTAATAATAATGCCTCCCTTGTAAGGAATGGAGTATCCATGTATTCTTCTGACTGTCCTGGGGCATTAATTGCTGAACAATCTTGAACATCTGTATGTTTTACCAATACTCCTCCAGTAAATACAGGTGCCAGTAGCATGCATACATAATACAGAGTCCAAGAACTGCTCTTCCTTCATGGCTGATAGCTATGCGCATTCAAACTAGTGAACACGCTGATTTGGATGGTTGATTACATACATATGTATATCCCGAGAAGACGCCATGTAGCATAACTGGTCCTAAATCAGTGGTGTGTTTCAGAATAAAGGGCAGTAATCAGGAGCCTGCCTGCTTCTTGTTTGGGTGTTGCAGTGTTCCTGCCTTGGCACACCAGAAGGATGAGTTGAGTTCCAGTGGCCCCGTCCCTCCTGTATGCAGATTTTCTAATTTCTCAGTGCAGTTTGACCGGAGGGTAAATCATGAAACTTGCTAACACGACACGGTTTTATTTTGGTAAGTCTTCCTTTTGTTTTCTTCACAGAGTCTAGTCCAAAAGCACTTGACATTAACTGGTCCCCTAGTGACTTGAGGGGCCCTCTGAGAACAAGCCACTGCTATCCTGGCAGATGATAACAAGTGATTTCCAGTGCCTCTCATCTGAAGATTGCTCTTAGGAAATCAAGAGCTTTCTGTTCCTATAGCGTTTCCAGAATAATTCACATGGGAGCAATGTGGGGCACTTCCTATAATTTCCAGAATAGAAGGGACAACATAACTGTTTACATTTTCGCTGACCACAGAGAAATCTGTGGATCTTGGAAGCACATCTGGATGAATTCTGTTATATTGATTCTGCCACAGACCTTCACAGCACGGGGAAAACAGAAGCTACCCCCTATTAAGGTCAGCTCAGGAAGATTTCTGGTTACCTGTGAGCTTTCCTCTGAGTGAGCCTACCTTTTACAAGGTAGCTGTAAAATGCAGCAAATATGAGATAAAATGTGAGGAGTAATGTGGGAGTATGAAATGGAACAAGCCCATACAATGATCATAGTAATTGAGAGGACAAGCTGTTTTTACTGCCTTGAACCAAAACTCTTTGAAGTTTTTCTTGGTTTTCCTGGAAGTTGTCATCTCCTGCAGATTAAGTATTACATCTCTCTAGAGTAAATTCATTCCCAATAGAAACTTCTGAGAGTCTAAGAGAAAGTCTATCTTATGGTGAACACCACTGTTAATAAATATTGACTGATAGTAAAGGAGATCAAAGCAGTAATGAGGTGCATTTGAGAACAAAATTTTGTGACTCTCTGTACTGTTATCCAGCAAGGAGAAAGCTTGCTGCATCTCTCTGTAGGAGCCATGGGCTCCCTGATTGTCTCAGAATGGGTCAAGTAGAATGACAATGCCATTAAATGTATTTGATTTTTCACCTCCTTGAGTAGTGAGGGGAAAGGGAGGGAATTAACAAGTCAAGTAGGCTCCAGAAGGTAAGACATTTCTCTCCCTTGTGGTCAAGAGAAGGAACTCAGTTTCCAGAAATAATAGTAAAGGCAGCTTTTGGGAACTGAAATTGTGATGGAGCTGCAAGAATCGCTGGGTCTTGCTTGCTTTGCCTTAGCGATGCAGCAGCAAGATTCTGGCTTTGCTGGGCAGTGGTCTGCATTGAAGCCCACCAGTCCCTCTCCACAGAGGACAGGTGGCGGGTCTGGAGTGGTGCTTGGCGGTGAATGCTGCGATTGCAAAAGCCTTTCAGACCTCGCCGGTCAAGAGAGCTAGAGGTTTAGACTGTTAATCAACCACACTATATCCACGTAGGCAGAGCTAACAAGAGCTAGGCCGATGGGCTAGACCTGGAATATTTGAAATTTACTGAGTGGTTTAGATTTAGCCAATTTAAATGCTTTTCTTGTCTGATTTTTGAAGGCAAGTTGTTTATCCAAGTGAAGTGCTTTAAGATATAGCAAGGAGCATTGACATCAGCAGAGATCAATGAAGGACGAAAAGGCCTATTTAATCTAGGAAATGAGTGACTTGGCTCTTTGATCCTATTGCATTCTTTTATTCCCAGAAGGTTAAATTTAGTCCTGCATACACAAATTCTGTTTAACTAAGTTTACTTAGGCTTTAAATATTTGTGGGTTTCTTTTGTTTAGGTTCTGTTGTATAACAAGAAAAAAAAAAAAACTGTTACCACGTAATTAGGCTGTTGCTGTGTAAGCATGTGTAGCTCTTTTCAGACTTGAGAGCAGCATATGCAAATTCAAACCCAAATGCATTTCTTTAAATATTCATATGGTATGAAACAGAAAAACCTCTGACCCATTGTACACAAAGCAACCTATGATATGGCACAGGGAAATTGCTCAAATTTGAATAACCAAGAAATAAATCTAGTTTGGCTCATTTTACCTGCAGTACTTGCATCTTCCAGATGCACGGGAAACCAGGTACAGTTTAATGCAAAGGTGTGCATTTGGGTTTGAGATGTAAAAGCGTAAGGTAAGCGTTAGAAAGCAAGAGGATAAGAGTGCACTTTCTAGTGTGATGAAAGACAATCTCAAAAACAATTCTCATGATCCCTTGTCTAGGAAGGTTAGTCACTCTGGTGTAAAACAAATAAGTGAGAAAAGAGAACCCGGGGTTTGATTTTTATTTTGACCCTAACTGCAGCAAATGGTAGCGAGTGCTGGCATGAGCTGAGCTTTAGCACTTCGTGCTGCAGATGGACCTCAGTGTGTTTCAGCAACCGGGAGTTTTCAAAGTTTAAGCAGCAGAAACACGCTGCGGCACAGAAAATAAAATTGAAAAGCAAGCCCGAGGAAGGGAGCCCAGCCAGCGAGCCACGCGTGCGGTCCCCGCACCTCTGCACGCCCCTCCGTGCGTGCCCGGCGCTGATCCCGAGCCCTGGGGACAGCTTCGGTGCACAGTCCCAGAGCTAGCAGCGTCCTTATGGCCCTGACCAGCCACGCAGATCGCTTGGGTTTGGTTTGGTCTGGCTGGTTGCTGT
>VXAA01002475.1:86733-130700 GCA_013399115.1 Anseranas semipalmata
GGCGAGCGCCTTGCCGTCGGCTGCGGCCTCGCGGCGAGGGAATCCCTTAGTTTCTTACAAGTGTTTTAAGGGAAGCATCCTCGGGGAAGCGTGCTTCGTCGCTAAAAAGGCCTGGATGCGGTTGACACGCTACGTAAACGCACGTTAATGGTAGCAGCCTCATAAATTTCAGCTCGTCCTCGCTGCAGCCCGGGTGGCCGCGACGTGCGGGCCGGGGGCGTTCGGGGGGTCCCCGGCTGCCTGCGGCTTTTCCTGGGGGAGCGCGCCCGGTGCCCGGCCGGGGGCCGCGGGCCGGGGAGGGGGAAGCCAGGCGTTGCCATTTTGCCGTAATGGGTTTTCTAAAGGGAGTAAAAGTGGCTTGGACTTCTGTAGCCGCATCGGAGTGTTTGCTCTGTTGGTTCTTGAGGCTGAACACCGAAATAAAGCTCGCGATCTACCACAGAAGGTGCAGGTGGAGAGTTAGAAAAGTGTCTGGTCGGGGCTGCCAGCCATAAACGACTCATGTGGATCAGCGAAGGCACTTACAAGGGTGAAGGCTAAGCAAGTGAATAAAGGTCCATGAAGTCGCACAACAGGGTGTTTATTCAGTCTGTTTTATACAACAGGCAGTCACAAGGCTGACTCTATTATTGGCTCAGGTTGCTCTCCTGTTCTGACTGTAGATTGTGTTCATAAAAGATGTGATTTACCAAGTAAGAATTTTATCTTGTTATTTGTCATGTGTACTTTCCAGTTGATGATGCACTAAACACTGGTTTTGGTTTGTAGAATAGCTTCTTTTTTATTGACTCACCCTATGACCACGGAATAGGGGAGCTATCGTCGTACATCCCATATGTTGCCCGTGTAGCCAGGTCTCAGTCTATCAAACACTGATGCATTACTGTTAACGAATTACCTCGAGTGTATTTTGTTCTAGGCATTAGTCTTCTGTGCAGGGTATAAAACGTGGGTACATTACCTATCATCTCTTCTTGAAGAGAGTACACAATTATAGTACAGTAAGATGCACTCATAAAAATGTGTTACAGGAGTTTATAGGAGTTAGAAGAATGGAATGGTGTACGTATTGGGAATACACTGCTCCATGCATTCATTGTCACCTCACGTTATGAGTTCTTCATCTCTTCGGGCTTAACCTCTTCTGTTCAAACACAGTAAGGGAATGAGTCTGTGCTTTCAGTACAGCACGCTCAAGTGCTTTGCAGAAATACTCAGAGACGCAGAAACTTCACAGAACTGGAAACTTGGAGCGTCTGAATGCTAATCCCGGCTCTGTCCCCAGCTTTACGTAAATATTGTGACATTCCAGTGACAGTTTTCTGTCTCTCTCAGAAGTAGGCTAATAGTTGTTATCTGGCTCAGGGGATTGTTGTGTAAATTGATGTTTGTGAAAGAACCGGGAGAGAATCACATGAGTGATAGTATGAGCAGATAGCATGCTCGGGCCTCCCTGGCCATGCGAATGTGTACCTCGCCGCTGCAGTACTCCGCAGCCTACTGAAGCAAGCATATATATTTTCTGAATTTGCCACTGCTATTGTAGAATAGATTTACTGCCTTGAGTTCAACAGTTGTTGTATTATTTGCTTGATTTCTATCCAGATATACAGCCGAGAACTCTAACCTGACTTGCTAATAGCATTTATAAATCAATTTCTGGGAGAAAAGGTGGTGGGGGTAATCTGGTTTACCAGATTTGCAGGCAACTCTGGAGCATATGTTTGGAAGAGCAGTTCTCTTAGTGTTAAACAGATGCTCTGTGGAAGATAATCTTTGATTCTTTTAATGGTCCATTTAAATTGAAGAGCATCCTCAGGTTCTCATTTGAAGCTCTGTCTGTCAATGGAGAAGCGCAGTTGCTTTCTCTGGAACAAATGTTGTAGCACGTTTAACTATAATCATTTCTTTTAAAGTTAGTCCAAGGTACTGAAATGAGATTAATATGATTATTATTTTTAATCAACAAAAATTTCATTGTCTACACAGTCTTAAATACAAAGTCTGATGTTTCCTTTAATGCCAGTGATTAAAAACTGGGAAAAGGATGAGTAAAAGGGTAAAACTCATTTTGCTAAAATAATAAAAGCTGAGGAAAAAAAAAATCTGTATTTATGATCATGTGCAACACCATGACAATTTGTGAACAGGTCCCAGTTTAATGGGGACAGTCTTTTAGAATATCTTTTTTTTTTTTTTTTTAATTGTTCAGTCATCATCTGTTTTTGTTAATTTTATTTGAGGGACATTGTTATTTTGTTAGGAATGGATGGTTTGTTAAATGGACTGTTCTGGATGGACAATGGCTTATGTTTGAAAAAGGTTTGAAAACAGTCTCAGGATGCATCAGGTACCACTGACCAGAATACATAATTTGGTTTGGGCTTTGTAATTGTGTTGTTTGTGTGTGTGTGTGTTTGTTTTCTAGTAGTATGAGAAATAAGCCAATTTTGCAGCTTAGGGAGATCCTGTAATAGTGGTTCCAATATCATTATAAAGCACTGTTTTGGACCCAAAGTTCAAAAAAAAAAAAAAGTGTCTGTTTTGTGACCCGAGGGATGTAATGTTACATAAATTTAACAACTTCTTGTCCAGAGAGTGAATAAATGAGATTCCTCCCAGTTATTGACTAGCTGTCTGCTTTCAATTACTCTTTCAGATTTGGCTTAATTAGATGTTGAGCCCCTCTAATGAGACACTTTGTGCCCCAACTTCCACTAATCTTTACTCCAAGAGAGTTATTCTGAAGTCAGTCTTGGCTGTTCCTCCTCAGGATGAGGAAATGGGCCTGACAGCACCGCTCTCCAGAGCTCAGGTAGTCGCTTGCTCTTAATGGATGCATTCGGATGCCAGGAAGTGTGGGTGTCTGGATGTGCCAAGGTGTTAAACTGCAGATTTCAGGAAATGTACAGTCTCGACTTCATTCCACTCAGTGTGCTTTCTATTTTAAGGTATGACACTGTTAGATATAC
This sequence comes from Anseranas semipalmata, assembly GCA_013399115.1. NCBI lineage: Eukaryota > Metazoa > Chordata > Aves > Anseriformes > Anseranatidae > Anseranas > Anseranas semipalmata. The sequence goes on from VXAA01002475.1 coordinate 89,706, forward strand.
TGCCTCTTATCTGTTACACTGTGATGACGATTGTTTAGGTCATCCACTTACCACTGTAGTTTTGTCCTTATATTCTTGTAAACCTCATTTTAGATACTTCAGACGGCGGAGCTTTGAACACTTCCTTAGCAGACTATTGCATAGATTACTCAACTTCATCTAAAAATTCTTCAAGTTTTGTTATTGCTCAGCATTTCTGCACGCATGGCCCACGTATTTAATTCACTCCTGATTGCTTCTACGTTAACATCTGCCTGACAATTTTTTCTTATTGGAGTTACCGAAAGGAAATGTAATCTTCTGAATTCCTCATGAGCAATCTGTTTATGGTATGTTAACAATAAGAAGTCTGGATTTATGCTTCAGCACCAAAAATGCAGGTGCTTCATAGCGTGCAGGTCTTCTTGAATGACTGTGGCCACTCAATACTCGTCAGATTAACAGTGGAGTGACTGGACATCTGCTGCTGTGTCTGGATAGGACCTTCTGACCCACATGGCTTGTATGCATGTTGTACAATATTGGCCTGTGTTGTGGAACAATTTGGGAAGCTGGAACTGTTCGCGGCTGGTCTATTTTCTGTCCAGAGGCCAGTTACCAGGTATGAAGGACCCAGCATATTCCTCTTCTCATTCTAATTCAAAACTCAGTGATTTTTAGTTTGTTCACTTTGGAAGGAGGTAAAGTGAAGAGTAGTAGGCACCTGAGCTGGAGATTCCTACTGTAGGCTTACTGCGACAATTATGAGTGCTTGAAAAGAAGTTTTTATTGAAAAGCTATTGGCAATGGCATTGCCAATACTTTGAGAAGTCTTGAGTGTGACATTTGATTCTGGCCCTTCTGCTTTCTGCATTCACCACCGTTTGTGTATTTCTACAGATGAGGAAAGGGCTTTTCTACCAGAGGGTGGCCCAAGGGCACAGGCACGGGGAAGGATAGGCTGCATGTGTGCATGCCTCCTTCTGCCTGCAATGGCACGTAGCAGAGGTTGGGCTGAGCTCTGACTTGGCGTCCTGGCCTGCTTGGGAAAGTTTGACTTCAGCTGCCCAGCTGCTGTGGCTTCACATCCATAGAGCTGGAGTGTTTGAGCTTAATGAGGGCTGGACGGCTTCACTGTGAGAACGGGGTGCAATGCGAGTGCTTCCTGGTGTGTGCAATCCTCCCAGACTTATCTGGGCTCCTGAGGATTTGTGCTTTGCACTGATGCCACAAGGGCTGGTTCTGTTTGTGTGTCGCGCTTACACCCAAGAACAAATTAAAAATCTACAAGTGCTATATATATCTTTTGTCGTCATCTCTTCTTCACTTCATCTTCTGATGTTGTTTGTCTTCTGTCATGTTTATTCTGTTTGGGTCATTGCGAACACCTTGCATATTGGTGGTGCTTTGCTAATAGAAGTTTTGGGATTTTGCTGCTAATTTAAGAGCTCCATCAAGAGTATTAAAAATGGGTCCCTCTGCCTTTCTGTAATGTATTTTACTGTGATGGATTCATAAACACTAAGTATTTTTGTTTCTGGGTTCCGAGTAGGAGCTGCTGTTAGGTGTGGTGGGGATAAAAAGGTTCCATTATTTTACTCTTTGCCAAAATTTGACCTATCTGCAGGCAAGTATAAAGTCACATTCTTCAGAAGTCAACTTTCATATCTGCAAGAGTTTTGTCAATATGCAGAGAAAAGAGTTTTTGATGATGATTCTGAATTTTAAAAATCATTTGTTATCATGGAGGCAGTCTTATGCATGTGAGATGGCCAATGGTGGCAGCAGGACAAGAGCAGTAAACTGAGAGAAGAGGCCTTAATATAAACAATAACAGTTGGCATTCTGACATTGCATCAGATTTCAGTGTAGCTTTTCCAAAAAGCACTGGTTAAACTTGCTGTACTGTACAAAGAGTACTTAACTGTACAAAGAGTTAAATACTGTACTGGGATCTATTAAGTGAAATCTGTTACTCCACTTGAGCAATGATACATGCACTTTACTTTCAAAAGCAAAAAGCTTTAGAGTAGGCAAATAAACAACGAAGGAACAAGTTGAATTTAAAAATAATTTGGATATTTGGATTTTTTTTATTCCTCTAAAGTTATTTGTGAAATCCGGTGATCCTGTTCTGTTAATTACACCAATACTTATAGTGCCATGTATACAAATCGTAGTAGTTATAAATAATTTTACTCCTAGTAGCTGGCACAATGTAGACAGAACCTCTCTCTTTAGTTAGGCAAAAGTGGAAGTATGGTTATTGTGCAGCTGGGACTTTTTTTTTCCTCATTTGTCAGTCTTGTGCTCTGTTTGCTTAAAAGGGAATATAATAGTTAACTGCTTAGGGTAAAATCTTGACTTCTTATGTAAGAAGAAATAACTGCCTTCTTGGATTTACATGGCTACTTTTCATGGGGACTTTCTGAAGTAGGTAAAATAGGAAACTATTTTACTGTGCATTTGCTGAGTAGTTTAATGAAGTACAGTAGGCCAATTGGCTGATAAATAAGTAATGTTCCAAAGTAACTCTCATTTAATTATGCTTTTTACTTCTTGAGCTCAAATCTAATTATGATTTTGTTTTTTTCCTCCGTGACTTTATTTAGCTCTAGAAAATTTAGCTGAAACAAAATCTACCATAATATATTTTGATTAAATGTGCATATTTAGCTCTTAGAACAGTTAGATTTGTAATTTAATTTACTTGACTGTTATTACAAGGAGTTTGGAGTAGGATAAAGTATCCATTATGCTCCTCTGTCCATTGCATTACATGACACAGCAAATATTCAATATTCCGTTCTATAGAAACTCATCAAATGTTTTGCCAGGCAAGAGCAAAGTTGCTTTAGTTGAATTTTTATGTCTGATCTTCAGTCAAAGAGGTGCCCTGGTCTTGACCCTTCCTCTGTGTGCGAATATGTGGCATCAGCAGTTTTCTTTGGTTAGGGAAATGTTTAGGGTGTTGCCTCCAAAAAGATTGTCTGAAAAATTCAGAAACATTACAAATGCTTTATGTTAGCCTGTGGGTGTGCGACTAATACTGGCTTATTGCAGATTTATGAATGAGTTATGCGCATCTGGGCAGAAGGAAAAAGGCTTTCTTATTTTGTTTCTGCTTCCAAGTGGGACAAAACCAGGATAATAGAGGTCCTTAGCATTTTTTTCTTTTCATTCCTAATTCAAAGTTAAAAATATTTCTTCATCCTGCTATGCATGTATTATATAGTGATCCGCTTTCAAGCAAATAAACATTTAGTAGCATATATTTTAATCTCAAGTATTTATCGTGTATCTGTAGAACCAAACTGACTTTTTCATAAACATCTCAACAATTTATTGGTGTTTCCAGCAAGATACAGGAGAAGGAAACACATCTCTAAAAATGTGTCTTCTCCACACTTCCCCCCTACTTCTTGAGGCCCATCCCTCAATCTCAGCAGTGACCCACGTGAGTTAAAAACCTGGCCAGAATGCACACAGGCTGTAAAGTAGAGTCATCGTGGAGAGAGCAACCTGGCTGTGGCTGTTTATGGGATATAGGGCTGGGATATTTGTGTTTGTTTGTTTTCTTACTATATCGTCAGTAAGCTTAAGAGTTAGTGCCCCACCAAGATCTTATGATAACTCACAGCAACTAATAAGTCTTCTCAGCTATTTTTTCCAGCTAGGTGTAACAGAGATTAGGTCACCAACCATTTGCTCTGTGAAGGCAGTGCTTATTTTAGAGTTGCAGATGAGGTAGAACAAAGGTGAAGTTAAGAGTGATGATTGCCCCACAAGCATCAGCTTCAGCACTTCAGATCTGTAAGGTAAAGGACACATTTATGAAATAGGTGATGGGAAGAGGATGCCATTTCTTATTGACCCGGGGTGGTGTAAAACCTGCCTTAAGTTTCTTTGAACTCGAAAAACAATTTCTGCTGCCCCTTTTGCACCAGTGTAACTGCTAGCTCTTCCCTGCTGAGGGGGCTGCTCTGTTGGCCAGCACACCCCATGAGACGTTCCTGACCTGCTGCTATGCGTGCCCATGACCCTCTGACATCTTGGATGCTCTTGGCACGGGGGCTGTCCCTGGAAGCCAGAGCCACGGCACCATGGTGGTGAGGAACGCAGGGTACTGGTGCTGGTGTGGCTGTCACACATCTGCCTGCAGTCCTGAATCCATCTCAGGGTGCAGGATGAACCCCATCGATAACTCATTCGCTTCGTCTCACTGCTGCTGAACTACTCCAATGGGTTGCCCTACTGCTGCTTCTACAGAAAAGCAACCAGTACTGTGTGCCAAAGTGTCCCCTGTTGTCTGCCTCAGTACATTTTTTTAATGCGTTTTTTTTCCTTTTCAAAAATTTCTTGCTCCCTGTTGCTTTCTTCCCCTTCTTTGCAGCCCCAACAGGACAGAAATCTCAAGGAGCACAGTATCCCTTTACATATGGATATGAGTCACTGTGTATGTTCAAGTATTTTTACAAAATTTTACAAATAACATTTTAGAACTCGGGTCTGAGCAGGCTCACCCTCATTTTTTTTTGTTTTGTTTTGTTTCACAAAATTCTATTATCTAATGAGAGGCTAAAATTAGTAGGAGTATGGGGAGGTGTTTTTTCTTTCTTTCTTTTTTTTTTTTTTCTTTTTTAGAACTGAGCAACTCTCCTAATGGATGAATCATGTGGGTGTAACGTAAGGCACTTGATAGCAAGCAGTCTGGAGATATATGTGCAGTAAGATTACCAAGATCATTCAGAAACTATTTGAAATGGCTGAAACATGAACTTAATCTATTGTAAATATTTGTTACTCGTATTGTAATATATCAAAATACATTTGGTTAGAGTTAGGCAAATGAAGGGAAAATACAAGCTACACGTTTTCAACAATGGGTTACTAAACATTGGAAGAGCTGTAGATGTACTTGGTGGAAATGGGTGCTTTTTAAAATGAATATTTTCTGTAAAAATAAATATTTTCTTGGAAAATAATTTTCCAAGGAGGAGACAAGAGCTCATATTAGACTAAAATGAAGGGATGGGATTGCCAAACTGTCAAAAATTTGGAGAGTGCTGAAATGTTTTAAATTTGACTTTATTTTAGTATGCTTTCTGAATTCCTGTGTTTTTTTCAGATGTTCTTTTTTTCTACTGAAAGTCATGATACACATTCATGAATCTGCTTTGGTGGCTTGACCTGAATCAAGTTCCACTCTTCCTTTCAGGAAGACTCTTTTTAAGTTTATCCACTAAACCAAAATACTAAATATTCATTCCGTGCTACTGATGGAGCCTTTGTCACTTGAGGCCTTGAACTAAAAACAGGCCCAGTCTTTCAAGAATGGCAATTGCTCAAATAGGTTACTGGGGCTGATGAAAATATTTAGTTGTCTTTGGACTGGTTTAGGCACAAAGGCTGACTCGTCGATGACAAAGTTCTTCTCTAGCTTTGGTTGTGGGAACAGCTTTTTAAGAACAGTAGCGTAGTGGAAAGCGTAGTCAAGGTACACCCCCGGCCCACATCAGCAGCTCGTGATATTACAAATGAGAAAGTCAAAATGCGGAAGAGAAGAAAAAAGCATGTTGCCAAATTTCTAACTTGGTTGTTCTCAAAGGACTGTTAATTTTAGAGTCACGTTCTTGAAAATCTGCCTACGTATGGTGAGAGAGAGAAATGTTTGTCTTTCCCACAAAAGCTGTTGCTTTAAGTAACAGATACAATAATATCTTGAAATACACTGATCCTAGGTGACGTCCACCTTTGGACTAGTACATGTGTTTTAGGTAGTCAGGTTCTGAGTCCCTTAATATGTACTATTTTACATACAGAAGGTGACTTGCTGAATTACTTGCATGAAATCTAAAATATGTGCCCTATTGCTCTTCTTTTCTTGAAAGGGAAAGTTTTTGCTAATTTACAGTGTCAGAGGCCTTATTAACTTCTTAAAATCTTAGTACTGGAAAAAATCCATTAGGAGCTGAAAATTTTGCTGCAAGTCATCTCAAAGTATTCAAAAGTTACTGTATAGTGTTTTTCCTTTAAAATATGTAAGAAATATTGGTTAGATAATAAACTGAAGGAAGCATGAAGTCCTGTGGTTATGAAGGACTTTTTCTAAAGGTGGTGGAAGTATGCTTAAAGAACATTCCTTGTATTTTGTTTCGGCCCTTAACATATCTAAAGTCTTTAATGCCATAAAATGGCACTTAAACTCTTGGTATCGCTGTTGTCTTCGCACTTGCATCTGTATGATAAACTACAAAGCAGCCCCATTCAGTCATTGTTTTTAGGACATTGTAGCGGCTGTTGTTGGTCCTTTAGCCCTGTCCATTCACCATTGTATTACCCTCTCTGTGAGTAAATTCTCGGTGTTACTGGCTACTTGTTGTCACAATGCTTCAAAGGTCTTTGTGACGTTAACAAACACTAGGAAAAAAACTCTGAATTTTTACATTTTTAAATGGGGAATGTTGCTACGAATGTGCCAAACTTTAACTGTCATGGACTTTGTATCCAAAACTTGTTGCAAATACTAGAATGTCTTCTGATACTGCCAGGAACTTCTGTTCCTGGTTAGATTTTCATATGCCATTATGATAAAACAAGGTACTTGTCAGGTCATGTCAATGACAGTATTATCAGACTTAGGTAATTATGGAGAGTATTGACTTTGAAGCTGGTATGAAGTTTGCTGAGAACAAAGATGTTTTTTGAATGATCTGTAGAATACCAGAATCATACATACAAGCGTGAGAAGAAATTCCCACATTAGGTGGCTTTATCATGCCATGACTTTTTAAGCGGTATTTCTCTGGAATACAAATTCAGTGACCACCAATAGCTACATTCCGCCCCGAGATTTTAATAGAGGACTGGTATCTTGCCTCTTGTGCGTTTTATGACCTGACGGAGAAGGTTGAATATTGGTGGAATTCCTGTAGAGGTTTTACCAGGTGATTATTCTGGCAAGGCTGCATTTGCCCAGTTCCCCAAAGGGGTGAGCCTTTAGGAGCGGCCTCTGCATGTTACTTTTACCCGGAAGGCTTTCTTTGAAGGACCAGTCAGGCTTTGCTCACTGCTTGCTCTAGCTGCCCCTGGCTTTTCCCATCCCTCCTTAAAGGGAACCTTTGTTGCAAAAGAAATATCCCAATGAACCATAGGTTTGGGGGTTTACTTCTTCTAGTGTATACCCATGTTGACCTGGCTGACCCATTTCCCACTGTCCTTTTAAGCCGGCTCTTGTACTTTAGGGAATGCAGAGAGTTGGAATTGGCCAACTTTGACCTGTGAGATGGGTGACCTTCAATTGCAGAGGAGGAAGCCAATTCCTGCTTTGCTTTCCTGCCCTATTTGGCCAAGAAGACAAGGTCTGGTCTTAACAAAACAGCATCACTTACATTTTCAAGAAAATGTGTAGACATTTTGGGGAGATTTGACCCCTTTTATTGTTTTCAGCAGCTTACTGCTGCACTTGTACATGAGTGATTTGGAGGAATATTTATTTGACTGATGGATAGTCTTTCTGGTGGTTTGGTTCAGCTGAGGGTGGGCTGTTTATGTGCTAAAGCTGTAAGTTTATCAGTCACAGTTAATAACTTCAGTTCTTGGGATTTTTTGTTTCCCGATTTGAAGGATGTGTTACTGCCATTACTAATCAGAGTTTTACGAGAACATCCTTTCTGTACTCGAATTGTCTTAACACTGCTACTGGTTTTACATAACAGTGAAGCTGTATTTGCCTTCCCAATGATTCACAAGAGGGACTATCCTATTCGCTTAGGCATGTACTGACCTGAAAGTGGAATAGAAGCAAATGCAGGTAACTTGAGGGAAACTTAATGCTGGTGTTTCGAAATGCCCATTATTTCCTGTTTAAGGAAAAACAACCCCCCCAACCCTACTTTTGTTTGTTAACCACACAGCTGGCCCAGACAAGGCCTCTCTGGAACGGGGGACCTGGGCCAAAGCACAGCACAATGTGCAGCTAAGCTGAATAAAACCATTTTCTGGACTCCGTCTCTTGAGCTGGTTTGCCGCGCTGAGTAGAGCTGGCTGTTAAAATGGCATCTGGCTGTTAAAATGGCACATGGCTGCCGAACAGTCGCTCCAGCGAGTGGCTCTCGCCTCTGCAGCTTCTTCTGCCCTCCCCTTTCCTCCACCATGCCCGCTCCGAAGGCCCAGCCACCTGGCCAGGCTCCTTGTCTCACTGGGGACTGGGGTGGCTGTTGGGTTGGTAACGTAGCCCGTCTGGGTCTCCGTCATTAATCCTCGCTCCCTAGCCTGGAAAACTGGGATGGTAGTATATCCTTCCTTCCACCCTTTGTGTGTCTTATTTATTTAGACTGTAAACTTCTTAAAGTGGGGACTTTCTATTTCCATGCCTAACACAATGCTGTAGCTGTGTTGGCAAGAAGCTCGTGTGATAAACCTGACTTGAAAATGCTCAAGCAGGAGGTTGTCAAATGCAAGGGGCTAGGTTATCTCTCGCTCCCCTGGCTATTTGCTTTCTTTACTGCACCACTCCGTGTTATCCCTCAACATGTAGGTTACACCCACATGCTGACGCGTGGCCTAAACCCTCGTTTGCGTCACCTTTGAATTGGGCCCTCCTGTCGTATAAGATCAATGTGCAGTTTAGCAGATGGGGTGAGGGGGGGACAGGGAGTTGTACTGCCCTGAACGTGTCTGGGAGGTCATAAACCCACTTATTACTGCAGATTTCCTCTAGACACGGATAGGTGAGCAACTGGGACAAAAAGGAGGATCTGTCTGTCGCACCGAAACCAGAGGTCTCTGCAGATGGGGAGCTTGACAGCGTTTCAAATGGCAATTGTTTTGTCTCCATTTCTCTGAACTGAGAGTTGCGATGGAGGAGAGCAGTGCCAAATTACAGGGCTAGCCTGGAGTGGTTTTAGAGATGTGAGCGTGCACAAGCTCCTTCCATGGGCCCATGGGTCTTCGATCAGGATAAGGTTCTCCTGCCTGTGCTTGGCAGACGGTCCTGGAGAGGGAGCAGGCATGTTCCTCAGCCTGGAGAAGAGAGTGAGAAAAGCATAATGTTTTGTACAGGCTTTTATGGGCAGCTTTACATACTGTATAAGCAGGCCCCGAAGAAGATAAAGCAAGAAGCCGTGTTATCTGTACAGCACTGCTCCTGTCCTTTTGCCTGCCAAATCTTAGAACAACCTCCACCCCTGCCCTGCAAAGCTAAACTCCACCATAAACACAGCATGACACAACTCCAGCTTCTCAAAAATGAAGTAATAAACCACAGTGACCAGTATTTTTATTTTCTGATTTTTTTAATTATTTTTTTAAGGATGACAGCAGATAGTGCTTATTCTAAGAGTAGTGACTTTTCAGTGCTTTTCAAACATGGGAAGTAAAATGAGCAGAATGCTACAGGGAGCAAAGTCAGCTTTGCAGGTTGTGGTAAAGGTTTCGGGTGCAACGATGGCTGATGTGGAGCAGAGGTCCAGCTAAAGACAAAGCTGACAGAGGAAGGGTGTCTGGAGCCTGATGTGTTAAAAGCTTTAAGAGCAAGTCATGCCAATAAGAAGTCAATGTAAAGTGTTCCTTTAGAGGGAGTCAATGTAATGAATACAGTGCGAGCATGAAATGATTTCATGTTATATTGCATTTTGAGTACGTTACAGCCGTGGAGTGAACCTACGGAGTCATTTGCACGCTGGGATGTGTGCTGCTGTTTGTTGGGTTTCTTAGTTTGCATTTGTACCTTGCTTAGCAGATTGAGTGCTCTGGCGTTTGTACCAAAATAACTCCAGCTCCAAGATCTTTGAAGTCTGATAATATACGTAGAACTTCTTGCAAGATAGGGTTCAGTTCCTGTTTGAGATCTCTGCGTACTGCTTTGTAAAAATACATTTGAAGAAAATAAGATAAACTGTGTAGAGCGTGGACCTTTATTCCTCTTAAAAGGGAACTTCATGATCATTCCACTTGGCTTCTGCCTCAGTTAAGTGGTAGATTAAGCAAATAATGTGGTTAAACACTCAATAAGGTATAAGGAAAGTGGGCTAACAATCTATTCTTACATAGTTATTTGTGTGGGAAGTAATTTCTGATTTACAAAGTTGTAGAAGAAAATATTTAGTGGGCAGACCTATTTTAATATACGGTTTTGAAAGTGTTTAGTTTGCTTACGTACCAGGCATTATTATAGGACTTACAGGGAAGCTCTGGAGTATGAAATTACTGTACTGAGGGAAAGTAAAAAGAAGGCCTCAACCTAGAGATATCATAGAATATCCCAAGTTGTAAGGGACCCACAAGGACCATTGAGTCCAACTCCTGGCTCCACGCAGGACCACCCAAAAATCAAACCCTATGTCTGAGAGCGTTGTCCAAACACTTCTTGAACTTCTGGTGGTGCCACGACCACTGCCTTGGGGAGCCTGTTCCAGTGCCCGACCACCCTCTCATGAAGAACCTTTCCCTAACATCCAGCCTGAACCTCCCCTGATGTAGCTTCATGCCATTCCCACAGGTCCTATGTAGTAGCTATACTAGCTATTGAGAGTCAAAGCGTCTCCCACTCCGCCCCAAGGACAGTAAATGCTTTATTTCTTGTGGTGGTAGGTGTATTTTAGTTTGTTGTAACTGAATATGAATTGGATACATGAAGTTCAGCATAAGATTTTGGATGGGTATGTATTGCCTTTAAACTACTGCAGTCATCAAAAGATATTTCAATATCAGATTTAATTGTAATAGAAATCAGGCCGTGATTAGAAGAGCTATCCTCTTTTAGATTGTTTTCTTAAACAAGCTCAATGGCAATAACTCCAGGCAGCTCCATGCTTGCAGCTCACTGCTGCAGATACCAGAGTCCAGCAAGAGTTTGCGGAGCACTGAGAAGAAAGGTTTTGCTCACATGTTAGTTTGTGGAACAACTCGTTGTCTTTGTGGAGTGATTTACTAATTTAACTCCTGTGGCGTTTCAAAACTTGTCATGAAATATTTGCCTTGATATTTGGTTGAAATAGATGCATGTAAAATGTTTTTCCTCACTCTCAGCATTTCAGAGTATTTCAGAGTGCTTAAACCTTACCAGTTTGGGACAAAAGTGAGAAATTATTAATATTAATGCTTGATAGTACAAGATACTTTGCACTGGCCAGATTAAAACCTTCAGGGCGAGCTTGACTCAAGACCTGAGCGGAGCTGTTGGAGTTCTTTGTTCTGAAAAGGAGTTGCTGTCTTCAACTGGAGAAACAAATAAACTTCTGAACAGCAATAGCTTTGGATCCGGCTGTAGAAAGGTCTGTTTTGGTTGGAGAGGTCCAATTGTGTATGCATTTGGTATTTATTGTCAGATTCATGATTAATTTTGGTCATTGTTATACTAGCGTAACAATGAAGGCATTGTTACCAGTAACATTTTCACTTTCCTGTGTTGCTGCAGTGCTCATTTAAACATTTTTGCAAAAGTGGTGGGTTATGGGAACCTTTTCATGTGTGAACCATGGGGAAGACGGGAATCTCTTATTAAGAGTTACGTATGTTCGTTGTTCCCGTAAGTGATGGTAATGAGGGAAACTTTTCAAATAATTTCATTGCTGTTGGCAGTCCATATCTACTGAAGATCTATTATACTTCTCAGAATCTTTTCCCCCTGTCAAGGCAGTAGGACTGTTTGGTTTTTGTTTGTATTATATGTTTGCTGGAAGGAGAGCCCTATTGTTTTTTAGGAGGTTGATTACAAACATAAAATAGATTCTCTTGAGAATGCTTTGTCTACACTTATCACAATTGGTAATTGTTTTGTTTTGTGTAATGCTTTACATGCTGCACTTCTTATTTGGGAGCATGCCTGTGAATCTCAAAATGGATTTCCACCTCAAACCATTGATGTTTTCAAGGTCAGTCCTAGAATGAAGCATGAAGCTTCTTCAGACTCATGCATTGCTAGATGATGAACGTTTGCCAGACAGGCAATTTTTTCAGCCATTTTGGAGACAAAATTTGCTGCACTTGAATTGATGTCATCTTCAAGTGAGACCTCGATAAAGTAGTTCTTGAAAATGCAAAAAAACAAAAACAGCCCAACTTTCTGCATGGAAGCGGATTAAAATAGTGTCATTGAGCGAGAGGTGGGTGTCGTTCTATTTGCGCCAAGTCCACTTGCAGCGGTCGTTCCCAAATGCCAAGGGAAGAGGAATCCAGGACCCTCACATATCCTATTCACGGGATACCTTCAGGCGGAGATGGGCAAAACGCATGGAAAAAATGAGACTTCTGCCACACGTTTTCTTTGTAGGTCAGTTATTGTAGTTGAAATTATAGGGAGCGTAAGAACAAGCGGTCTATTAGCAAAGCCATGAAAACAAACCATTTGCCACTTCTAACAAATGTCGGACAAAAATATGCTCCAAATTTTAAAAATAAATGAAGACTTGGCGAAAAATAAGACCTGGGTTTATCTGCATCTCATCAGGTACATGGCGTCCTGGACTGCAGCCCACTGGCAGAAACATGGGGAGTGTTATCCTTTGCAGCACTGGGAATGTTCTCTGCTGAATTTGGCGCCAATGACCGAGCTTTGCTTGTTAGCTGGAGTTCACACAGACTCCTTGCCAGGCCTGCCCAGAATACTGTCTCCTCTGACTTCCTGTGGTCTTGCATAATGTTTCCTTGCTCCTTGTATAACTGCGACTTGATCTGGTCACTGCCCCGTCAGACGGCTGACTTTTAAAAGGCCAGCCCTGCAAACGTGCGGGTGAGCGGCCCCGGCCGCAGGCGCCGTCCCCGTGGAGGCGCTGGCGGAAGCGGCCGGGAGCGCGGCGGTGGCCGCGGCGCGCGGGGATGCGATGGCCGGGAGCAGCAAGCTGCCCGCCCCGCGGCGAGACGAGCGCCGGGCGAAACGTCGGGTTGACTCCACCTTTGGAACACGTGCTGCTGCTGCGCTGATTTCTGTGACAGATACAGACGTTAATTAAGAACAGGGAGACAATGCCACGGGCAGCGTATCAATGAACGAGCACGTTTCCAGAGCAGTGTGAAATTCTCATTATGGCTAGTCACCACTCAGTTAGGAGTCCTTACAGTTGCCTTGCAGATGTGCTCCAGGTATCTTGAGTATTAATTCTGAGACAAGGATAGCAAAACCAAGGTATTTAAGAAAGCAGTCGTCTCATTCTGCTGATTTTTAATGCTTCCACACAAGTTGTTTCTGCAGTTGTCTGTGTTGATAAAGTAATGCAAAACTAATGCATAGTTTAAAGTGTACTGCTTATTAGCCTGGATTATTTTTATATATGTTTTGGAAGTGAATTTCATAGCAGTTTGTGTGACATAACTGCATTTATACTGGTAATTCTTTAAATATTTGTTTTCACGTGTATTTATACATACAGCACTGCATGTAATTACAGAGCTTTGTCAGTAACTCATTTTCAAAAAGACAGTCGTCTAACATGACACCTTCAACAGTCCCCTTTCTAAATGCAGCTTTCAAGCTGTTAATCCTGTTCTTTGGCAACCCCGTTCCTGGCATGCTTCTGAAAAGCTGAAGAGTAAAGATTACAAAATAGTTGTTTCAGTGCACTTGTACATTTCCTCAGTAGACTTTACTGATTTGTGCATTATAGTTCTCAGATCCTGTATGGTCTTCCAGTTAAATGTTATCTGCTGTGAAGAAATAGAAGAATCATTTCAGGGGAAGCGTTTGAAGTGGTTTAGTCATCCCAGTGATGTGAGATTTGTTTAAATCAGCTCGTTCTGTCATCTCTTCCACGAATTCAGGTTATCCAGTTGTCACAGTAACTTTGACATACAAAAGTTCATGCTGCCTACACATGACTTCTTGCAACACTGTTTATTAATCTGATTAATGGAAAATATACTTTATCTGTTAATGTGTATTATGAGGTTGCTTCTGGTCAGTTAAGAGTGGTTCATTACTTTGTATTCTTAGGAACAGAACTTTAATGATTTTATTATAGTCTAGCTGATATGGCAGTTGGAGAATTCTCGAAGTAACATAATGGCAGTACTACTGACGACTAGCAGACCATTTTTACAGTATTATGAATACCAGCTTTCCTGGGAGGATTATATAAGTATACCATGCTTTTGGCAGATGGATGCCAGATAAACCAGGTTCATCCAAGCATTTTTTTTGCAGGTGATGGAGAAGCCACTTTATGTGGCAATACCAAGTTAGCTTCTCACTGATGGTTTTGGGGTTCTGGATAAGCCATACAAATAGAAATCGCATTGTAGAAGTAGACTGATGATGGGTTGGCTCTAAGATCAAGGAAGAAGCGTAAGAATTACAAAAGATACTGGGCTGATCATAGCTTAGCTGACTGGAGAACACAGGCCACAGTCGATAAAGAAAGATTTCCCCTCCAAATGGAAGTAGTTAGAGATGAATTTTGGTACCCAGCAGTCTGTGTCTTTTAAAAAGTATTTGTCCCTGCTGTGTAAACCATCTGAACAGTTTTAAAAGGTTTCAGAAAAAATGTTTTGGCTTGTCAAGTCACAGGGTTGGAAACTTACTCAGTATGCAGAATGAAGAGTTTCAGAAGCTCTCCTTCAAAACAGATCAGCTCAACCACAGTAAAGAATTACAAGCCTCAATTTCTACACGAGCTTTAGATCTGTATCAGCAATGCTAGAGCACTGTAAATGCTCTCCGAATCAAAATTTGGCTGAGTGTCTGAGAGGCCCGCAGTCACGTGGTCATGCTCTCCCTCCTTTTCTTTTTTTCTTTTCCTTTCTTTTTCTTTGATGATTTAGAAAGGTGCAAGTGATTACTGCAGAGCAGCTAAGGGCTTACTCCTCAGCTGCACGCGCAGACAAATGCCCACTGCATTCAGCGGGGTTTCGTCTGAATAAACAGCTCAGGGTTGTGCACTTGTGTACACGTCTAAATACGGATCTCGGTCGGGTAAACAAGCATGTAGCTGTGCGCAGCAATCTCCTTTCGGAGCGGGGGAACACCCTGTGTCACTGGCGCGGCTGCGTACGTCTGCACCTCGAGCGCGGCGCAGGCCGCTGTTGGGGACGGCGATGGCGAATCCCCGGGCGTCTCGCCGCAGGAGGGGAGCGATCGCTATCTTTGAGGGGTAGCAGCCTCCGTCACTCGGCTTTTGGCGCAGCGAGATACTGCTGTCCTCTGAAGGACGTGTCAGGGCAGATACGCACTTTCAAAATGCCTGTGCTCGCAGATAAAGGGAGAAGGGAGCAGCTTGCTTAACGCTGGGTGTTTTCAGTCCTACATGCCGGTCGGTTCGCCAAGCCAAAGATCTCGCTCCTTGCTCCTCGGGCTGAACTTTTACAGGAGCAAGAGTAACCTTCTTATCTAAGGAAGAGGCTGTGTACAGACTAACTGGAAACATTAGAAATGGGGTTGTGCTTGTGGTGCCAAAGAGTATTAGAGCACTTTTCGTGAATTGTGTTCTGCAGCTGACGAAGTGGGCGACATCTGTAAACCTCTTCATATGTATCGTGCAGAGGAATATGAAATACTTGTGACTTTATGGAGATATTCCTCATGTGTACTGCAGTGGAGAAAGAGCTGGTGATATATATGTATATGTGTATATATATTTTAAAATTTCATATTATAATTTTAAATTTCTTTACGAAACTTGCCTGTAGGCTGTAGTCCATCCCCAAAGAAAGCCAAACTTGTGATGCCACTGCGGAGTACGCCATGTCTCATGCAGTATTATAACTTGTATGCTGTAATTAGTGATCTGTGCACTTGAAGGAATGTTGTAGGTGTGTAATGACAATTTTCTTGTGTACCATAAAATCTGGTCTCCTTAAGTACTGAAGACCTCAGGAGTTTTGGAACAACTTCTCCTACCGTCTGAAGTGTATTTAACTTCTTAGAGGATAGATCTTAATAGCAACAATTAGTACATTTGTGTGTAAGTATGCTTAAAAAGCTCAAATGGATGTGGTTTGAAAAAGTGAAATGAAGGAACTGTAAAATTAACAGTGAAAACCAGTGTATGCTATGGTGAGGAAGTCTAGTCTCAGCTATACTACAAAAAATAGAGATCTGAAAAGCACTCTGGTTGGCAGATCTGCCAAATCAAGCAGAAGTGAATGGTAAACATTACTGTTGCTTATGGTGCATTGTTTTTTGTTTGTGTTTTTAAAAGCATTAGGGAATCGTGCAGGAGGTCTGGAATCAAATTATGAAAATGCACCTTTTTGAAATGTCAGCAAAAAAAGTCCCAGAAAGAACAATGACATCTTACAAATTTTGCACACTTAAGTTTCTCTAAACAGCAAAAATAAGGAAATTTCTGTTTCCTTTAATAAGGAAATTTCTGTTTCCTTTAATGAGGACCATTGTTGAAACAAAGGCAAAGAGAAGCTTAGCGCAACGTGAGCTTTGCAGAGGACGGACGAGAGGTACGCTTTCCTTTTCCTGGTGCAAGTGCTCATTCAGGCCTGGTGAGGCTGTCTTTTGGGTGGAGGTGGTGTGTGCGGTGCCAGTGGTGCCTGAGGGCTGGGAAGGGGCAAGGGGGCTCTGGCCTTTCTGCAGAGCCCTCCTCCCCAGCATGGGTTTCTCCCGATGAGGCTTCTGTACGGTGCCTGCTGCAGGGGAGGACTGGCAGGACAGGACCGTGAGCAGTGAAGAAAGCTGATGAGCGTTTTCAGCTGTGAGTGTCGTGCTGGCCTACCACAGCATGTAATTTGAAAGGTCTTTGCTGAGGCTTGGGGATATGCTAGTCATCAAAAGCATCTGTAGCCACTAGAGGTTTGGCTGAACCAAGCTTCTTGTGGATGGTACTCCGTCCCCAGGACAGACACGTGGAGGCTGGGAGAACGTTTTGGGGAAGCACTGCTCTGCTTTCTGTGCCCTTCTCCGGGTGTCCACTGATTGAAGTGGGCAGAAGGGGAGACGCAGGACTATATCCGCCTCTCACCTGCCCCCCCAGGGCTATTCCTGTGCATTCCTCTATCGACAAGGATACCCCAGGAGGGTAGGAAGGATTGAAGAAGTAGGGACACAAATTACCTTAACAGGCAAACCAGCTTTACTTTCACTCTAAATTCTCAGCAAAACCCCCTCCTGCTGATTTCAGTGGCCATAAATGCTTTTTGAGCAGACATCCTCATCATTGTGTGTCTATCATTAATATGTGTATAATCAACTTTTCAAGCTGACTGTTACTAAGGGCTCTTACAAAATAAGTATTTTTGTTGCTACTGCTTTGCTTTGTTTTGCAGGAAAACAAACATTTGCTACTAGCAACCGTAGTTATTCCTTAGCAGTTATTGCTCCTTTTCTCCAAATGGTATGTGTTTTTTTTTCCTCAGCAAAGCACATTTTACATACCCTTAGCACAACTTTAGCCTTGGTCTAACGCTGGGGGATTACTTAGATAAGATACTAGCCATGGCTAGCATAATCTCCTGATAAACTGGAACATCATTAAGGTGCAGAGTTATAGCCTTGGAAGACAGAGAAAATAGCATCTGAAACTCTTCTTTAAGGTTTGAATAAGAGTCGTGAGCAAACAGATTTTTGCAAGGATTATGGAGATCCTGTTGTTAACTTTTGCAATAATCATTAAACTTGTTTCTTGTTGCTTAAAAATTGGTGCTCTCTGTTGTTTGTTACTGTTAGATGAATGAAGTGAATTACTTGGTAACAGATTGCAGCATGGGGAAATAGTAGCAGGTCTATTTCAAGCAGAATTTGAATACTGGAAACATAGGTAAAATGAAAGGTGAAGGTTAATGATTTAATAACAAGGTCCCCAGGACCTTGCCTTATATATGGAAGGCAGTAATTTGCATTTGTTTCCTGTAGGGTGACTTTAATGAGGGACAGAGGGCATTTAGCATATGCTAATGCCGAGTCTCTTCTGTGCATCTGTTGTACTTGGAAGGTGTAAAATCTGTGATGGAGACTTGTAAGATGTTGCACAGACAGACTTGAGTGTGCTGGTGTAGGCAGGGAGTGATGAGGAGGGGAAATGGTGATGAGCACTCCAGAAAGCTTGGGGGGCATAAGGGTAGCTAATGTGGGGTTCTGTTTGAGAGAGGGATGTTTATATGCTAGATAGAATTGCATATGCAGCAAATAGCCTTAAATATATTTTGTGGTTTCCACTACTTATATACAAAGCAAAACCATAATTACAATGCTGTTCTTGTTTTTGGAACATCATCATGTGCCAAACAAGTTCTGGATATTTGTAGGGCACAGTAATGTCAGAGATCGACTGAGTGTGAAGAGGATTGGTTTACAGGTACCTGCCATATTCACAAAAACAACAAAAGCCAAGTTCTCATTCGCATCGTGTTGTGAAGACTTTAACCTTCAAGTGTTTGTCCATGGCTTCTGCAGCACCTGCTCTCGCAGCCCGCGTGCCCCAGCAAACGCAGCAGGCGGTGGGTGGCTGGAGAAGGAGCAGCTGGAGCAGTTCTTTGGCTCTTACCTGGTGCTGGTTGGGCTGTGCAACAGCATCATTAAGGTCCCTTTGTTCTTCCCAGTGCTGTATGAAGAGCTTGGGGCAGAAAAATCTCCTTAAACTGAGTTCCCTAATGACAACAATGTCTTGTGAAACTCAATACTTTTTCCTTCCTGTTGTGATCATTCTGGTAGCTCCTTTTGGAACAATCCCCAGTATATTGGCTCTTACATTTTTTTGGGTGTTTCAAAAAGTTCAAGGAAAAATTTTTGGCTTTATTGGTTGATCTGAAAGAGTTTTAGAAGGAGGAGTCCTAACTGCAGTTGGAATGACAGTTTCCTAGACAGTTTAGCACACTCATTCAACAGCCTTCCCTGTCCTACTGATGTCCCTGCTGTTGGTTTTAAGATAAATTATAGATCTGGAATAGCTTGCAGGTCAGATGCCTGGCGTAAGAGCCGAAGACTTCATCTTTGGCAGAGTGGCCAAGCTCCCACAGACTGAATGTCTCCAGGATTTCTGCAGGTTAGCCATAGTGTATTGAACCTACTCCTCCAGTCCAGCTTGAGCTCATGATCTCAAATTATTCATTGGACCTCCAGTCAAAACAAAAAATCTGAGCACCCCCAAGTCTCTCTGTAATGCTTAATAGTAGATCACTAATAGTTTTAATATATTAGAAAAAAATACACTATTTATGACAAAATGTGTGTTAGCAGTAAAGAAATTGTCTTGTCATCCTTTCATAGCATGTTTTAGAGAGTGTAAGAAGTGCTTTTTACAGACATAAGTAACAAAGCAAAATGAATATGTGGAAGATTTCGTGCCTTTGTCTGCCTTTATTTATGCCCTGTTCAATACTAATGGGACTGTATGGGATGTAAATGACCACAGCACTTGGGCTGTTATATGTAAACTAAATTTGGGGAATTCTTAGTGTTTGTTATGCACAGTGAACCTCTGGGAAAGCTTCAACCTTTGACCTCTGTAGTGGGTTATGACAGGGAAGAATCGTAAGAGCTGGATTTAGACCCATCTGTGGAAAGCTGGTTAAAAATATTCAACTAACATGTTCTTCTTCCTCCCCCTGCTCAGTAAAGGTTCTCTTAAAATACATTCTCTGTGACTTCATTTTTATCATTGCTTTGGGAGCCCTGTACCCAAGCCTGCTTGTAAGGAAATGATTAAATTATATTCATGTTTGTGCTTTGAAATTGCCTTGGTGGAAGTCCAAGAAGTATTTTCTTGCTCTTCCAAATTTCCATGCTCTTTAATATTAATCTATTTTCATCAATGTGTCTTGCCCCAGCAGTAAAATTTGTTTGTAATTAGTCTTGTAATGATTGCGGAAGGGACATAAAATATAAACTAAATTTATCTCAGACTAAAAAATTTATTCTAGGAAAAATAAAGTTTTTATTAGAAAATGAAATGGAATTTGACAACTATCAGTGGCTAATTTGTCACACAACTGAATAGTCATTAAAGAAATTATGGTAGCAGAACTCTTTCATTTTGCTTTTACAACATGGAGTATTCTTTTCTTTGAAATACTTTGTCACTAGCTTTTAATTTTGCATTATATGTTAATAAGTGTTTATGCTTGGATTGCGGTGGCAATTTCAAAGTGAACAAACAGTAATGACATTTGTTGCTTTTGAGAACCTTTTTACACGGTCTGTACGTCACAAATTAAAACTATCCCAAATATCTAAAAATAAGGAGTTGTTGTTGTTGTTATTATTATTATTATTGTTATTATTATTATTGTTGTTGTTGTTGTTGTTATTTGTAATATTAGCCTAGGTGGTCTTCAACAAAAGTCAAAACATCTGCAAGTTACCAGACTTTTGAAATTCTGTTTTGCTTTTTTGTTAGGTTAAGGTGAAAGGATATTTCATGGAAGAAAAGAAGTGACTTTATTGTTTAGGAGAAGAGCTATTGCTAATGACTGTTAGTTGCATTTTTAGAGGAGTTGATAATATTTTGTTGGTTTTCTTGCAAAATTGTTTGTAATCATAGCCATTATACTATCACTTAAATGGAAAGGCCACCGTTTGCCCAGAACAGCTGTGAACTTACATTAGCTTCTATAAATAAGTTTATTATTTTAGATGAAAGTTATAAAGCAATCTATTTACCTCTATTGAAGTAAGTAGAATAGCTTAAAACATGCCTTAAAAAAGGATGAAGAACAGCATTGGAACAACAGAATATCCTTCAAGGGTTC
Source organism: Anseranas semipalmata (assembly GCA_013399115.1). Taxonomy (NCBI): domain Eukaryota; kingdom Metazoa; phylum Chordata; class Aves; order Anseriformes; family Anseranatidae; genus Anseranas; species Anseranas semipalmata. The sequence continues at coordinate 110,316 of VXAA01002475.1, forward strand.
TGTATGCATATATAATATTTTAATCAAACACAACTTCTCTGTGGTTTTGTGGTCTTAAGAAAACTGGAAGGAAGGAAAGTGCTATTTCACTGTTCAGCTGTCTGAAATGCAATAATTTCCTTGTTTAAAACATTGATTCTCCCTGTTTACATTTAGATGTTTTTGGAAGCAGACAGAACAGAGAAAAATATGAGAATGTGCTGTGCCATTTTCTCTAAAATACGAAACCTTCTATTCACTGTGTGGAGAAAATAAAATCATTAGCATGCACTCTGTTCTCCTTTAGAAACATATATTGGTTAGATACAGAAGTTTCATTACCATGCATGCTGAAAATATGGTCTAAGAGCTTTAATTTACCTTCATCTGTCAGTGTTAATGGACAGAGCAAGTGCTGGAGCTGCTGTAAAACAAATCTGTTTTCCTTTTGTCTGCTGTGCTAGATAATGAAATAAAAGCTAAATTATCATTGATAAAAGTAATTTGCAGAAAAGCAATGATAAAAATATAACAACAGAGCTTGCCATTAGCAGTTTAAATGGATAATGTTTGCTAGTGCTTGTAATCTACTTTTGTCCTGTTTTTTTGTTGTCTTCTCCCCTTCCCCATGATGGCAAGAGCGTTTAAAAGTATGGATATGCTAAATCCCAGCAAGAGTAACTTTTTGGGGGGGGGGCGGGGGGATAACTAATATGTGTGTGTGTATGTGTATACACACACACACACACATATATATATATATATACACACATGTATGTATATATATATAAACTCTAATATATATATTATATATATATGTATATATCTTTTTCTGTACTACGATATTGCCAAGCCAAAGCATGTCGAGAGTACTTTCAAGTGCTGTATCAGTATAATTTTATCCCTCGTAACTTTAGGAATGTGTCTGCTAATGATGAAACCTGAAAAAGTGGTTCATCTCATTGCAGCGCTGATTATTCTTGTAAACTTCTCATGAATTATGTGAATTATGAACTAAGGCCATGAAAGCCTTGTTTCTTAAAGTCGTGTTTAGGTGAGGCTCATACTTCCCTTTTCTGTCTGTTGGTGGTGGTGGTGGTGGTGGTTGTTTAATTTTTTGACTCTAAGATGGGAACAAGTTTGAAGCCATGTCCCAGTTGTTCACAAAAACTCAGAAATGGGAAGGGAGGTGCATAGACTGCTGAGCCTCGTGTTTTTATGTGCATATTGCAATTCTAGTGTGTGTATATAGAAGTGTACACAAACATTCACATTCTTAAATCTTATTTACTTTTAAACCAGCCTTACCTCTATTGAAATTGAGTGATCATTTTTTAAATGATTAGAATTCATACTACTTTTATGATAGAAAGCCAGTGTCAAGGGTAAAATAAAAGCCCCAGAGAATTAGGAAGAGGACTGGTTTCTTGTTATAGCTGGGCATGCTGATTGGTACATTTGTAGTTCGTGAAAGTATTTAAAGACATTCGGTTGTGAATGGCTACATAGGGAACAACTGCTAAACTCCAATTGCGGTACCTAAAAGTATTCTGTGTTTGCAGCCTGGATACTGCTGTACAGCGCTTGCCAGTTCGAAAATGTCAAGGGCAGTTACGCTGTCACATTCCTGAATGGCTTGCTTCTGACCATCCTTCAAAAAACCTGCCCTTTCTCCAGTGCTCCTTCCCCGGCTACTGCTGCCAATTGCTATTTTGCTGTATCACTGCAATGCCTATAATCCTCAGGAAGCCAGGGCCTTGCTGGTCTGGGCAGGCTGTGGAAGCATATGAACTCCCTTTCTTTGCCTCAAAAACTAAGACAAGGACACCTTGAAAGTTAGGGAAGCTCTTTTTGTCCGTGTGTCTGTGCAGGGAATCTGCTGCTGCTGGTCAGGCAACTTCTTATAGGTGGAGGCTTGTGTGAGGTACAGAGCTACTTTTCTAATATTTTATTGTGCAAGAATGTCTTGATTTTCATGAGTAATGTAGGAGAAAATATCGCATGTAAGAACTTCTTTATAAAGTACTTTTATCTGACAAAAACCTGTAATCTTGCAAGTGATATGGATCTGTGTTGTTCTAAAGTGCTTCACTATTTATTGTGGCTGAATAGTGTTCTTATAAGTTTATAATGTTATAATACTTTGAGCTTTGCTTCTGTGTTATGCCTGTTTTGTGTTTTGCATGTATTCCCTCTGCAGCTTCAAAGTGTTCAGGAAAAAAAGTGTTCTGTTAAAATATGTTAATATATCACTACAGATAATTAGGTTCTTATTTTGCAATACTGTTCAAATAAAAGAACGCCAGGTGTATTTCACTTAGTGGCCTTCAAAGATGCTTTTTGTGGCATAATAATTAAATGTCAATGTAATAGAATAATCAGAAGGCCATAATGGAAGAAAACCTAAATCTTAGTTTGCTGACAAAACAAAATTACGAAAATAACCTGAAACCATGATGGCAGAGGTCTGCTTGCCAGTAGCAGTTCTACTGTTACTAACAGCTGGCTGTTAATAGGCAAGCAGGCAGGATGTGATGCACGAGCTGATTCTTTTCACAGCGTGTTAAATACAACTTCAATGAAGTAAAACTTTGAGTAACATCAAAGCTGTATCACCATAGCTGGATAGCAAAGCAGTCTTAACACATTGGCACCATGTTAATATACTGATTAACAAACACATCAGAGAACAAAATGGAGTAGCAAAACTGATGCTTATTTACAAGTAAAGGCCAGAGGGTGAACTCCAGTGCACAAGTAGAAATAGGAGTAGCTCCACGGTTTGTCTTGTTGACGTACGTATTTGTTGTCTTGTAGCTATGAATGGTTGTTGGACAGAACTATTTCACTGCAGAAAATAGTCCCCTAATCCCCGATGACAGAGTAAAATAGGGGAGTAGACCACAAAATCACTGAAAACAGCAGCATGAAACATTGAGAGCTTTAGGAAAATGGTCTCTCTGCTGAAAGGTCAGAGTAAAATGCATGAGGAGATGCACACTACTGCAGAACTGAGTCCCGAGACTGGCTGGTCTCAGCCTAAGCTCTTGTACGTCCCACTCGTCCTTGGGGAGGAGGTTGCAAGCGCTCAGCACCCCCAGGCTTGCTGAGTTACGTTATAGTTGGAGGTGGAAGCACGCTAGAAAATTTGCTATTTTAAGGGAATTTAGGTGAGCAGCCAGACCAGAGGGTAAAGACCAGAGCTGTTCGGACTGACAGAAGTTTGTTCAGGCCAGGGGTAGGAAAGACAGTGCCAAAGGCGTTCCAGTAAATGAAATTGTTGCTGCTGGAAGGGAGGGAGGGAGAGCACGCGCCTTTCCGAGGAGGGCTGAGTGGTCTCGAACGTGCAAGTGCTAGCATGAGGCTTACTGAGCAGTCTTGGGAGATTTGCATGGGTGAGGAAAGAGCAAGTTGGTGGGCAGCAGCACAGGGAGGCGGGGAAATACTTGTGCGAATAGAAAATAGATCCTGCTGTAAAGTTGGATCTGCACAGTTGTAGTCTTACGTGTTTATGTGAAGGTACTACCAAATAGAGGGTATATTTTTATTGTTTCTAAAATTTTTATGCAGTAACTTTTCTTCTTTACAATGTCCTTGTGGGGATGAGAAGTGGCGCCTTCTTTAGACCATTTCTGATCTACTAAGTCTTGGTACATCAGGCTGATGCAGCTACTGGGCGGGCTGGACCCTTTTCGTTGTAAAAGTGTTATTCATGGAGTTGAATAGAATTTATCTTTGTCCTTCTGACTGTTCTCAAAGCTTGGTTAATTAGGGTGATCACTGCTTTCATAACTGGGACTTTAACAGAGTCCAGATGTTCCTGTATTTCAGCCACACTAGCACCTTGCACGCTGTGTGAAGCAAGACACTTAGGGTGAAAAGTTCTCCCACTTCTCTCTTTATCTAATTCTTGGTCTGCTCTTAAAGATATTTTCCATGCCCTTGAAGTCTTTCTGCACCCATGGGATTTTTTTTGGTTGTCTCCTTTCCCCTTCCTCTCCCTAAGTCTGCTGACGGCACTCCCAAATCTTTCTCCCATTTTCTGAATTGTGTTATCTACTTCCGCCAGAGATGGTTTGATAAAAATCTGGTTTCCAGTTCTCTCCATGCTTCAGGCCTCTTTGTGGTAGAAAACATCATTTAATGAAGCTCTGTTAGTGACCGTTCTTGCTTTACTTAAGCGGTATCAATTTCAAATACTCCTCAATAATTTTATAAATAAATACAAATATATAGTGAATTTACAGTGAATTTTACAGTGAATTTTTAATATGTAAATAGATATAAATTATTTTTTTCTATAGCGATATGTTTTTGAGGCATTGGAAATGCTGTACCATAAGCTAGCTAGACATTCATTCTTTCTTGGCCTATGAAATATTATATTAAGTTTTCATTGGTTTTCGTAATGGACTTGTAGAAATAGTTACTTTTTCCATGAAGACCCCTTGTTTTGTTTGAAGTTCCCCCTAGTTTATTGTTTCTACCTACTTATTTTTTAAATCCTTATGCTTCTCTCTTGGCAGCCAATTAACAGAACTGATGCAGAAACTTGGACGATCCTTCCCATGTGGAACAGTGACTGTCTTCTTCTAGCAGCTGCTCTGATATAAGGAGCGTGACATGTCGTAGGCAAATCTGAAAGCAGTATTTTCAGTTTATTGGCATTGGCACAAGGCAGGAAAAGAGAAAACAGAACTTATTTTGAAGAGCTGTGTTCTAGCCTCTTACCCATGGACATCAGGATAACTCCACTTTCAGTAATGCAGTGAGGTGAAAAATAGGTCCCAAGGAGAGGCAAGGGGGACTTGCAGAGGGCAGGCTTTGCCTTTGTAGCGCTGCGAGCTAGTCCTTCATCCTGGACTCTGCTGGCTCCCAGTTGTGTCCTCTTCCTTCGTGATACCACAAGTTTGTTTGACCGTTGTTTGGATGGAATTTCGCATGGTTTTTGCTTTCCCTACCATGTTTGGGTTCCCTATTTGTGTTGGGGATGAGTGTCAATACTGGAAGTGTGCTCTGAATTGGAGTCTGATGGGGCAGGCTTGAGCATGCCAAGGATGATTTTCCCAGTTGTTCTGTTGCTGTTTTGTTTTTAATGCTAAAATGAGGAAGTGAGGAGTTTAATATTTCAAGATGATGATTTAAGTAGCAGTAGATCCCAAAATACGTGAGAAGGACATGTTTGGAGGCTGGCTGTGCAGAGCTGTTCTGAGTCAACCCTAAATCGGAGCGTGTGCTCCTTGGCAGTCCAGTCCTGCCCATGTAAGCACTGGGGAGAGGTCATAAGGCAGCAGGCTTTACAGGCGCTGCCTTTAGCCACCCGTGGACTCTTACTGTCAGTCACAACTTGTCCGTAGAAATGTTCACGACAGGCAAAGTTGTGTGGTGGTGAGTACTAGTGAGCGGTGTTAACTCCGAAAGCACCTGAATAACAATTTGCTGTGGCTGGTACATATGTCATGCAGAAGGAGAAATAGCATTCACCAGAGTAGGTGCAAACACTGCATTTTCTGGGAGTTGTGGCTTGTTTATTTTTTTTCTCTCCTCAAACCCTGCAGCTTATCTTGCTTATTTCTCTGTCTTTCCTCTCCCCTCTGGCCAGACTCCAGTTTGTAATTATGCATTCTTTACTGCTCAGCCTGAAGTTTTCTCATTTTAACTGTTTGTTTTGAATTTACACAGTGTTTTTGCACAGAACATATCAGTGATGCAAGACGTGCTAGCTAGAAGATTTTTTTTGAGAATATAAAACAGAGGCTGAAAGTCAAGTGGTATTGGGTTGGCACGCCTATATGCCCCAAATAACTTCAGTCCTATAAAAATAGGCAGTGAGAAATTTTTTCTTATGGAGAAAAAATAAAATCTGTGCAAATATTTTGACAGTGAAGGTGACTGACCAGTAGAACAACATACTAAATGTTAGCGTGGGTCAGTTCTCCCGCCCTGAAAGTTGCTTAAATTGACTGGGTTGTTCTTTTAAAGAAATGCTCAGATTCAAATTGTATGAATTCAAGTGAATCCTGTAACCTCTGATGTACAGGTTAGACAAGCTGTTGGCATTCATCCTTTCTGGACTGATGAGGTTTGACACTGTCATTCGTCCTTCTCCAAGAGCTGTTAGTAAGCCAGAGCTTTGGGGAAACATGTCTTCATGCGGGATTTTAATAAAACATTCTAGAATCATAATGCATAAAATCCCTGCGTCTGCAGAGGCACGGGCCTACGTCCTATCTCCGCTCTGATTTGAAGCTTTATTGAAAATATAATAGATCGGTGGACTTTCCTGTTTCTTGTCACACTGTGGACAAACTTTAGTCACTGTGCTTTCAGAAAGACTTTTTCCAACTTCTGTTAGTTAAGGCTGAACAACCTTTTCTCAGCTGTGATAAATGTTTATTGGTAGATAATAAAGCTTTACTTAGTGCTGTTCATAAAAATCACCTATTTGATTCTTAGGCAGTGATCTGAGATATTGGACCACTCTAAGGTGGAGAAGTTGTCGTCGAAATGTTCACTACTGTGGGTTTGCTCTGTTAATGACCATTGTTCTTTTACAGTCCTTGGAGTTATTTTTCAAATGTTTTCATGTTTTCTTTGAAAGACTAATGGGAAAGTCAGCAGAAAGTGGTGGAAGTCCACTACATGTATGAGGAAGTGATAGTAAGAACTATGGGGAAAATTTGATGTTGGTGGTTGTTATGTACAATGGTAAATAAGATGAAAAAAAATGGGAGTAAAATGATGTACATAAGCTGTATTTCTTTAAGGTTTGTTATTTCATAAATGCACTATTTACTAAAAACTATATTAAATCAACTTGAAATCATGTTTGTACAATTTAGATCGGCTCCATTAGGTGTGCTATGCCTTGCTTTTTAAAACTAATTATTGATGTTGTTTGCCATACACGTTGCATTATAAAGGTTTCTTAATCTTAAATACATTTCACACTGGCTGTTCCAGTAAAAGATTTAAATATTTATTCATGTTCTGTATTGTGTATGAAAGCACTTTATCTTTTTTTTTCCATCTATGAAGGGATAAAAATCCTTTTATAACTATTCTTGGCCACGGCAGCATGTTTTGTACAAATGTAGTTAACCACACTGGCATACAAATGCAACTCAAAAGGACACACTAATGCAAGCAATGTTGCCTTTTGGATTCAGCTTGTACCCACGCAGGTACATCCTGCTCATTCTGTGCCTGCCTCATCATTCTTCTGTGCTAGCATTTTGGGTAGGCTTGTGGTACAATCGTTCCTCAGCATACCTCATCTTTGGCCTGTGTACCATCCCAGTTGTGTTTTCTAATGACAAAATCACTGGTTTTGGCAGCGAGTGCAGCTTCTCCCCCCCACCCCCCTTTTTTTTTTTTCTTTCTGCTTCTCCTGAGAAAGCAGTCATTTTTGGAACAACCATTCAGTTTGGTTGATTAAGTTATTTAATTTAGAAAAGGACAAGAAGAAAAAAAGTTGCATTTTCCAAGAACTGCTCTAAGGAGGGACGAAGTATGTTTCCAAAACAGTGCTGGTAGTTACTGAGACTCTCAGCTCAAAAAGGATGAGTGCACCTTTGCCCTCATCTTGGGGAGTGCCATCTGTTTTGTGTAATCCTTGTGACCCCTTATGCATGTACTGATACAGTTGCATGCATTTCAGCATGTGTATCTTGGGCTGTCTTGTCAGAAATTTGGCTGCCTTACAGTTAGAATCAGAATAATGAAATATGGAGGTACCACACCCCGACAGATGCAAACTGGAGCATCTCTGCTAAGCTCGTGGAGTCACGCTGATTTACGTGAGCAGAGAGGATGGTTATTCTTTCTGTGCTTGTTTCATTGCCCTGCTGATGCTGACTTATGCACAAATGAAAGGCGAAGTTCTGATATATGTCCAAGATCTGGCTGATTGTAGTGTGTCTTTTGTTAAGAGAATGCAAGGCACTTTAATAATAAGATGACGACTGTGAATTGTAATGAATTAAAAAAAAAAAAAGTTTATTTTCTGGAATAAGTGATTTTTATCTACCACATACTGTTGTCATAACTATTAATTTATTACTAGTCTTAGACTCCCACCTCCTACCCTTCTGGGGTGATGGGATGGTGATGGAGATGAGAATCAGGCCCAATATATGCACATGTGCCTTGTTCGCTTAACTTTGGATGGAATAAAAGCTGCAGCAGGAATAATGGCAAAATACTGATTGGTTATTTCATATTTCTGAAGTAAAAAAAAAAAAAAACAACAGAAAACATGGAGAAATGTGACATTGTGAATATGCCTTTGTATGCTTCCCAGCTTTGCAGCTTCCCATTCATTCATTCATTCATTCATCAGCATCATCTTCTGTGCTTGTCTACAGCAGCCATCCTTTGGTTCTAGATACATAGAAGTTTAAGGAGTTAGTAAGCAGGAGTAGGAAAAGAAACCCAGATAAAGCAAGAAATGCTGAAAGAGAACAACTACATCCGGTTATTCATGGTTTGCAATACAACTGTAGACTACCCTTACTATCAGTTCCCTTTTAAAAGTCTTTGTGTAGCGAGCAATTAATTATTCAGGGCTACACATCAGAAGAGCTGGCGGCCATTTCCTGACAGAACCAAGCCTTAATTTTTAAAATACTTGAAATTCTGCAGTTGAGCATGGAGAGGCCACTGCGTTTCCTCCTCAAGTACCGGAGTTTCGACGTCGCCCTCGCTTCTGCCAGATCCTGCGAGGCAGGTCAGCCGCGAGAGCACTGATCGTGGTGCCGCCAGCGGCCAAAGAAAAGGCTTTGCTAAGAAATGATGAGGGTTTTGTTCAGATAAATAGTTTCTCTGTGACTTGCGCTACTTTCTTGAGATGACACACGCGTTGTTTAAGCTCACTGCTGGTGCAGCCACACGCAGAGAGGGTGATAGCACCAGGGAGCGGGTTTGGCTGCCCTGGCATTCGGAGCACGGCACTGCGGAGCGTGTTAGCCTGAAGCACGTTGCCTGAGGTTGGAGCAGAGGGGAACATCGTGTCTGCACACCGAGAAAATGCTGGAGTGATCACCAGTTTCTTTACTCTTCCCACCCAGTATAGTGCTGCAGTTGTCTAAATAAGCGTGGCAGGAGACAATTACTGATGGGCTGTAAACTGGTGTGTGTGCAGGGGGCACTGATATCCCTGAAGTACATGACTCCAGTTTCTGATTTTAGCAGTAAATCTAGAAGAATTGCCTAACACTGCTGAAGCCACTTCTGGTTTTCTGGCCAGATAGGTGAAATGGTCTCACCCTTTGGTAGGTGACTCATTTTCCCGTGTAGTAAGAGGAGACCAAAACCAAGCTTCTAATCTTCTGTTTGATCAGTTTAAACGAGCAACAGACCTAAATACTAATGAGAGATCAAAACCACTCCATGTGAAGTTGTCACTGTTTCAGTTTACCTGATGGCTTAATTAAGAGGCAGACAGTTAAAGGGCTACAGTGTAAAATAACAGCCCCCTGAAAAGAAAGTGGGGACTAAGAATGAGCTTTGTCCCAGGATGTTTGTACAGACAAAATTCGCACCCCAGAGGGCTAAAAATGTAACCTAGCTCTCAGGATTTACACTGGGTAGTTGTTTCAGGAAGTCGAGGAAACTGCGTTACATGGAATAATCAAAATTTAGAAACATTAGTATTGTTGTTGTGAAGAATTATTATTCCCTCCTTGCCAAGGAAGTGGCTGTTTAATCTGTCTTTCTGTGTCTTTGGACATCCACCTTATTGTGGATGTCTGCAAGTGACCAAGAGAGGGAGACGGAGAAACCGTTAAATTGTGTTGTAACTGAGCATACATTAAAATGATCAAGGTCCAAAAATGAAAAAAGAGTCAACATCATTTCATAAAGATTTTTATCGTAAGAGCTGTTTTCTTAACTTTATTAACAGCAGTGTTTAAAGGATTTGACACTTTGGGAAGGACAAGACATGGTTTATTAACAGGCAGCAGTGCAAAGTAATTTTGATGGTTGCTTTGAACATTCTCTAAAAGGAGACAAAACATTCTCGTTTTGAGCTGGTGTGCACCACCACTGCGGTCTTTTGAGCATCCAATGCAAAGACTGTGCTTGAAACAAAGCACCATGATCAGCAGGCTGGCTGAATTTCCTTTGTAGAAGCTCTGCTCTCTCTGTAGACTGAATTTGGGTGTCAGAGCACTGTGGAAGGCATCATCACAGAGCAGCCCAAAACCTTAGGAGAAGGAGGACGTGATTTTGTGTTCTGAAGGCTGGGAGGGGTTCACCTGTGCAACCTTTGCTTTTCTGGTAACCTCACCTACTGCAGTGGAGACAAGCCTGGCCTCCATACCTCGAAGGCTGGCCTCTAGCCTTTGAGTATGTGCTGATTTCAGAGCCCCATTTCATTATGGATCGGTTTTATCGCTCCTTTTCTGTCTTGCAGCTGTTCTATCTTAAATATTTTATTAGTTCTAACTACTGCTTTAATTGGTGAAATTAGCAAATACAAGGCAAAAAGCACAACTGGAAAGCATTGTGTAAGGCCATTCACTTCTATAACAATTTTTTAAGTTGGCGCAATATATTTACTTTATGATCCCTATAAATGCTCACTGTCATTTATTTACCAGCCAATGCAGTTTGAAATTTTGATGGCTTTACTCTGAAAATAAAGATGTCTAATTGGCTCTGCATATGTAGAGAGACTGGAGACACGTGAGACCGCTGGTGGGGGGAGGTTACGATGGATGCTTGCAGACCTCTTACACAACTCCGCTTGGTGAAGGTTTCTGCGGCGTTATGGCTTGCTGATCTTTTTTCAGGGGCTGAAGAGCCTACGGCATATTTAAGGGTGGGCTGTTTATTTTCCCTGTGTTGTTTTTTATGTACTGAAATATTGTAGTGAAAATAGCTGGGTGGGGTGTAATGAATGTTTTCAAAGACCTTCCTTTGAAAGAGGCTTTTTTCCAGTCTTTGGTGGTCACCACCCATTTTCCTGTTCTGTGTGCGCCTCTCTCATTGTTCCTATCCACAAAGGACCCTTGTGTGAACCTGTCAGCGTATGTGCCAGTGCGACGAGATAAAATGTCGTGGGATATGTGTCTGAGCCTGGTGAAGCACCAGAGATTTTAACCACAGGCTCCACAAATTTCAGTCGGTATTGCCCACATTGTAATGCAGCATTAGATCATGAAACTCAGAATTTGTCAACAAGCTTCAGCATGACTCTAGTGTTGAGGCTGAAGTGCTACCAGGGTAGGTATGTGCACTGGTGATGATATAGTCATGTGATAGCAATATTTGTCCCTTAGGCTTGAAATAAAGCTTAATTGAAAAATTGTCCTTGTTTACTTGCAGTTGCACCATCTTGATAAATAATACTTGTTGTGGTTGGGTATGGGCTGGGATGTGGTCAGTGTCCCATCTGAAAAATGAGGCTGGTTTTGAGTTTAACTTCTGGGCCCCACCAGCCTGTGAATTGCACTTTGTTCACCTTTAGCTTTAACCCGCTGGTGAAGAGATAAAGCACATCCTTTGGTATGTGTTTTTTTAGAGTAGGTAAATAGTTGGGTTATCTGAAAACAGATCTCAGCAATACCTGTTGAGCTTCTGAGCAACAATATCTATGGACCTTTAGATTAGCTGTCAAAATTGACTGATTACTACAAGTAAAGCCACAAGATAAGAATCTGTAATCTCTCAGAACACAAATCATTGATAGAGATCTCAGGTTGTGCATTGTCATAACCTTATCCCCGCTGTTGCGGTGCGATTCCAGGTCTAGCTGTGCTGCAGGTACTCTTGAATGTGTGAGTGGAAACCATGAAGAAAAGCAGAGATGTACCTTCATCACCCCAAAAATGGCTGGTTGAAAGCATGTTCAGTTTCAGCCAATGTTGAAACAGTCCTTTCTGTAGTGTTGTTCAGTGAGTCTGTTTTTTCTTCTAGTCTACAAGTTATCTCTGAAGCTTGCTGTGTCCTGGCTGGTATCAGAGAGTTGATTGCCACAGGGAAGGAATCTGTGATCCCGTATCTTGACTGAGCAGAGCAGAGCAAAACCAGATTGAGTCTAGAAGGCTTCATGCTCCTCCAGTCGAGGTTTGGCCATGTGCTGGGCATTTTGTTTCTCTCACAATTTCCTTAGTATTTGAGAACACAGGGGAGTTGGTTCTCTGATCTGCTTAAGTGTGGGCTGTGGCTTTATGGGATGATCCAGAGCCATCCTGCCTCTTTCTGTGGCTGGTACTGGGGCTTGCTGAGTGCACAGTGACTTGGAGCAGGAAACTGTTCTGCCTGAAAACTAAGCCATGAGAAATGTTTCTCTAGCATGCTGTGCTCCCCTAACCCGAATGCAGGGAATGGGGTTGAACAGGCAAAAAGGCAATGCCTATGTCTGCTCTACCTGCAGATCAAACAGCAGCCTGACATCTTCTCTGCATGGCATTTGCCTCATACGGTTCCCAGGGGCTGCACCTTGCCCTGGGAGCAATGTGTTTGGCACATCTTCTGAGGTGCCAGGTTCATGCTGGCATGGTGACTGACGGACGGGCTGTCCTCCCAACATCATAAAATAATCCAGGACCAGATTAATAGCTGCTGAAATCCTAATACTTATCTTTCCAGTTCAAGGTACTCATAAAACTAGAGACAAATGCTAGGACATAAATCCTGTGGACATTGTTTTGCTTACTGTGATTAAATTTATCAGACTCTGGTGACATATTGCAAATCTAAATGCTTAAAAAACTATAAGAGCTCCAGCAGCCTTAGTAAGATTCTCAACATCAAACTCCCAAAGCACTAATTAGCTGCTGTGATAGCTAGTATTCACAGTGGTACTTCAAATTGGAGGTACAAAGACTTATCTTAACAGCTGCGTAAAATGTAAGATGCAACTGATAGAAATATTTTTAAAATGTATAGATATAATGTTTTTGTCTCAGCATACCTTTTTTTTCAGAAATGAATGCCAGGAATTTTCATTAAAATAAATAAAATACAAATCCAGTAATACACAATTATTAGGACTATAGATTTTAGATACCATCAGAGCTTTAGACACTGGGGAAGTTGGTCTCGCATGTGGTTTTAAAGTTCATATGGGAATTCACAGAATCACAGCATGGCTGAAGTGGGAAGGGACCTCTGGAGGTCACCTGGTCCAGCCCCCTGCTCAAGCAGGGACACCTACAGCAGGTTCCCCAGGACCGTGTCCAGGTGGCTTTTGAAGATCTCCTCGGATGGAGACTCCACAGCCTCTCTGGGCAACCTGTGCCAGTGCTCCATCACCTACGCAGTAATGAAGTGCTTCCTGATGTTCAGAGGGAACCTCCTGTGCAGCAGTTTGTGCCTGTTGTCTCTTGTCCTGGCACTGGGCACCACTGAAAAGAGCCTGGCTCCGTCTTCCTTGCATCTATCTAAAAATCCGATATGTTCCCTGTTCAAGAAAGCATATTCGTGGCTATGTTACTGTCAGCTGTGGTGGTCCTAGAGTGACGTGGACTTAGTGAATCATCAATATGCTCGGCTTAAAAGACACCAAAAGACTGGTGTTCTCTTAGGCCTCATCTCTTGATACTCTACTTGTACTAGCCAAGTCCCATATCGTGCTAAGCATCATTTGGAAAGGCCTAATGAGAACAGAAATGAGTTCCTTGCCCTTAACATGAACTCTTCCCTGATCTATCCCTGGGTCTTTCATATTTCTCATTTTCCTGACTCTCATTAAATCTAAGCTTTGGTTTTAAACTTGGAGGAAAGAATGGCATCATGTATTATTATGGCGGTAGGTGCCAATGTTTATTGAACTAGCAGTGATTTGTTATTTAGTGAGTATGTACATGAAATATAAGAAATCCTCCAATCAAACCAAGGAGTCAGTGGTGAGATGTTAGAGAAGCTTTAAAGGAAGGGTGGAAGGTATTTCATTTCCTTATTTTTGTACTAGCCTTTTCTGTTAGTAGCTTTTCTTGTTACCTTCGAACTCTCATTTCCTCTATTAACAAATTCCCTATTTTGCTGGAGTTTATATTTCTTCTGTCTGTGTACTGGGTACCATATCTCAGTGTGCAACAGTGCTGCTTTAGCACTTAACAGCCATGAGCAGTACACATATTTTCAAACCATGTTTTTTCTCTCAGTCCAAGAATAACTCTGTCGTTCCCCTTCCTTCCCTCTTGCTGGTGTGCTGAACTTGCTCATCTAGTGTGTTTTCAGGTTTTAGAAATAATTATTTTCACTGGAAAGAGTTCAGGTATAAGGAGGGAGCTGTATTGGCAGTGTGTATGGGTTTCATTGACAGCTTTCATATTTGAGCCCAAGTTCCTGGTGAGTGAGTAAATTGCTGTTTGTAGCACTTTTTATTTACTGATGGTCACTTTTATTACTTTAACGGAGGGGGCTTTTAAAAAGCACAGCATGCCATCCAGAATAAACTGCTTGTTGGGTAGAATGGTTACAAAGCTGCGTGAATACTTTTTAAAGGAATTTTAAGGCTAAGTAAGCATGACTGCTGTCTGCTCGGTGCTGGTGGAAGCACATCTCTGGGGCCGTCAAGCGGTGTGGTTCTGAGATAGCTATGGAGTGCCTCACAGTGAGTGAAACTCCTTTTTAGATGTTATGGTGGCTTATAAATCATCTAGGGATTTGCTAAGCAGAAGGTAAAGCAAAATGTAAACACACAGCAAAAAATGGATTTGCTAGTTTGAAATAAATCTTTGTTGTTATCTAAGATAGTACTGCCCATTAAAATATTTTTACTTAGTTTTTACTGGTTTGAATTGGAAAATCTTTTTTATGCTAAGTATCCAACCAGTTTTTTCATTTGTTTTATGTGTATGGTAAAATATTTTCTTATCTTTTCATCCCTAGAATGTATTTTTCTTGCTCTGCAAGTTACCGTTTGAAGCTTTAACTCTAAAGAATTTGAAATGAGAGTTTACTACAGAAATTTCATGTGACAGCTTAATTAACTGTGGATTTTTGACCTTTAAAGTGCTGGAGCTAGAAACATTTAATAACCAGCCACTGGATATAAAGTAATATGCTTGCTGTTTTACTAGCTTGCATACAAGGCAGTCTGAAGCAAAGTCCAAGGGTCACCAAAATAGTGAAGGAAATTGAGGGAAGTCAGTCTGAACTATGTATTTCAAAAGGTTTTATGTCCATGTCACACAGTGTGTAGGTATGAGCTAAGGCTACCAGATTACATGTAAGGTATTCTCATGCAAGGTGCGGGCTGTGATTTCTCTAAAATCTTCCATGATCTGAGGCCTACAAGGTGGGAGAATAGTTCGGCTCAGTTACTGTGCTGCCTGGTCTTACGCACGCAAGTTATCGACCCACGTGGACTTGTTGAGAGCAGCAAAACCCTGAGCCGGAGGTTGCTATCTTGGCCTGGGTCACAGTGCAATCTGCTCCATGAGTTTCAAGGAGGCCACCAACGTCCTAGACATCGGGAGGATGGCTGAAGCTGACCACCCAGCATCATCGTCGGCTGAGTAGGTACCAAGGGCTTTGACGGGTAGCTGCAGGCTGGGATTGCTCCCATGTGCAGGGGTCTGAAGCGACCGGGAGGACGGGTCCCCAAGCCAACATGATAGTTTTGCAAGGTTGTTTGGACAGGAGCGGTTATGTGGGGCTTCAGGTTTTTCCAAGCCTGGAGTTTCCAGTACTGCGGCCACAGAGGCTGCTGAAAAACAGATTACGATCTGAACCCCGAGTGAGCAAGGCCTTCGTCTGCAGGCATTCCTGCCGATTTCCGTACAGCTGTGTTGCAAGGGTGCTGGGGTGAGTGAGGGGGTAGGAATCCGGCCCCCGCTATCTGTGCCGGGCACTCCTGCGCCGGCTTGGATGCTCCCCACGGGCGGAGCTGCCTGCTGGGCGAGCGTGGGTGTACCGTGTACCCTGTGAGCTGCCTTGCTCTCTGGGTCGGTGGAAGAAACGTGGAGAGCTTTAGCTCCTGTCAGCTTGGGAGCTTCACCTGAAACCGCCAATGCTTGCTAGCTGTTTGGTGTCGCTGCTTGCAGGCAGCGGCCCACAGCTTCTGTTTCCAGAAGGCAAACTGAACGTGGCCGGCAGCGAGAGGGCTGGGTCCTGACTGGAGACGCCAGGCCTCCTCCTGAGCTCCATCGCCCTGTTTCTGGTGGAGATTTGAGCTTTCCCATTCCTTTCTTGTCATTTTAAGGGGAACAGTCTGCAATCGCTGCAATTACAGTGTGAGCGTGCGCGTCTGTGGAGCGGGGCCGGGTCGTGCCAGTGCCCGGGACTCCCCAGGGAACGAGGCGTGAGGGAGGCCTCCCTGCAGGACCTCCCGGCCTTGTAAGTCGGCAAGGGTGGGTTGATCTGTGGTGGCTTTCTCCTCTCTTTCTCCTCAGCATTTTTAAAAATCTGACCCAGGTTTGGGTGAGGGAGGTTTCTGCCTTTGCTTGCGTCACTGTCTCCAAGCGGTGACGCACATGTGTGCTCGTTTTTGCCACAGAAGTGGGCGGTTTATATACCAGGAGGGAATGATTCATAAATTAGCTGCAGCCTATGCCTTTCCTCTATTGCCCTAATGATGTGTGAGCAGGGTTCAGTGTTCACTGGCCCTCAAACAAGGTTCTTGAGGAGTTATGTTTTGTCTTTCTGGCTGTGGGTAACCAAGCCTTGCCCAGGGAGAAAAGCTCACCCTGTGAATAAAATGGGGGCAACTGCAGGGAGATGTGATGGCCTGCCGCCTGCAAAGGAAAACCATGACAATACTGCATTCTGCAGAGTTGTGTCACTTGCCTGCAGGTTTTGGAGGCTTTGGTGTAACCAAGATGAATGAGTTCTAGATGGCAGTCTTTGAAACAGGGAAAGAGAGCAAGCGTAGCTGTCTGCTTGGGGGAAATGGCGTGGGGCGTGGGGCCGGGGGGTTGTTTTGTGCCTCCGTGCGCTTGTGCTTGCCTGGCGACAATAGCACAACTCGAGGGTGTGCTGAGCTAGGGAAGAAGAGGAGGAAAATTGAGGTGCAGGAAACCACACGGGGAAACGCTTAACAAGCAAATTGTTTGTTTATTTAAAATGATAATGTGTGAGCAAGAACGTCTTTTGAAAGTAGCCAAACAGGCCAATTCTTTCCCTCGTTTTCCAAGTCAAGAAGACTCAAAGGGTGTGCGATGAACTACATCTTGTTGCAGAGAAGCTGCAAACTAGTGTCGGAGGCAGTGCTGAGGGAAGGCATCTGCAGCACAGAAAAAAAAATCGTTCTTTGCTCATAGCATTACTTGTTAGAAATCTTGGGCAACCCATGGTTAATGAAACCAGCTTGTCTCATAAGCCACACTTGACAATTTTATTTACAGAGGTTAGCGAAACTAAATATTTTTCTTTGTGGCTGGAGTGGTATCTTGAGAGACCCAACCCTCTCTTATACAACCCATTTTTTCCTGCTTGAATTGCGACATGGCTTTGGCCTTAGTTCCCAAAATTTAGTATTTAAATGAGGAGAGATTGGACCATGTTTTCTCCAAGTTAGTTCTAATGTGAAAATCGTGGGCTCTAGATTTAGAGCAGAGCTCGTCAAGTTAGATTTTCCAAGCTGCAATTGGAAATTCTCATAAATATTGCCGCGTAGTTTATGTTCTTTTTGGTTTTGCTTTGTTTCTAATGTTTTATTTCAATGGTAGCATTAGAAGCTGAGAAGAATTTTTCCCGGACTGGAATTTTTATAGGCACAGCATAGATGTATTTTTCGTTAGAGAGAAAGAAGTATCTCTGAAAGAAACTTCAGTGTAAGTAATTCACTTGACTCTCCCATTCCACCATTCCATGCATCTGCCCCAGGATGACATGGGGCATCTGCTGTTGTACCTTCAAGGACATCTGTGTATGAAGGGACTTTTTTTTTTTTTTATGTGCGCATAATCTGAGTTCTTCTTGGCAAAGAGAAAAGTAAAGAGTTAGTGTTACCTTGTAAATATCTAATGCTTTAGATTCAGACTTGGATGGGTTGGTGCTCGCTCTATCGATGCCACTGAAGTCGTTACCAAAGTTGGATCCTGCTGTTGTGTACCAAAATGTGTGTTGGTCTCATCCTGTGCATACCTCCTGTATCAGATACCCTGTTAGAAAATATTCACCTCAGGCAAAATAATTGTGAAAGAGGTTTGCCAAAGGCTGATCATGGATCTTGAGAAGATACTGTAAGCATTTATGAGGCCCTGTGCTGTTAGCACACCCACCAGTGAACACCTGCCTTCCCACCTATCTGATCCCCAAGCCTATGCCCAGCTTCAAGTGTTTTTGCAGCATGGGAGCCCTGCTGATGTGCTGTGAGCAAATTCCGGCTTTGGAAGATGATGATGAATGCCCAGCCTTGCGTGGACCCCAACAAACACCTTACTGTAACTTTGCTCTTAGTACTTAACATGTACCCTGGCTATTTTACTTTCTTATAATTTTTTAAGCCACATGTGGTTTCCGTGCTAGAAACCTTTGCAGTCTGTCTGGCTCTTCTAGAAATGATCATCTTCTCTAAAATACATCACTATGTATTAAAACTCTTTTTCTATTTTATGCAGTTTTACATTGTACTAGCCATGATTTGAACAGCATCTAGGTTTAAATGATATGGTTAATAGGTCTCATTGTTTGTTTTCCTCATCTTCTTCACGTGAAAGAATATAGTTAGTGAAATATTCTGTTTTGATGGGGATTTTTTTAAGCTTTATAGACTCATTACTTTATACTAACATTGGAAATAGCAGGTTATAATACGCTTTTTATTTAGAAGGCCTGGTAAGTGGGGAGCTGCCACTGGTGATTCTGGAAATGAATATGCATCAGCAGAAACAGCGTGGCTGATCATTTCCACAGCCTGTGCTCATCCACCTTGTGCTATTTGCACTGATACAGTGTTACAGGAGTCTGCCAGAAAATAAATCTATTAGGTATTGAAGTGACTAAGGTGCGAAACTTCAACTGGTGCAAGCGAAAGAAACTTGTAATATCAGCAGAGCTACATGGGGTTGAAATAATTGGTAGTTTTTAAGCACTTTTTCAATGAATTCAGGTTCTTCATGCTCTGAAATAAGAATTGTACTTTATGAAACATTAGTCAGTGAAGTTTTCTCTTAAACTACCCTATCCCAAATCCATAATAAATGCAGCCTTTGTGTTTCTCACACGTTAAATTTAGCTTTGTATCCCTTGGTGGCTTAGTTTGCATACTTGCTTCATAAAATGTCTTCGCCTTTGTTATTTCCTGCTCTTCTGTTCTCTGTGGAGTTTGAGGGAGGCTGGCTCTATTGGTCTTGTTATTTCTCAAGAAGCAGTCTGTTCTCATAGACAATGGAGAGATGGTGATTTCATTAGAATAGCTTTTACTAAGTGGAGGTTTCTTGCATGCAGTAGTATTTTCTTTCCCATTTTATATTCTTCATGGTCAAGGAAAGTTGGTTTTCCAGAGTAGTGCTAAGAGCTGAGACAGCTGTATATAAAATCACAGTTGGATACCCTATTATTACCTTTATTTTAATGCAGTGAACAGCAATTGCAACTCATTTTATCTATGACACAGCCACACACTCTGCAATTTTTCCAGCTTTAAAATTGATTAACATCTTGTCCTGGAGTATTTTTCAAGTAAATTAATGTAGATCGAACAAAAGATATCACATGATTTTTAACATTTCCTGAATCCCAGGAATAATAGTTTGCTATTTCATTTTGAATCTCTCACCTAAGACAGGTCTTGTACCTGTTACATTCATCAAGGATTCAGGGGGTCCAAAGGCTGATTTTCCAGTTGCAGCAGTCCCCTGTTAATTCCCATTCTTAAAGGAGCAAATAGATATTAATGTCTCGTCAATTGAATTTAAACCAGTTGATAGAATGGATTCATCTATCCAAAAGACTCTTCTAAATGCCTCTCCCAAGTCGTGAAATGCATTTCAAGAAATGTTTTTTCCTTTCTCTCCTTTACCCACCAGGAGCAGTTCTGAACGGAGGAAGGAGAAGTCGAGAGATGCTGCAAGATGCAGAAGAAGCAAAGAGACCGAAGTTTTCTATGAACTGGCCCATGAGCTGCCCCTGCCCCACAATGTCAGTTCCCACCTGGATAAAGCATCCATAATGCGCCTGGCAATCAGTTTCTTACGCACTCACAAGCTGCTGTCTTCAGGTAATGTGTGGCTAAAAGAAGTTGTCAATGCTGGTTGGTATCAGCTGGGTAAGAATGTGCATGGTCATCTCTGAATACAAGGTCCTAAAGTGAGAACAGGACACAACTCCTTGTGTTGTGAGAATACAAATAGATTTAAAGATACAGTTTTGTTGTTTGTTTGTTTTTTCCATCAGAATTATGTATATTTGAATTGGGATAGAAAATGTGAGTGAAGTTAGTCATATAAGGTTTTCATTACCAAACTAACAACTGATGCAGTTTTGCATCTGTTTAAAAAAAAAAAA
>VXAA01002475.1:130719-187619 GCA_013399115.1 Anseranas semipalmata
AAAAAAAAAAGAACTCTAAAAACTATTGAATATGCTTTACTAAACTCAGGTACAAGGTTTTGAGCTTTTAGGAGTTAAATCAGAATTCAGACATACACCTTAAGCTTCCATGCTGAAACAAGTAAATCTGGATTTGGCATGGCAAGCATGTGTGTGCCAGTGCATTCAAAAGGCAGCTGGGAAGTTCTGAAGGTCCAATACATCGTTTTAAAGGCCTAATTGTGCTATACACTGGTAATAAGTAGCAGGTTGTCTAATACATGGCAGAGTGAGATAGCTAAAGCAAACAGCTTTTAAATACTAGACATAAATGGATTCTCTTTAATCAGGCTTACTCATTTTGGAGTAGTATGAAATATGAACCAGCATCATTTTCATAGCCTGTTAAAACCGATCAAATGAACAGTGTTCTTATTTTGCACCCATATTTGCATAATCGCTTTGATAGAAATCTATAGTTTGAGTAGCCTGTAGGATCAATGAAAACAACTGCTGTTTCTGGGAGAACTTTCACACAGTGACTTCACTGTGCCAAGAATATGTTAAAAAAAAGAAATCCTGAATTATTTGTGAAAGGTAAAGCCAAAATTTCATCTTTTACTTCATTAATGGCAAAAATCCCAATAAGGTCACGACTGCACTTCCTCTCTTTAGAAAAGTTGAGTCATACCATAACAACTGCTTTAATAAATGCCATTAGGAAGTATCTCATTCTCTGGAAAAGCATGCTGTTGGTTTGTTGTTATTAGTCTTAAAGATATGACAAATTCAATTCTACGTCTGTAATTTTCATAGCTTTTCTGGGTTCTGCTAAGACTACTTTATGAAACGTGTTTTTTTATCGTAGCTTATAGAATCCAATTTTGATGTTTACTTCTGTAAAAAGAAAAGTTTATTTGCTGAACAGCATTTGGAAATCATCTCTGATTTCTTCATGTAATTAATGCTTGAAGTTGCATAAAATAGGTAAATGTTCTTAATGCCATCTGCCAAGCCAATTTGTTAGTAGTTTTCTCATAAAAACACAGCTTCAGCTTTACAAATATTTGTATGGGATGAGCTAGAGACTGGCACAGAATAGGAGAAGCAAACTTCTGCAGGACTGTAACAGATAATATAAATAATGTTTGTGCCTGTGAAAGTTGAAATGAAATAGTTTGATGCTGTCATCATGAGAAAAAGATACTTGCTGACCTGGAAACTGCTAAGTTCAAAGTGAACTTTTCAAATACACTTACATTTCTTGGCAAGGAAAAAATTCTACAGATAAAATATTTGTTTTAGTGCTTCTGTAGTGTTAAGATTTAGGCTTATATCATTTGATAGTGATGACAACTCAATATATTTATATAATATTCATATATTTGCATACATTTCTGTTTTTTTCTGTGACAGCGTTTGAAAACCAATGTGATTCATGTAGCTGATTTATATTTTCTTGACGTATTATCATGACCCAGCAGTTAGAAAGGAATCTTGTAATGAAGTGTTACAGTTGTGACAGGCTGTGTTTTAATAATATTCCAAGCTTCTTCTGTGTTAGTTATTTACTTAGCCTTAAATCTGATCTGCTTCCCCAGTTAAAATATCAGTTTGGATTAAGTCCTGTCACTAAAATTTGTGTTGTTAGTCCAATGCAGATTTGTCCATGGCTGTATCTTTAGACACTGGAAATGTAGATCAGATTTTCAAAATCTTTAATGCTTCTATTCTGAGGAATTGAGCTTAGGGTAGTCTAAAGGGACTGCTTTTCTGGAAGAGTTGGGTATTATTTTCTGACATGGGGAATACATGGAAATGAAAGAACTCAAGCCAGAAAACCACTGGTTGCTTGTAAAGGCCTCATCTGCTACTTATATTCTTCTGGGTATAGCTAACATTTAAATTAGCCAAGCTAAACAAGAAGGCTGAAAATTTGTTTAGCCCTGACTATTTGAAAGATAAAATTTATCAGGCTTTGGAATACAGTGGCTTCAGAAAGACAGCTTTCTTTATTTTTGAATTATTTAGAATAATGACTTCAGAGTATTATTTCTTCCTCATTTGATTGTCCTACAGTGTACACTTGCTAAGATTCCTGAGATTCACAGATGTATAATGCAGTCTAGCCAAAGTAAATTTCTATCAGTTTGAGAACTGTTTCTTCCCCTCAGGAGACAAGACTGGAAAATTGAATATAGACATTTCTAAGCAGGCTTCTGGCAGGTGAGCTTTGTTGAAAAAATTCTACCTTTCAGGCCTGATTAACACCGATGTTGCACAATAGTTGCTTAATGCAGCTAATGTTTGAAGGGTGCTGTTTTTCTGATCCATTCCTATGAGAGCAGAGTCAAAGTCTGTGTGGGCTGCCGAGTAACGTCAGTCTTCCTAAGGATACTGGCTCTCACTAGAAGGCTGCAGACTTTCTGAGCCCCAGGCAGAGCTGCCCCCTTTTCACAGGCGTGTTTAGCGGACTGGAATTTGGCCATCAGCTCTGCATTGCCTCTGAGGAGCCTAACCCCAGTGACGGGGAGCATGAGGCTCCCTCTGTTGTGTCTGACAGGTGAACTGGGAAATGGGGAGGTGGAGGACGGGAGCATGCATGAGAGACAAACGCCTACCCCAGCCCGCAGATCTCCTCTTTGCTTTCTGTTGTCTATGTGCAAATAGTTTTGATTATTTGGGCTAGGCACTTAGTGTAAACTGGAGTTAAGTGGGAGTATATGTTCTGTCATTAATTAGGACATTAAAATAACATTTACTGCATTTATATACATACAAAGTCACTAAAATAAGCCTGTAGTGCAGCTTGAAAAATACTTCAAAAGTTAGCAGAGAAAAAAGTTCTGCGTGATTAACATTTTTGTTATTTATTATTAATTCTATCAAAAACTACTGGCACAACAGATTTTATTTTATACTACTGTTTGTGGGCATGATCCTCAAATGAGGACACATCTCCTCATTTCACGGCAGTTTTGCTGGGAACGAAGCGAGCGAGGGCCTTCCCAGGGCTGCATCCTCATCTTTCTGCAAGCTCGTGCTCCAGATGGGATTTCAGAGAGGGCCTCGGGCAGCGTGCCAGCCTCAGTCCGTTGGCACTGAGTGTCTAATGCCCCTTCGTGCTATTCCCTGGCTTGGAACAGGGCTTTTCACTTGTGTAACTCGGGCTGTTTTACTAGCTGTGTCTGCATAATGATTATTTATCAGTCGGGAAGCCGGGACCTCGAGAGATCTATGCCCACATTCTTCCAGCAGGTGAATGGCAGCGCCCGGAGTCTGAGCCCGCATTGAGAGCTCGCCCGCTACGTGCCGCTGGAAGCCCCGGCGTCTGGGCTGCTCCTCCTGCAGCCATGGCGGGGTCTCGCCTTGGCCCTTGTATCCTATCATAATAGGAAATAGCTGGTTGTATATCTCAGAGTTCAAAAGGGTAAAAAATACCAGGCTTTGCTTTATAAAAGTTGCTTCTTTACTTAGTAACACATTTCCCTTTGATTTTCACAGTAGGCAATTCTGTGTGGGAATGTTGGAGAGGAAGCCTTTAACATTTAGAAATGCAGGCTGTTAGTCTGACGGCCTGATTGAGATTAGTATCACAGGAAGCAAACTGAAACAATGGCTTTATAATACTGTTTCCATGTTGTGCACATAACAGTACACGGTATAATTGGAATGTTAGTAGAAATATCATTTAATTATGACCTCTTAAATATTTTTCAAGATGTCTTCTAATTCTGTTGGTATAATACGTTTTGCCATCGCTACGTTAACATCTTTGGGGTAAATTTAGAAAAGATGTTTGTTCGTTAAAAGTAAGGGTTTTGATCCCAGAAAGTTGGTACTGAAAACAGACTGGTTGATGCTTACCAGCGTTGGAGCTTGTGGGTATGGGGTCTTACGTCCTTTAGCATAGGCAGAAAAACTGATACCAGTATTTGTCTCCTATTCTCTAGCATAGCTAGTAACTTAGCCTAGTGCTTTTGGGGTATTAATAGATGGCAAAAGGGAAACAACTGTCTTTTGCTAAAGAATAATAAAGCTGTCTTGGTTAACAGCTAGCATCATCATGGTAGTTGCTAAGGCTGCCTCAGACAGTCTGCTATTGTCCGAATATTAGGAAGAGAATCCACTTTAGGAAGCCTGCATGGGGTGCCAATAATTTCAAGCATTTATTTGGACCACACTTGCGATAAAGGCATTACTGGAACCAGAACTCCTTGGCACCGGTGAGGGTCTGTGTGCCAGGGCTGCAGACTTTTCAGTGAGGCTAATCAGGCAAACACAACTTTATCAGCTTTCTTCAGTC
Organism: Anseranas semipalmata; assembly: GCA_013399115.1. Taxonomy (NCBI): domain Eukaryota; kingdom Metazoa; phylum Chordata; class Aves; order Anseriformes; family Anseranatidae; genus Anseranas; species Anseranas semipalmata. The sequence goes on from VXAA01002475.1 coordinate 135,005, forward strand.
CCACGCTAATTGCATGGTTACCCGTGTGTCTTTTCGGCGTGGAGAGTCCAGCAAAGGAAACTGGATGGGAGTCGCTCCCGTGCAGGCAGACGGCAGAAGCAATGGGGAGGGAACAGGGAAGCAGACGGGAAGTTGTTTGGGAGAAGGGAGGCCACAAGGAAGCCAGTGTGAAGTTGTTTCAAGGGAGGGAGACAACAGAGCCGGAAAGCCAGCGGGGAGCAGAAGGGAAAAAATAGCTTTTCTCTCCGCTTTTAAGGGAGAGCACAAACTGCAGGGAGAACTGATGTGGGCATTGTTTTTGAATGTCTGGACAAGCTGCATCTAATCTCAGACCATTGTGGCATAAAACAGTGCTTTAAAAATAGCTTGTCTACTTGTTTGCTTTTATTAAATTGGAAAAGTAGTTTTGTGCCAACCATGCTGCTTGGAATGAGTGGAGCCGGGTACCAAGGGCTTCAGCAGCCTGAAGCAACATCCCTTTTCTGGGAGGGTGAGCTCAGAAAGCCCTGTCTGATGGGATGCTGCATCCCACCGTTCAACACCAATCGCTGCACGACTCGAAGCGCCTTCCTTGGAGCAGTATCTCAATGATTTGGCTAGATACAAACTCTGCAATGAAGTTGCAAAGCAACAATAACATAAGTGTTTTCTTTATCAAAGTTGCTTAGAGATAAGAGCCTTTCAGGAAGCTTCAAGTTTAAGAGCAGGTTTTTCTTGATGTCTCTAAACTGAAAGCTTTTACTGGACATATTGAAAATATCTTCTTGAACAGGATGTACTGTCCTGTCACGACAGAAAAAAAAAATAAAAATAAAAATTAGTTGCTTTCCTTTGATGCGAAACAAGAAACTGGGAAGAGACAGCTCTGTCTCAAAGCTGCTCTCTCTGATGCAATATAGAGCTGCTTTTAGATCTTCCCTAACTTCTGCTTACTGGCATCAGGCAGTTTTTACAGCCCTCTAAAGGAGTTGCAGCTACAGCCTTGTGTCTATTATGCACAATATCCAAGCAATTTTTTGGTACTTGTAGGATCCAGGATAAGAGACAAAGCCTTGAAAATTCTGTGGAGGTGATGATGTGACCCCCGGTAAAAGCCCTTTTTACACTTTGTACCTCTGAACTGACAAAAAAGGCACCTTTGCATCAGATCAAAGCTGTTGAAAGGAGCAGAGGCTGTTTGCTGGGAGACTGTTTGTACCTGAGCAGTTATTTCTTGTAGGGAGAGCCTGGTTTTTGAGCCCTCAGACTCGTTCCAAGAGGTTGGACTGAAGGAAATGAGCAAGCATCTACGGAAAAAGTGTTCTTAAACTTGGGAACAGTGCACATCCTGACAGTGGGAATTAATCAAAGCTTGTTTACATGAGCTATTTTTAGCATAAAAGGTTATCATAAACACTGCAATAGGCATTTGCCATTACAGTTCAAAGTTTCTTGTTGATGAATACATTCTACTCTGGTCATTAGAAATTTTTTCAGAATAGAGCTGATTAAAAAGACTTTCCAAAATTTGATACAGACTGAGAAGTAGACTGAAAAAATACTGTATCAAAATTTGATACAGACTAAGAAATACTGCCGTGGGACAGTGTGAACAGTGGGTGACGCATCAGATGGGGACACGATTGCTTTGTTCCTGGTTCTGCTGTAGCTCTGACGGTCGCCCCAGGGAGGCTGCTTCACTTCTCTGTGGCTCTCTGACTTATTTCAAGATCTTCCCATCTCAACCAGATAGGGATTCTCCCTCCTTTATAGGCTTGCTAGTGCTGCATGAAACAATCTTGGCTGGGGTCCATGAATGGAACCATGATATGAACAATTATATTACAATACCTCATCCTGCTGAATGTGGTATTAATTTTTATAGTTAAACTGGAATATTTGCAGTCCACTCACCCTTCTATATCGTCATGGTGCCTGAACTGAGATACTCCTGTCATTAGAGGGGAAATGGAAAAAGTCACAGGAAGAAAACAAGAAGTGCATCCTTATTTCAAAATTTATTTAGCAGCTATTTTAAACAGCAATGATGACAGTAAAATTTCTACCTAAAAATCAGGGTAAATTGAATCTACGGTTACCTTTCTTCAAGACCTGGCAAAGGTTGGCAAGTTTACATGGGATGCCGCTACCCACATGAAGTGACCTCAGACCTACTGGAAACCAGAGGTTGAAGTTCTGCCCCCTCCTCCTGGTGCTAACCTTCTGCTTTCATTTGGTCCCGGCTTTCTCGAATGCTTTCCATCCGAAGCTGAAATTTCTTATGCTAATGCTCCAGTCCAGCCTTGAGGTAAATTAATGAAGAAAATTTAAAGCAAAGTGAAAGACATCGGGGATTTCTGGGAGCAGCTTACAGTAGCAATGGCCTTATTTGTTTTTCTGCTGCAGAATAGATTCATTCTAAAGAAAACCAGATTTTTGCTAGTGGCAATAACTGAATTGCTTCTGATGTATCACTCTCCTAATGTGTATCTATCTTCTGTGTATTAACAGTGATTTTCACAGGAGAGAGGGAACAAGTTGTAATGCTGTAACTGAACTGTAGCCGTATGAAGGATTTTTATGTATTAATTATATTAATATAATTATACTGCTAAGCTACCCGACACAGGGCCTACTAGGGGCACCGCAGTGATGCCCAGCATATTTCTTTGCTGCAGACTAGGGATCTTCAGCCAGCTAGCACAGTTCAGGGGTTCAGCACAGCTCGCACCTTCTGGGACTCTGCATTTGCAAGCCCCACAGAGCGCCTGTGCAGGGGGAAACTGAGCACCTCTGGGGCATCTCCCTGTCCCTGGCCTTCCTCTGGGGCACCGGCGGGGCTGCCGAGGAGGTGGCAGTAGTGGCACAGCGGCACACCTGGCTGCGTTTCCCCCCCACCCCCCGTGGTCCCTGGATGTACTTGTCACCCATCCTTATGTGCCTGGTAGTGCCCACAGTTTCCTCAATCCATCCTGGAAACGCGAGCGTGCCCTGTTCAGTACTGCAAGGAAACTGTCTGCCAGCTCCCCTTGCCCGCTGCAGCTGGCTGCTAAGCAGGGAGGAAGGGATGCAACGGGGTTCAAAACGTCTTGGTGGTGCTTTCAGGTTATGTGAGGGGGGCACAGCAGCACAAACCCTCTCCCCTCCCTCCTCCCAGTCCACATCACAGATGCCTCCAGCTGGACGAAGGTAATTTTAATAATAAAGTTAAACTCTGATCCAACAAATCCCTTTAACTAAGTGCTTTAAAGCTGACTATGTCTTTAAGTGCTTTGCTGGACTAGGATGTTACGGGTTTGAACCTGCAGCCCTGATGTGAGTGATCCTATGTCCTCTGTGTGTGTTTGTGCAAGTAATATAATTTATATACATGGAAAAGCAAACTTAATCATCTGATAATACAAGTAAAGTGTTTGTCTTTCACTGTTGGAGGCATTTAAGAATACAAATGCTTTGAATAGCCTTCCTGCCTTTGAATGGTGATGTTTTGTTAATGCAAACTTAATGAGCTGGAAAAAAAAATGGAAAGGAGGGTCTGGGGTTAGAGCTGAAAAGTCAGTTTTTTCTCTGAACCCACACTTGGCTGATTGTCTTGGGCTATAGCCATGATCCCTGCTGAATAAACCATTTGTTTGCTTCCGGAAAAGTTAAAAAAGACCCTTGACATTCTTTACACAGCAGAAACAAGCTTGGGAGCAGATGGTCACTTACCTTTTTTTTTTCCCCCCTAAATGTCATTATGGTCAAAGTGCATACTATTCAAATATATTATTGTGTATTTTCTGTATTTTAAACACTAGCCCTGATGTAATTTCCTGAAGTCAGTTGCTTTGTACTGAGGAGGAGTCGGCCCTGCCTGTGTAGTTGAAATTGCAGTGCAGGGACATGAAGTGGTACATCCCCAGCCGGTGCTGGCAATACCCAGCATCTTCTCTTCCCTTCTACCAAACGATTGCGTTGGGAAGCGAGGGATGATAAGCTCAGTGCTCCCAACGGCCCTGGGACTGGTCAGTTCATTCCCGTGCTTGCACGATGGATGATGGGAAGCTGCCAGAGAGGTATGTTGAGGTGCAGCAGGAGGATGCAGAAGCAGCAGCAGCAGCAAGGTGTCGTTTTTGTTACCACTCATCTGTTCCAAACAGTGGCTGGGTGGGCCGTGCGTTGCAAGTGCTCATCCCTCTGCATTTGTTCCTGGTCTAGCCCTAGGCATTAGTGGGTGCAGTTGCAGGAGGTATATAGACCAGACTCATTCTTTAATCGTAACTAATACTTTAAAGTAAAACCGTGTTAGTTTGGCTCTGCTTCTTCCCTATTAAACAACAACAACAACCAAACAAACAAAAACACTTCTAATAACGTGCTGTACAATGCAATACCCTATTTCTGCTTCTAGACTTTTTCTGAAATGAGCATTTTCACAAGAAACATGAAGGAAAATGATGAATGTGTTGTTTCAGGGTGGAAAAGAACAAAAATGAAATACTTTTCTCAAGTGCACTAGAGAACGAAATCTGTGTGCTGAAAACAGATCATTAAACCAACAAAGAAAAGCGACTTCTTCAAGAAGCTGGTTTGTCTCCCCATTCTTGCAAGTCAGGCTGATACAATGTGGACTGGAGCCTCTGGCCAGCAAACGCCGTGGTGGGCCCAGCCTGGAGCACTCCTGTGTGCCCAGGGAGCAGCGACACTGCCCCCTCTCTCAGGTCATCCTTGCTGCCTGGAGAAGAGAAGGCTCCAGGGAGACCTTATAGGGGCCTTCCAGTACCTAAAGGGGGCCTACAGGAAAGCTGGAGAGGGACTCTTTGTCAGGGAGTGTAGTGATAATAGGACAAGGAGTAATGGCTTTAAACTAAAAGATGGGAGATTTAGATTAGATATAAGGAAGAAATTCTTCACTATGAGGTTGGTGAGGCACTGGAACAGGCTGCCCAGAGAAGCTGTGGATGCCCCATCCCTGGAAGTGTTCAGGGCCAGGTTGGATGGGGCTTTGGGTAACCTGGTCTAGTGGGAGGTGTCCCTGCCCATGGCAGGGGGTTGGAACCAGATGGTCGTTAAGGTCCCTTCCAACCCAAACTATTCTGTGATTCTAGATGGGGCTTACCCATTGCCTTGTATCTTTGGCAGTGTATTAATGGTTTGTTATCCTGTATTCTGAGACAAAGTTTTTTTTGTTTTTGTGCAAATTCAGAGCCTTACCCTTATGTAAATTTGTAATGACTGATCACAAATGTGCAGGCTAACTGGTAAAACTATAAAGATAAGCTCACCATAGCATGTCTGAGGGACACAGGCCAGATTGTGATATCTGTAAATAGTTTTCTAAAAAATCCTAGAGGTTTCACATAAAACATGTCAAGGAATTAATGGGTCTGCTCCTACACAGAAATTTTTCAATACAAGTCATGTACAAATAGTCTCCTGCAGGCTTCTTGTTCATGGGGCTGAACCAGTCTCAGAGTTGGAAGAGAAGGCAAGAGTGCTGCATGGACACTTGGATGGTTGGTTTGAACCTGCTAACGCGGAGGAGGCGTTAGGAGGAATAGTGTCTCCCCTCTCTCCCCGCCTGCAGCCATGCCTCCTTATTGCATCCCGTCTCAGGAGATGGAGCACACACATTGAGGGCACAGCAGTGCCATCAATACTCTCTACAGCAAAGCCAAAAAAGCAACAGGGAAATTGGTAACCAAAAAAAAAAAAAAAAAAGGAAAAAAAATAGCAGTTGTAAATATTCCAGCATGGCCTTAGCACAACAGTGGCACGTCTTCCCCAGAAATGGCAAGATGCACTGGATTCGTGAACACTGCATAGGCAAACATTCGGGATGCATGTGGGATCTGAAGCTTTTCCCCTTGTGGGTCAGGAGGAACGTAGGTGGGTAACAAAGCCTTTCAGAGCTTGGTGGAGTGGTGCGTAGGGAGTTCTGACGCCTGCAGATGAAAAAGCAGGTATCAGTGGGATGGATGTTGGTTTTTCACAGGAATTTTGAGATTTATTAGATGAGAGATGCTCCTGAAAGGACTTCAAGGGAGTGTTTTTCTACTTTTTCTCCTAAAGGTAGTGTTAACAGGCATCTCCATTTTGAGTGGAAAGGTCTGCAGGCATGCTTCATAGGAAAAGTATTTGAACTACTTAGAAAACCCGACCTGATGGAAATGTCTTCTGTTAGACTGTTTGTTAGGAATGCCCAAATTTACTTACCTTCTGTAAGATTTGCCCTGTTCTTGGCACCTGTTAGAAGATATAAGGGTAGCATGTGGCCAAAACAATGTGCACCCAGAACCTGCACTTAGTGTCTGGGTGTTGCCCGTGTTACGCGCTGAAAACACGTCCTGCAGAAAAGCAAATAAGGTCAATACAGGATTTATTGCATTTGTCAAAAGGTTTAGAAAAATATCTCTTGCCTTTCCACTAATAAGGACATCACTTTTATACACCGTGCAGATTGCTTTCTTCTCAAAAAAGGCTCTGCCAGAAGGGATTTATGGAAAGGAAATTCAAACAGCAGAAAAATATTTTGCTGCCTTGTTATTGGATGTGATTGTGCTGAAAAAGGCTAGCTAGGGTGTTGAAGATTTTAGATTTTTTTTTTTCTTTTTTTTCTCAGTATGTGCTGACAATGAGAATGAACTAGATGCAGACCAGCAGATGGACAACTTGTACCTGAAAGCTTTGGAGGGATTTATTGCCGTGGTGACACAGGATGGAGACATGATCTTTTTGTCAGAGAATGTCAACAAATACATGGGTCTCACCCAGGTAACTTGTTCCATAACACTTTCCTGTCTTTGTAATACAATTCCTAGAAACTAGACATATGCCTAAATGCAGAAAAACAGGTGTGTGTTACTGCAAAAAAAAGACGGAAATAAAATGTCTTATTTGTCAGACTGGTACCGGGAACACCAGTCAGCAGTGTTTCTGTTGTTTGTTTTTTTCCCTCTCCCTTTCAATCAAAGTTATAGTGTCTTTGGATGCTGGAAATGAGTCCAAAGGTGCTGTCAGTGCACTTAATTCTAGTGACTATCTTTTTCTAAACAGGTGGTATTTAAAAGCAGATAAATGAGCAATCATCAAGAAAAGATGATTCCCAAGAAATTGTCTCCTGGTCCAGTTGATTCATGTTGTATTATTTTCAGTACATTATAAGTTGGCTTTATTTGGCTAAGTATAGCTTTTGTTTCTGAACAGGTGGAATTAACTGGACACAGCATTTTTGACTTCACTCACCCATGTGACCATGAAGAAATTCGAGAGAATCTGAGTCTGAAAAATGGTAATAATGAAAATACAAAAGGGTCACTCTTTGCCTTTCAAATAACCAAATGAAGTAATTGGCTGATAGTAGAGATCTCTTAGTCATGGTAAAGGGAATTTTTGTTCCTAGAGTAATCATTAACGGTTATTCAATGCTTTGCAGATTTGTTCTGTTTTGTTTTGTTTTGCCAAATATTGCTTAAATATGATAGCCCTCAGGAACTGTTTGTTTAGTTTTTTCCTTTCATCAAGTTAAAACAGGGATAATGTTTTCACTTATAACACTTTGCAAAGATTTATGTGCTGCAAGCTAAAACATAAGTTTAAGTCCCATTTAAGTTCCACTTAAAGTTTAAGATCTACAAACTGGTCTTTAATGGTCCATGCATCTTTGATGGTCTTTGCAGCTAAACTACCTGAGAATTAATCTGTTATTGCTATTGAATCCTTTGTGCTTATAAATAGGAGAAATCAAGAAGCAAAACTGAGAAAACTCATTTGCCATTTTCCTTTTATAGGTCCAGGCTTTGGAAAGAAAAACAAGGAGATGTCAACTGAGCGTGACTTCTTCATGAGGATGAAATGCACCGTTACCAACAGAGGCAGAACTGTTAACCTCAAATCTGCCACCTGGAAGGTACCATGTTTTAGCCACAAGAAGTGGTTTTTATTTATTTATTATTTAAAAAGACGTTTTGGCTTGTGGAGAACTTACATTCTAAGTTCATTTTTCATTCATAAATCATTATTTCAGGTTTTGCACTGCACTGGACAAGTTAAAGTATATAACACTTGCCCTCCTCACACTTTGTGTGGGTATAAAGAGCCTCTTCTCACCTGCCTTATAATAATGTGTGAGCCTATTCAGCATCCTTCAAACATTGATATCCCCCTGGACAGCAAGACCTTCATGAGTCGCCATAGCATGGACATGAAATTTACCTACTGTGATGACAGGTAAACTCCACTGATTTCTCCTTTTCATGGATGTTTCTACTTTCTTAAACAAAACAAGCAGTCAGTCCCTCCAAACTGCCCTACTGTGTGGACCTGGTAAGCAAGGACTAAAAGAAAGTACAATCTGTTGCCAAGACAGCTATTCAGTGGCTCACTTAATCCGTCTCAAATCTCAGTTTAGACAAAATGGTACTCCTGCTGTATTTCCTCCCCCTGCCGAGTGAGGAATTCAAGTTCAGTGGTAGAAGATGAGGTAATTTAGAGCCACAAGCATTAGCTTCTTGGGTTTTAAGCTGAAGAGTATGGAGGATTTCTGTTATGTTTTTAGAGAAGACCTCTAAGGACATGCCTTATGGACCCTAGTCAAGGATTGTCTAATGGTTGGTTTGGCCCAGGGTGCTATTATCAGTTAGCTGGAAAGTACTTTATGTTCTAGATTAACTAAGAATTGCTAAGGCACCCAGAACATCTGCAGCTCTGAAATAGGGTTGCAACCTCCTGCACAATGAAAAGCAATTACACTTTGCTGTTTATCTGTCTGCTCCTTTCAGTTGTGAAATGGCGAGGAAAATCTTGGGTCAGTTAAGGGGCACTGTCCTCCACTCCCCACACTCTTGAGTGAAAATATGGAGATCCCCTTAGTCTCTATCTGCATGTTTTCCCATGGGATCTCCATGGCATTTCACACCAGCTCTCTTCTCCCTGCTTACATATCATGGTAACCATCTGCCCTGCCTGTGAGTGAACCAGAAGTCCCTTCCTATGAAGATTCCTCCTGCTCCTTGCTTTCCCAGAAAGTCCTGCCTGTACTACTGTGGGTTATTTTCTCTTTTATTTATTTTTTATGTTTATGAGATCATCCTCACCTTTTGGGTGCCACAATATGAGAAGGATATAAAACCATTAGAGACTATCAAAGGAGGGCTATGAAGATGATGAAGGGTCTGAAGGGGAAGAGGTATGAGGAGTGGCTGAGGTCACTTGGTTTGTTCAGCCCAGAGAAGAGGAGACTGAGGGGAGGCCTCATGGCGGCCTGCAGCTTCCTCATGAGGGGAGCGGAGGGGCAGGCGCTGATCTCTGCTCTCTGGTGGCAGCGACAGGACCCGAGGGAGTGGCATGGAGCTGTGACAGGGGAGGGTCAGGCTGGGTGTTAGGAAAAGGTTCTTCACCGAGAGGGTGGTCGGGCACTGGAACAGGCTCCCCAGGGCAGTGGTCACAGCACCAAGCCTGTCGGAGTTCAAGAAGCGTTTGGACAACGCTCTCAGACACATGGTCTGATTTTTGGGTGGTCCTGTGTGGAGCCAGGAGTTGGGCTGCATGATCCATGTGGGTCCCTTCCAACTCAGCATATTCTCTGATTCTATGATCCCTGAATTTAATTTGAAGTTTTCTGATGGCTTTGTCTAATGACACCGCTCTCCTGAAATTTGGAGATGTTCGCAACTGCTGAGATCTGTAGGGTTGTCACTGGGATTGTACTTATGCTTGAATCTTATGCAAAAACTCGCAGGATTGAGATCTTGGTAATTTTCTTGATCCATTGAAGGTTCTTTAAAACCTGTTCCAAGCAAGATTATTATTTTAAATAGTATGATGAAGCAGCCGTATAATCTAGCTGGGTTAGCAGCTGTGGATGAAAGCAAGATTACAAGTGTGAAACTTGTGACTGACCTCCTTCTGACCTCCCTGAGATTTAGCAGCCAAGTCTGTTGTAATTAGAAATGTGCTGTGATGTAACTGCAGTAGAAGACACTTTTTTTTTTCTTTTAATACTTTCAGGATGAGAATATTGAGGTATCAGTAGGATTTTGCTATTGGGGAAAAAATCCAACAAGACAGTAGTGACTCATTATGAAAAGCAATGTGCCTCAGAATTAGTGGGGCCACACACTTACTCAGTGGTAGGTTAGAGGAGACTGACAGAGGATTTTGCTGTATTGCAGCATTCGCATGTCTCTACCAGACTTGATGCATAAGCAATTATAAATGTGAATCTGAGGGACTGATACTTTCCCATTAAAGATACATGTGATTGTTTTAAAAAGAATGAAGTAATATGCCCTGTCTTAAATAGTGGGAGTTGATTTACAGGGAAATGTTTCATATGGCAGTGAAATGCAACAGCTTCCTCTGGATGATTCAACCCGTAAGGAATTTGAGAGATTTCTCTTTAAAACCAGGCAGCAAAACAGCACATCTTTTACTACATAGTTTTAGTTGGATGTTTCATTCATGTTTTACTGAGATTATGATAAAGCTGTAAAAAGCCAGCTAGGCCAGAGAAGGAAATAAACCTAGCGCACCTTTCAGGTTCTTCCCAGCTGATCCTTCTGGCTCTCTCTTCCCTCCCAGAGGAATGTTGGTTTCTCTCCAACAGGCGACACATCAGTAGACACATAAAAATGCAAAACACTCGGCTGTTCTTATCAAATTCAGTGCTGCTTGACAAATGGTATTGAAGGAGCAGCTTATGCCAGGAATGTAAATCCAGGCTGAGGAGCGGGGGAGGAAAAGCAGCATGTGCCAGTCAGATGCCTAAACCTCTCTCAGCGAACTCCAGCCTTCCTGCAGCGATGCAGCAGGGCTGACACGGATCGGTTCTCCATAAGAGATTGTGTCTTCCGAGCTCAGGGTTGATATCCTTGCGGGCAGCGTGCCTCCTCAAGCAGGCTTCTGTCGCAGTCTGAGTATCCCCTTTGCAGTTCATCTGGTGTGAACAGATCCGCTCTCTGGGCTGCTTCCACAGCTCAAGAAGCCCTAGGAGTCCTGGGGAAATATTGTAATGAATGGTGGCCATGCTGGACCTTACTCATGGAAGCATCCACCTTCAGCATGAAGCTCAAGTACATGCAAAAGATAGCTGCATGAAACTGAAATTTATCTGTGCAGAAAATTAGGATGACATCTGTCATCTCCTTAGGAAAGCTTATAGTCTTTGTATGTGACAAAGAAACACGCTGACTACCCTTCAACAGTTTGTAACAAAAACTAGGTGGCTGATACAAAGTGCCTTGATTATTTAGGCTTTTCCTCAGGAGGGTACAGGGACAGACGAGACAAGAAGCAGATAAGAGATGAAGCGCATAAGACTGGCCTTCCCTTATTTGAAATGTATGAGACTAGCTCATATATTTTGCCTTCGAAAATAACATATATATGTATATATATATGTTGTCCTGTGGTTGGGTGGGATGTATTTGTATTCTTGAAACAACTTTAGCAAGGTGATGAGCCTGTAAAGAAAGGCTTTTGAGACATAAATATTAAAAATCAGTCCATAATTCAGATTCTTGTTCTGTTAAATGCCTACTTCAGCCATTCCTGGAGAGCGACTGGAGAGCAAAAAACATTCCCTTGCTCCACTTATCTTGGCTAAGTGGTTTACAGGAAGGATTATTTTAGCTGTAATACGGAAATGCTGATCAGTGGTACAATTCAATAATCCAAGCGAGGACTTAGTTCAGCTGCATGAGGCTTTGTGTTGGGGACAATCTCCAATGAGGGTGTTTCAGTGAGAAAAAGGCAAGTCTTGGTACGAAAGGAGTTCTGTTACTTTGGTGGCACTGGGGCGATGGGTAGATAGAAATAACTGCAGTATGTTTCCGTGTTGGAAAAATCCACAAAACAAAAGTGAAAACTGTATCAGCGTTTGACAGAAAACCCCAAAACTACCTCAGGTGCCCATAGGTAGGTACAAAGGAAACCCACACGCTGTGCCTTGGAGAGGACCGGGGCCAGGAAAGCACAGAGGGTAACGCGGCGTGCTGGGTGGTGTTGCCCTCCCACCTTCATCCCTGCGGTCCCTGTGGGGTGCTGTGGAGGGGAGGGGGAAGCGCTCTTTGCCCCGATGGCTGTGGGCGGCCTGCAGGAGAGGAGAGGAGAGGGGGCTAAGGGTGCAACTCTGTCGTGCACAGCGAGAGAGGGCTGGCGGTGCGGGCAGTGGTTCTGGAGGCTGTCACACACCAGTTCCCTGGCACCGCTATGCTGGAAAGCATATGTTGTCCATTACTTTGAAGGCATGCTTGCTTTGGGGAATTGCATGTTCCTGGTTACAAGAAACCCAATTAGTTACACTCTTTTGCTTTTTCTTGATTGGAACTTTGTAATGGAAGAGTTGACGAAGAAAAAGGAGTGATGGAGGACGTACAGTGATTCAAAATAGGATTGCGCAGGAAAGATGCAATTCCAATTGTGTTGGTCCCAATTGGGTTTCTTCTAATATGAGCGTACGTGTGGAATCCAGTCTGTGCCAGGCTGAGAGGACACTGAATTGTGTTGTGTTTCCAGCTATGTCTGTGTAAAACAGAAATATTGCGAGCACAGGACCTTAAAGGAGGGTTTAAGTCAGTTTGCCATTTGACCTGTATTTGGAGAATATTTTTAAATTAGGTGAGAAAGCAAATAAGCATTTGAAAGGACTTCCTGTCCCTCCTCCATCCCTGCTCAGGGGGGAGATGCTGTAGGGAGAGGAGAGTGGTGATAGCTGAAGCCAAAGATTTGCATTTGGTAAAACTGGCTCTTTTTTTTTTTTTTTTTCTTAAATATCGCATAGAACAGGGATAACATCTTCTGTTAATAAATAAGCTTTGGTTTAGGTAGACCAAGTGAGGAGGAGAGACAGAGAGTCCTGCTGCAGTTCTTAATGTACCCATCTAGGTTTTTTGCCTAGCGGGGCAGATAAGCCCCAGCAGACCAGCTCTGTCTTTGAGGAGCAGGCGGGGGTCCCAGGTTTGTGCATTTTTTTGGCCTGGGTTAGAGTGGAAGAAGCCATGAACGTGTCTCCAGTGCCACAACAGGGTGCTGGCCCAGGTTTACCCCGCAGGCAATGGCTGTTTGGGCTTTTTTTCCTTTTTTTTTTTTTTTTTTTTAAGTATAACTTTGTTTGTTTGTTTGTTCCCAGCAAGACCAATTTAACTTCAATAACTTGGTAACAGTTTGAATACAGAAAGGCTTTGTTAAGGGATACACACCCTCACACACACAGAGTCCACACAAGGGCTGACAAATACACACCCAGCTGTATTTTATGAGCAGTAAACATTACAGTAGGCTTTCACAAAGAGTCTGACTTCTCAGTCCTGTTAGCTCTTACCATGCTATTTTAACTCAAGTAATAGTATACAATAAAAAGCTTTGTGCTCCCGTAAAGAGACAGAAGAGCACTAAAGCCCAATTAAAAAATAAATTAAAACATCTGAAATAGCTCATCTCTTAGGAGACATAGCCTTTGAAGAAGTGAGCTTTGTTTATGTTTTGCTGTGTCTCAGAGGTAAAGAAGGCCAAAGTTGTATATATCTAGGTATAGGATTCAGATCATTTGGTTCTCCATTGTGTACCTTAAGCGCGGAAGTTTTCCTTTACTCCACATCCAAGAAATGGATGTATTAAGAGAAACTGAAATAGTGCTCAAAAAGCATTTAAATAGCAGTAGTTGGGACAGACGCACACTGGAGGGCTACTGCCCTTCTCTTTAATGTGTGCTCTGGGATTTTGACCTTGCTACATCACGGAGACAAGTTTAGCTCAGAAAACTGAAGTGCCGGTTTGGCAAAATGAAGATTCCCCCAAAGGTATTTGTGCTTTCAGAAAAGGGTGGTTAACAGGAGAATAAAGAGCCTCTCAGCCCACCTGTCGTCTTCAACAGAAATTAGTATTCTTCTTCTCATTAGCACCAATTCAGCTTTTACACAGGCAAAGAAAACACAAAGCCTACCATGGTGGGAGAGCCATCCAAAACCACCGTACAGTTTGTTTTCCAATTTTGTCATTCCACAGCTTGCACAAAGAGCAATTTTCTGTCTGGTGTCTAAGCAAAAGTAGAAGTCCTGTGCTCTGGACTCAGGTTTTGTAAATGACTCGTTTGTCCCATGGGGCATATAAATTTCTGTGACTTTTTTAGTTTGATACTCCTCATAGCTCCGTGGGATGCTTTTTCCTTTGCACTTGCTGCTCTGCGTGTTCATTTGGCATTTCATAGCTCTGAGAGGCTCTTGTGGAAAGCGTGCAGAGTTTGGAGGATGTGTTTCAATGGCTGGACTCAAAGCAATGCTCTAGCAACCTCAGTGCAGAGGCTGCTGAAGCACTTGCTGTGTTTTGGCCCCGGTGCTGTTCAGGCTGTTACCTGCAGCCGGTCTTCTTCCATAAATGCCTTGGAGAGGCACGGGACAGGTGAGACGGAGACGGGGGAAGCTGCTGGCCCCAGCCCTGGCACGTGGTGCAGCGTGGAGATGGCTCATCGGACCCCCAGCCCCGCGCAGCCTGTGCGTGCTGAAGCCTTCCAGAGTCAGCAGCACCGGAGGAGAGGAGTAAGGAGCGTGTGATCTGCCAGCTCTTTAACCAAAAAACAATACCGTTAACACGTCTTGGAGAGAGAATATTCATTATAAAATAGTAGCATTTAAAAATGTAGCTAGGAAGTGTTGTCAGCCAGCTTTAGTCCTTTTGGGCTGAGAGAAACCTAATTCTAAAAAAAATCATATTCCTCCCAGGAGTGTTTAAAGAGAATTGTAATGAAGCTGAGTAGTGTTAACAGATTCACAGATCAGTTAGCAAGGGCAGAGAGGATGATGAGCCAGTTCTTTTTAAAGTAACTATTTAAAACAATTACTCTTGTCACTGTTACCTGGCATGGGTTTAGAGTTTGGTCAGTATTGTGGGGTTTGTGTGTTTTTATTTTTTTGTATACTTTTTGGTTGGTTGTAGTAAAAACCTACATACCACTTGCTAGCTTTAATCCGAGACAAAATTTGATCTAATTAAATTTGACATCATCACAGCAGGATCATACCACAAGTCTTTCGGTGCCACAGAGTGACAAGAAGGGTAATTTTATAGCAGGGATACTTGTTATGACCTGATCAGTAAGGAATAATTTGAAAGGGGAATTACAGGATTGGAACAGACAATTTTGGCATAGAGATTGCAGTTTGTATATGAGGAGAGTTGAGTCCCTTAGCGTGCTGTAATGACTGGTTTTTGCTCGCTATCTCAGTTCCACTGTTGACACCCATTACGGCTGTGGTGTGGTTTTGGATTTGCATTGGTGCTGCTGGATGCATGATGATTCTTTTTTTCATTACTTTTGTTTCCTTTTCCTTCTCCAGATGCCATCCCCACTTGTCTTTGAGCTCCAAGTGACTGGATTAAGATTAAATCCTGAACTTTAAAAGCCTTCCCCTTGTGCTGAGCTCCAAGCTAATCTTGATGGTTTTGTGATACTGTGCCACTGTATAACCAAAGGCCATAGTTTCTGTTTTTAAAGGTTGCATATTTACACTGGTCCTAGCAAAAGCTTCTGGCCACTTATACCAATGCATCCACACCGACTGCATAAAGGCAAACAGCAAACGTACTTTGGGAGCCTTAATTTTATTAGGGCACCTTCTGCATTCAGTGTCTTCTCCTGACGTTTCAGCTCTTGTGACCCATTTGATATGAGAACTTCTGCCTTTATTGAAAAGAAAAAGCATTGTGGTTTCAAAGAAAAGTTATAGATTTGACTGTGTTGCAATTTAAAAGATCAGAATCTTGTCAGTGAAGAGAGTCAAATAAAAAAAAAAAAAAGGAACTCTTTGAAACCTGATTCAAGAAGTTCCCCTTTGTTGGTCTCGCTGTAAGCATAAATAAAACTGTAAACATAAACAGAAGACGAGGTCTTCTGGGGGAATCCAGTAAAGCCAGCTACAGCTACAGTCTTTGCTTAGCTGAGCCATTACAAACTCAGGTTCATTCCATGGAGATCAGGACAGAAAGTAGTTTTCAGCGTGACAAACCAAGGTGTCCCCGGGGTATGAGCTATATGCTTCTGTGGAGGCGAGGGGAAAGCTGACTCAACACCTCGGCTTTCAAACCGTACACAAAATAGCTGCATCTTATTCGTCTTCCTTGCTCGAGGGGGATCCAGATCACTGCTGTGCTCTTGTTCTGTTTGTTTTACAGTATTTACATGTCTGTCTTGTAAAGGCATGCTTTTGTCTGGCGGGCTGGGCCACGACTGTCCTTCCAACCAGTACACAAAATTGGGGATGTGCATCTTAAAAGTGGCAATGCGGTAATGCCACCAACCAAAAGTTGCAGTGGCAGACAAACCCTTGCCAAGTGAGCTTAGTTATAAGGCATAAAACTTGGGTATTACCATTCGTGGCAGTGACGTGCTGTAAGACATGACCATCCCTTTCCAAACTTCCCGGCTTTTTAAGGTTTATGACAGTTTAGCAATCAGTTTGTAGTTGTTTTGATACTGCTTTGCAACATTCTGGGCTATTATTGCACTTTCAAAGCTAGGCAGAGGCATCCAAGAGTATTGCTGCTGAGCTGAAAAACAGTAATGCTTCCTTATTTTTCCAAATGTGGTATCTTTGCTTTTGAATGCATGTAGAGGATTATTTTTTTTTACTAACTGTATTTTCTGTAAAGTTGTGTGTGATGGATCTTACTCAAATTTAATTTAGGAAAAAAGAACCCTTTTCCTCCACCCCCTCATTAGAGAAAATCATCTACACAGTTTGATGACCTATTTTCATTTATTCAGGAACTTGTGACAAATCCTGCCTTGCCCGAGTACTCAGAAAAGCTCTGAAAAAAGTCTAGTTTTTCAGACCATAGCTTTCTTTGTGTAAAATCCTACTTAGTTTGTGGATTAGTCACCAAAGTAACCTAATCCACATGGTAAAGTTCTCACATAATTGAGAAACACTAAGTAGAAGAGCTGATTTATTTTTCTTAACTGCCCTTAATTTCTCACCTTGCTTTTTTATTTTATGAAATGTAATACCCAAAGTAGTGAGTTAACACTTATGTATATATTTTAAAAACTTGTATAAACTTTCAAACCTGATGGTGCCAACCACTACTCCCTTGTATGCGTTTATTTTCGAATGATGGTAGTGGGGGTTTCTGTATGTAGTGGACAGCTTGAGAACTTTGTCAGCAATGGTTTCCCTGTTGTGAGGTTCTATAAGAGATACCGTGCAATGCACATAACGACTACCATAGGAATTTTTATTACAGTAGTTGTAGAAGGCAATCTATTCCGAACGTGGAAATATTTAAGAACATGATTGGAAATCCTCTACAGGTCCTAATGTGTTCGGAAGTTCAGGATCTCTCACATTGCGGTTTTAATCCCTTTAGTTTAAGGACTAGAACTGAGAGCTGCAATGTGCTGTCAGGTGACGTGAATTTTAAATGTTTGTGTTTTCTTAACCTAGAATAACAGAACTGATTGGATACCACCCAGAGGAGCTGCTGGGCCGTTCGGCATACGAGTTCTACCATGCCTTGGACTCGGAGAATATGACCAAGAGTCATCAGAACTGTAAGTCACATTCATATTTTTCTTCACGGTTTGCACATAAAGCACAGCTTGCAGATATCTCAATAAGTAATAGAAAATATGAGTGCATCTTGTGTGTGAGGATGGATATTTCTGTGTCTGTATTCTCTGAGAAAATAATTTATGCTTTGCAAGAAAGCTTACATGTTACCACCTTTGTCTCACTGTATTTTTGAATGTCTTTCTACTGCTACCAAATAAAAACTATCTTCCCCACCCAAAACAGATGTGCAAGGAGACCTTCTAAAAGGGATATTCATTATACAGATAACATATAGTGCCAGGAACAGCTGCTTCTTGTTATTCTTATGCCTTTGTAAACTGTCACTCTTAGCTGTTTTTAATATAAAATACCTGAATCACTTGTGGAGGAGGGATCAGAGCCAAGATCTGTTCCCTCTGTTCAGCAGGCCACACAATTACATTTTTTCTCTCTCTCCTTCACATAAGGTGTCTTAAAATTATTCGATTCCAATCTTCAGTCTCTGTCCTTAAAGGTGGCACTATGGCTGGAGACAGCATGGTGCCCAGTGTACAGACTACCTCTGGCTGTTACAGCCACTGAACTAGTAGTGCATGGGAGAGTACTCAGCAAAGAATCACTAAAACTTTTGCTGCTGCTATTTTTAAAAACAAGGCAAAGCTGCTAGACTGGAGCACACAAGTTTTAAAAAAAACAAACAAACAACAACAACAACAAAAAACACGTGTAGTTACTACGATCAAGGTCTCTGAGGCTTGGGAAAGACCATGACTTAGATGATGTCTGTAGGGAATCACCCACCAAACATACTTACAGAGAAAGTATTTCTGTACATTTCAGAGAAAAGTAGCAGTAAAGAATAGCTGTCTGACCTTAGGGGGAAAAGGGATGTGTTAGCTGTAATGGCAAAGATTCAGGACAGCTTTGCGTTGAAATGTTATTTGAAAGCATGTTTGGCAGTGATTAAAGTTGTGTGCTGTAGAACAGTGTTGGTATGAATCATTCTGTTTCCAGAGCTTCTGGAAAACAAAACAAAACAAAAAAACTAACACCGTACTTACAGGGAATATATTTGTTAAAATTGTTTCTTTGAAAATGTGTTCATGCTTTTTACATTGAAAAGGAATTAGTGATGTTCATAGATAGGATGTGCCTAGCTTATGCTGGGCTATCAAGAGTCACCCTGTGAGAAATCAGTGGCTTTGCTGTACAATTGGTTTTGAATTGTTGAGTTACATTTCTAAGAGTGGGACAATGCTAGAGAAGGAATGAAATGAGAGTTGGCAACCTCTTTGGTAGCAGGAGAGAAAGCCCATCTTAGTTATCGCTATTTAATTAATGAGATAGGTCCATTGAATTAAGACCTGTCCATGTAAAGATTTCTGGAGAGCTTCTGCTAACCATCTTGACCAGACATTGATGAAGGCTTCTCCTCACTGTAGCAATTGGATTCATCTCATGGAGGGCACAGGTTTATGTATACATGCCCTTTGTGCCTACTGAAAAGGCCATGTCCTACAGATATTTGCTGTTGAGCATGAGGACTGGTCAAGACGCTGAATGAAGTCAAAGGAAGGTCTAGAGGGGTGAGTTATACTAGCAGAAGTGCTCAAAGCACTGAGCACTACACAGATAGTAAATATTTAGGATCAAACTCTTCCATAGTGTATATGATACTATACAGGATCAGAATGGATGGTCTCTACTGTTGGAAGCACCAGACCACGCTCTGTGCTGTGATTAACTGATAAATGCTGTTGCCCACAACAGAATCGTCAGGTTACATTGCCAGCAAATTTGACCCTTTTAGTCCTTCTAAGATAAACGCTTCCTGTATCTTCTGGGACCGTCAGGCTTCTTAGTGACTCAGAGAATGACCACAAAGGCAAAATGACAGCAAGCTGTGACTTGAGCAAACACATATAAGGTCCTCTGAGTAGGAGACCCCTAGGTTTCTTAATGTGTGCCACTGTTACTGAGATGTTGTCTAATGCACAGGGTAAGCAAGCAGGCACATAGCTTATACAGAACGTACTGGTTCTTCCTGGCCATGTTCATTTACATGTGGAAATACATATAAAGAGACACAAGTCAGAATGCAGAGCCAAACATGGCATTCATATTCAGCATTCCTGTATTTATTAAATTATCGTTTTTATTAGAAATATTCTTTATAGAGAGTATATATATTCATACAACAATATAGTCATCAATTCCAATAGTGCCAACCATTTAGTGTTGTAAAGATTCAAAGGAAATAGGATACTGAAGCTTGAAGAGAGAGAGGGAGAGAAACCTCAAATGAATCTATGAGATAGAAGCAGAACTCCTTCCCTTCCTTCCAATTTAGTGGTAAATCATGCTTATTGCATGTACTGTACTGTGATTTTTGTTTTCAGTGCCAAACTTTTTCAATAGCAACCTTGCATTCAAGCAAGGCACAATAGTCTATGTTCGTAGTTGGAAGTATAGTTGCATATAGAGTATAAAAGTCTTAAATAGTCATCATCTAAAGGAAGATTAGAAAGCGTTTGGCAGTATTTAGCATACCTAGTTTTTCACACATTATACAAGCAAGGTAAAAAATCTCTGTTTTGTTACATAAATCTACATAAATAGACTGTAGAGCTATATTTTCCAATTCAGCAATTAATAGTCTATAATCACTTCTATTGGGGTTTGGTCTTGTTGTTGTTAAAGCCAATGGGAATTTGCTATTTACTTCAGTGGGGAGCTGAATGTCACCATCCGGGACATGTCACTTGGTAGTACAAGCAGAAGTTCGACAAGCCTGCCAAGTGAATCATATTTCTCAAGCGTTTCTCAGGAATTAAAAAAACAAACTTGCCTCCCCCTTTCTCTTCTCAAAGAGAAGGTATATAATAGAGCATATTTCATTGAGATGTTACTAATTCTGTAAAGATACAGGCACAGATGTATATATGTATATAAAATGTATATTAGAAAAAAAAAAAGTGAGAAATTCACTCTAAAGCCAGAACCTTAAATGCAGTGTTGATAACAAAGTCAGTAGTTACAAGTGTATTAGTAATTTATGAGATTATCCCCAAGGAGGGATTATGCTGTACTTTATTATATCAGAACACGACATGCTTTGAATAATATTAATAAAAAAGATTAAAGCAGTAAAAAGCTTCTTTGTAATGTAGCAGGCACCTACACTGTGACTCTTATTGATGAGCTGATGATTAGGAAGCAGTGTAATTATGTTTTACAAGCAGAGCAGAACAGTTCAGTCACTAAAACACTTTGAAATGAAAGGCTTTTGATTTTGTTCCACCAGAAGTATTTAATCAATAAAGGTAATGTTCTACTTTGTCTACATAAATTAAATGAAGGATGATTAAATACTCCTAGGAAGAAAACAAACAAACAAACTTCAGAGCTAGAAGGATAAACACAGTAACAATTATCTGCAGAACAGTTGTGTTTCACAGGCCTGGACTGTACATTTGTGTGGTGGCAATGTAGGAGAGACTGACAATAAATAGTTTCTGTTGATGGCCACATTCACAAGGAATTTTCTGTACAAAGACTGCAGAATCAAGTTCCAGCCTTACTGAGCCAAATTGCTTTATTTTTAGGGCATTAGTTTGTTGGCATACTGTATTAATGCATAAAAGCCGTTTAAAAGGAAAGATTGCCAAAGTGTTCAAAGGTTTTTGTTGTGCCAGTTCCCATTTTACTACTCAGTGCGACTATGTCTGCTTACAAATACAAATTCTTGTTTGTACTGCTTGCATACTCTAATACTCAGCCCTAATTTTATTGCTTTTGATTAATAGTTTTCCCCAGTTGACAGCTGTAAATTGTATGACAATATCCCTTGCTTTTAGGAAAGGGTTTACACCTGGCAGGCCATCATAAAACTATACATCTCAGAAGCCCAAAGCTCCATACTGAAATCTCATTCTCTTCAAATATTACCAAATACCTTGGGGAGCCTTCACCTTTCAAACATCTATATGAAACTTTAAACTCGAATGTACTGTCATCAGTTTAGTGCTTGACAAACACAGGCCAGTGTAAAAACAAACAAACAAACAAACCATTTGGAGTTAACATTATTTGATTTTCACATGGGTCTTGGTTCCTTTTCATCTGCTACTTTCAAGCTATTACAGAGGACCAAAACAGTTCAAACAGCTGGAGAAATAAAATAGTTCAACTTTATTTTCTCTACTGGGCAAAAGGATCCCATTTGCCTTTCTTAATGTTGATACCTTTTTAAGAGCAATATTACTTCTTCAGCCACTTGAGACCAATGATGTGCTAGTGACACCTTCACTTTGTGTTGTTGATATCTCCAGCTCCTGACTCTAAGGCATAGAAAAGAGATAGGGATGGAACTAAATCATCAGAGTTACTTTCTGTGGAGATTGCTTTTAAATCATCTGGTATCCATCACCTACATAAGGAGACTACTGAATAGTTTCCTAAATAAGTTTACTTTCCTGCAGATCAGTTTGGGGTCCTTTGGGGTCCTAAACTGCGAGCAATTCTACTAGAACAGGGACTTTCAAGAAATATGCCGTCAGCGGGCTTTATTTTGGGATCTTATATTGAACTCAAAAAATCCCATACCCTGATCTGAATACTCAGACCATCTAAAGAACTCAAATGCCAGGCATCTTGAGTGGAGAACTCAGCTTAACAGCCCCTTTTATATCAAAAATGGCAGAATTTTGCAGAAGTTAAGCATCTTTGCTTACAAATGTTTTAGTGCAGTTTTGTATAAAGAAAACTCAGAAACAGTTTTTTTTTTTAAACAAGTGTTACATATCGTGCGTTCTTACTTGTGCTGCTACATTATTTATACCTCTCTGCTCTCATTTCTCAGTGTGTACAAAAGGTCAGGTAGTGACTGGCCAGTACCGTATGCTTGCCAAGCATGGTGGATACGTATGGCTGGAGACTCAAGGGACTGTCATTTACAATACGCGCAACCTACAGCCTCAGTGTATCATCTGTGTCAACTATGTGCTGAGGTAAGTTGAGCCGAACAGAAGAAACACTTCTGAATCCATGTGCTGGAAAAAGTGCAATATTCAAAGTTATTTTTGAAGGTCTATTTATCCAATGCTTCTATGCTTAAATCAGTTTAGTCATGTTTGTTCAATCTTGTTTACTGATGATGTTAGACATTCATGAAGAATGTGGCGTGCCCGTTCCCACACAAGCTGTTGAAATATGCCATAGTCTTTCTCTTCTACAGAGCGACTGCTCTGCTAGTGGAACAGAGCATAAAGCCTGCACTAAAGATTTTGTTGTGCGACACAACTACTAAATATGTTTTATTTTGCTAGTACTGTGACAGAGAGATAAAATTCAGAAGTAATTGTATCTTATGTTGCTAGGAAAAGCCGTTTTCCTCCTCAAAAATCAGGACCACGGAATAGTCTTTGTCTGACAAAACCCAAGTCTTTTTGGTCCTAGATGAGGCCAAAATAGGAAATACTTATTTGAGTGATAGTCTGGGTCATTATAGCCTTGACTATATCCCTTGAAAAAACAGAGCAACAAAGCCCCAAGTATTCCCACAGAAGTCCTGACCACACTCTCTGCGTCATCTGAGATTGTGGTGCTCAGCAACACTGGAACCATGCCTCGCCTGTCAAGAGCCTGGCATTCAACCGAGAGAGACCAAAACACTGTTACAGCTGATCTTTAGAGAGTCTGTAATACCTGTGTGACCACATCTTTTTCCTTCAGAGTGCAAAATGCCTTAAACCTGTTTTCTTGATAGTGAAATTGAGAAGAACGACATAGTGTTCTCTATGGACCAAACAGAATCGCTCTTCAAGCCTCACCTGCTCACGATGAGCACCGCCTTTGAGAACGGGATCCCTGGGACGGAGAAGAGTGATTTCTTGTTTACTAAGCTAAAGGAAGAACCAGAGGAACTTGCACAGCTGGCACCAACACCTGGAGATGCCATTATTTCACTGGATTTCGGTTAGTATTTGTCTAAATAATTTTTGTGCAACAAAGAACCACGTATGAGCCTACATTTAGAAACTTAATAGACAAAGTCTGTTTGCTGTGCGTATAAATCAGGATTAATGGCCATAGGAGCCCATGTGCTCACATCAGTGGAAAATTTCTGTGAATGAGAGCAGAATCAGGCTTTCTTGCTGACTAAACAAGATACAGTAAGTCTTTGCCAACTTATTGTTATGGCAACTAGAAGCAGGTTTACTTTTAATGAATAGCTGTAATTATATCATAACAGGGCACCAGCTAAAGGCATCCATTAATATTGTTAAAACTCCATCCAGGGACACAGAAGTTTGAGGAAGCCCCTGCCTTTACGAGTACTGTTGTGACACCAAATAAACCATGGCCAGTGGAAGTGAAAAGCCATGCTGCTCAAGGTGAAACACTGACGATACCATCCTTTACAATGCCTCAGATCGCACCTGGCAGCAGTACTCCAAGTGCAAGCAGCAACAGTAGCTGTTCCACGGTAAGAAAAGATTTTACAAAAATACAAAAGTGATGTTTTCTATGTAGGTCCCATCAATATATGCAGGTGACATTTTCCTGTCTCAATGCTTGTAACAAGGCCTAGCGTATCTATATCCCGACTGTACTGTGTATATCTTAAGCATTGATAGCAAAAATATAAAATGGGAACCATATCATGCCTTTATATTGTAATCCTCATTTTCTCCCAGCTCACTCAGTAATTATGGTAGTCTATAAACCAACTGATCAATGAACTTGCTACCACTGTTCACAGAGTTGGCCTTAAATGAAACGCCAATGTAAAATGGTCTGGTCACTAGCAAAATTCCCCTTAGACCAATCATCTTTCTGTTTGTTCACTAGAAGCTACAGTCTTAGTGCAGAAAGTTTACCCAACTCAGGCTTTTGAGAGTGGCTCCATGGAGTTCACCACTGAAAGAATGAACGTGCTTTCAGGGCATTGCCCTCAAGAGCTGGAGCTGCTCTTCATCAGATCTTTACTAGACAATGTCCAATTTTAATAAAATCATTGAGGGGGGTGCAAAGCGTTTCCTTTCCTGACAAAATAATTTAATAGTGTACATCTCATGTTGCTGGTCTGAGTTTCCAAAAGACATTGAACAAGACAACTAGGTTCCTGTAGTGGGTGGTTCTGTTAATTAGTACGGTTCTCAAATTTTGTAGTGACAAGTAATCTTGTGTTGGAGAAAAGGATGTGATAGAAGCGCAGTTTTGGGTTCTGAGGACACTATATATGTAATCTTGCCATTTGCTCTTCATGGTAAAGATCTGTTTACTGAATTGTACAGTATAAGCTGCATGATGGTAAGCCAGCACTGTGGTTGTCTTGCTGCTTATAGCAAATTTTTATTTCTGTGCAGCCAAGCAGCCCAGGAGATTACTACAGTTCTGTGGATGAAGATCTTAAGATTGAGGTGATTGAAAAACTCTTTGCCATGGACACAGAATCAAAAAGTCAGTGCAACTCCCAGGTAAGGAACTAATATCTCTTCCAAAAGCCATGAAAATCAGTCCTATGCTAGCAGGTAGTAGAGATGCATGCTGTATGTGAGATACAGTGACATAACGTGCAGATTGCATTTGCACATGTACACCAAAACTTTGATGCACAATACCAACACGAGCATACACTTTCAAAAACTGAGGTGTACCTTTCTGTCCCGAACCCTATGAAGTAAGTGCCTTAGGCTGTCACTGTGGTGGCACTGCTAAGAAGAAAGAAGAAGCAGAGAGCTTCAGAATTTGGAAGCTTCTGTAGACTGGATAAGGAATAAAAGCAGCAGCATATTTTTTTAATCTGGCCTGATGACTAGCGAGTAAACATCCTTTCTAGAACAAAATATAAATAAACTAATTCCTGCAAAACCTCAAAATGAGAAATGTTGTCAGTTAACCCCAAGAGGCAGCTAAGACCCACACAGCCACTTGCTCACTCCCCCCCAGTGGGATGGGGAAGAGAATCGGAAGGGTAAAAGTGTGAAAACTCATGGGTGGAGATAAAGACAGCTTAATAGACAAAAGCAAAAGCTGCACATGCAAGCAAAGCAAAAATAAGGAACTCATTCACTACTTCCTATTGTCGGGCATATGTTCAGCCATTTCCAGGAAAGCAGGGCTCCATCATGTGTAATGGTTTCTTGGGAAGACAAACAATGTAACTGTGAATGTCTCCCTACTCCTCCTCCTTTCCCCGAGCTTTTATTGCTGAGCACGATGTCATGTGGTATGGAATATCCCTTTGGTCAGCTGGGATCAGCTGTCCTGGCTGTGTCCCCTCCCAGCTTCTTGTGCACCCCCAGCCTCCTCGCCTTGACTCTGTAAGCACCACTCAGCAATAGTTAAAACATTGGTGTATCTACACTGTTTTGGTCACAAATCCAAAACATAACACTATATGAGCTACTGTGAAGAAAATTAACTCTGTCCCAGCCAAAATGAGTACAAGACATGTGCCGTTCTTGGAAATAAGATGTTTCTTTAAATAGGAATTGGTGAGTTTCATTTACATAAATTTGGCATACAGTGACTTTTTAGCTTTACTACTAAAATTTCATATCACACTGGCACAGCTGTTACTAACTTTTAGGTTCTTTATGAATTTGTTTCATTTTTGTGCAGACTGACTTCAATGAACTGGACCTTGAAACCTTGGCTCCTTACATTCCTATGGATGGAGAAGATTTCCAGCTCAGCCCGATATGCCAAGAAGAACGTCCTCTCTCTGAAAGTGCACAAAATACCCAGCAGAGTCTAAGTAGCATGAGTGCCATCTTCCAACCCCTTGCTTCTGCTTCACAGAATCAGTTCCTCCCAGAGAAGTATTGCCCACAGCTATCAAATAAAAACATTAACCCTGGTCACGGGTCGATGTCATCTGTGTTCTTCAACAATGTGAGTAGGTCATCACTGCCACCGTACCACGACCAAGCCAGCACTCCCCTGTCTTCGATGGGAGGAAGACCAAACACCCAGTGGCCGCCTGATCCCCCGTTAGAATATGTTCCTGCTAAATGGAGACTCATGGATAAATACTCAGGAACCCTATCAAGTTCCCCCTCAGGGCCCCCAGTACATTCTCCCAGTATGCCCATATATAAAAAAAGGTAAGACCTTTTGTGTTATAACTGTATTCTACTCAGAAAATATTTGGGGGAGGGGGCTGAGTCATAATCTTTAAAAATTCTTTTCCTCAGTTCAGCTGGAATAACTTGTTTTGATAGGCATCAGGCTGCGCATCTGGGGAAATTAGTGTGGTGCTTTCCCAGTGGCAGTTGGTCTAGTAGAAGCACAAGAGGGCTAATTTTTCATTGCTTGTAAGGATGTCTGAATGGGTTTCTAGGTGGTCAGGTAAAAATTACCCAAAGTAATTTTGCAAAGCCTGCTTCACTTTATGCAGTTTAGAAAAGTTCTGAAAAGGCTTACTGCTCCAGCAGTAAGTTGGGACACATGCTTACTTTCTGATCTTGCACATATTTTTTGCAGAACAGAAAATGGGGGAGAGGGAGGGATGACAGTACACTTATTGCTGGCATATATGAATACTACAACTAAGATTTAAAATAACATATTTTTCTTCTGCAGCCCTTCCTCACCTCAGTTACTTTCTTATACATGCAAACAGCGTGGGATGAGGTGTAGCTCAGAGGTCACAGGCCTGGCAGTTTCCTCTCATTTTGTCTGTAGCTCTTGGGTAGCATGCAGAGTGTGGATCTTCAATGTTTGTCATGCTAGAACAGTCAGGAAGTGCATAAAATAGGCATGGTCCTTTTAAAATATGGAGCTGTGCAGTTTACCTGCAGTTTGCTTTCAGGGTTTTTCTTGTTGCTGGCAGAAATACCAGCATCTGAACATACACTTGGAAAGAGAGGGTTTGTCCCCAAACAGCAACCTGTGTGTTCATGTATAGTATGCAAAGCAAGGGGACAGGTGTCGCTCTCAAAACCCTAAGCTTAAAAATCTCATTACTCTTTTCCATGGTATTTTTATGTCTGTCTGGAGATTTCTAGAGGCTGTTTATGCTAGTCTTTCATTAGCCTTTGATCCCCAAAGTCAAGTGTTTCCAAAGCTTGTGGGATGACTGACAAAAGGAAACAAAAATGTGTGATGTCCAGTGTCATGTGTCAAAGGCACTTTAAATGAAATAAATGGAAGAAGCAGCTGTATAAATGAACAAGGTGGTTTAGATTTGCCTCCCTGTTCATCCAAGTATCCTTTCTCAACAGGCCACTGGATGCTTTTGGGCAACGAGGCATAGATATAAACCCAGCAAGAATTGCTCTGTCTAATAGTTTGAAACTGAAGCGACAACTGGATTATGAAGAACAAGCATTGCAACAGCTGAGTGGGGTAATCATAAGAAAATGCATCCCCTTCAAAATTTTGGACATAACAAAATCATCAGTGTAATTACTTCTTTTCCTCCAAATTGTAGGGAGATCCGTCTGTCATTAACCCATCTCACTTAATGTGGAAGAGAATGAAATTTCTCAAAGGGGAAAATTGTTCCTTGGTTACAGAAAAGAAGTCTCTCAGCACAAGTGTTCTTACTGGTAAGAGAAAAGAAATTGATTTTGCAATGTTAAGTATTGAAACAAAATGTTAAGACAGTTTGAATAGAAACAAAAACTCTTTCAAAAGGAGGCGTTAAGCACTGTAAAAAAACGCAGTAAGCTAAAATTAGAGATCAGTTTGTATCACTAAGAGCTGAACAATTTATGGTACATTTGATAGCTACCAAATAGATTGCTGCATAGATGTTGCTTTGGAGGTAATAGGGATCAGTTTAATGGAGGTGGGTTTACCTAATGCTGATCCAATGTGACACCTCAGAGCTAGAACTGATATTTTCTCTCTGCAACATTGTGCTTCGTTACTCGAATATGTCTTGAGTACAATATTACTCCCCGAGCTAGCACTGTTTCTGGACCTCCTTTGCTACAAGATGTAGGTATGCCTACACTGTGTGATCTTCACACTGAAGATCACTTTGCTTTGAATTAGTATTAGCTACAATAACAATTACAATAGCTTAATTTAACTTTTGTTTTTCTTCAATGTAAATTAGATGAGTTCGTCTGTAACTCGAGAGGTCTGAGCCAACCAATGAATCAACTGCAGCAGCAACAACAGCAACAGCAGCAACAACAACCCACCTGTGGCAGTCCTGGTGAGAATTTGAAAGCAGGAACATTTCCGCCTCAGTTTTACAGTTCCCATTATCAGGACTATCCTGTCCAGCCAACTCATAAAGTGTCAGGTAAGAGCTGTCAAATACAGCAGTTGGAAAATATTGGCATTTAGTTCCAGTACTGATTCCATGAAGTAAAAACTTTAACAAAAAAAGCAAGAGGATGATAAGCCAAGAATCAAATATGTATTGTTTCACAGAATGAAAAATTAATTGTTGTTTAGTGTGAAGCTTTAACGTTTACATTTGTAATATATGAGGAAAAATGATTTTTGCCCTTTATTTCAATTGAACTTAATGCCTTTGTACCTTGGTGGTCCACTCATCCTGTTACATATTCTTGTCTTGTGATGGAGTTGATTAAACTGTACTAAACAACCTCAGTGCAGCATTGATGCCTGAGGTTTGTAGGTTACAGTCTAATGTGTGCCTTCGAAAAATGAAAATCAGTAATGAAAGGAGATATATGTAGAAGGAGTGTGGGTGTCAACTTAGAAGCTGCTGTTTGCTATAGCTTTCCTCATTTGCACCTGTATCATTTTCCCTCAGAACAATCTAAATTGGGGGCGGAGGTGGGAAACTTCATGGTTGTAACCTGTTAAGGCAGAGAGGCTTAGGTTTGCTCTGGAAGCAGTAACTGTTGGTGTTTTGAGGCATATTGACATAAGTACAAAATGAAATTATAACTGGGTATAAACAGAAGAGAGAGGAGGGGAAAGAAGTCCTCTCTCATTCTCTGTCTCTGGTCTCAGCACTATGACTTACTTACTTTACTCTGTTTCAGGTGTGACAAGTCGTCTGCTGGGGCCCTCCTTTGAACCATATTTGTTGCCCGAGTTGACAAGATATGACTGTGAGGTTAACGTCCCTGTTTTGGGCAGTTCCACGCTTCTGCAGGGCAGTGAACTGCTCAGAGCCCTGGACCAGGCAACCTGAGCAATCCTGCAATATTCCTTGGCCTATACTGTTCAAAACAGCTTCAGTTTTTAAATATATTTTTGCAAGTAGACAATTTCTAATACCAATACACTTTTACAGGATTTTACTTAGATATTGAAACTGTCCACGTTACCAAATAGTGGCCTTTTGAAGTTACTCACTTTATTATTCATATTAAAGAAATACATCTACTGTATTTTCTCTATTGCAATTAAAGTGTTGTTTAGAGAGTTTGATTACCCTCCCCTTATCTCATTACCTGTAATTTATACTCTCAGATTTTCTTCAATTTTCATGCTAGTAAAAAGCTGTGGTATAAATGCCTCATCATGTGATACTTTGGCTGCAGTACTGCAAAGATTTATTTTTATTGCCAAAGATGAATGAAACAAATTTGATCTCCAACCACAGTTTTTTGTTGATCTGCCAAATTGAAATCCTTTGAGTCTCTCTGTTTTCCAGCATTTATTGTATTGTAACTTTAATAACTTTTGGAAAGCATACTAAAGAAAAATCTCCCGGCCTTCTGACTCCCTCCCCTTCCCTTCATTTTTATACACTTTGTTGAAAGAAATGTGAATGGTGAACTACAATGTTTGTGGGTATCTGTGAAGGTTGCACATTGTATGCTTTTTTTCCTCAGAAGCGAGCCACATTCTCAGCTGACTTAACCTGGCTTAGCTCTACAGACAAGGGAGTCCTACAGATTTACCCCAGTGGAGGATTTTTGTTTGTGTTGGGGTTTCTTGTTTTGTTCTTTGTTGTTCCCTTTATTTTTACACAAAACAGATTTTTTTTATTATTATTATTATTTCTCTCTGGGTCAGTTGTTAATCATCTCTTGGTACTTTTGCTGTATCTAGGACACAACTATAAGAGCCGTTTCTGCTAGAACTAGTAGTATTTCTTAGGATGTTGCTGACACTTCAGGAATCTGACCAATGGCCAGTACTAACACCGCCGAATAATGCTAGCCTTTTTCATGTTATATTCTAGCTAGCAATATAATTTCAATATTGGATCATTAAAACTAAAAGTAGTATTCCCCAGTATATTAGGCTAACTCAGCTGTAAGTAGACTAAAAGAATTAAGGATTGTGTAGTGAGATGAATTACTGGCAGACAGTTCTCTCTCATTTTAACTTACCTAATATTAATCAAGAGCTGAAATGTCATTAAATTCAGCCAGACATTTTCAGAGCTCCTTTTCACTATCATTTACTGTCATGCACATATTTTAAAAAGGGTTTGAATACTTTCAAAGGCTAAGGTTGAAGGTTGAAATTACAATGTACTTAAACAGCAAAAATATTAAACTAATAAAAGGTAGGTGATCAGTTCTGACTTTGAAATACATACAAACTGAGATATGTCTTGGAATGCGTCCATCTTGTTTCCTCCACTGGTATAAATCAGTGTAACTTCGCTAAAGAAGATGGAACAGTAGCAATGTACAAAAGGTAAAAAAATCTGGCCCAGAAGCTTAGAACAAAAATAGGCTTCAGTGGAACTAGAAGTCTAAAAATAATGTGTTTTATAAATTTGCTTTCTATCATGCACTGACACTTGCAGAGAGGGAGCCTTGGGTTTGTTGAGCACTTCAGAGATTGCCGTGTTAAGGGAGTCTTAACCATATATGCTGTGCACTCTTATAAAAGCAGAAGATCTTTTGTTATTATTGGTACATAATGTAAAAAAAAAAAAATTATGATAGTCCCTGTGGCAGGCAGATCTTTCAAGAGTTTATTACCAAAAATAAGCTACTCCTAAAGTGAACTTATTCCTATGTGCAAAAAATATATTGTAAGCATCAAAATGTAATGAAAATTGGCAAGCCAGATTTGACAGAGCTTCAGTGGCAAGGACTTAAAGGCTTCAAGGATTAAAGACACTTGAATACTGCTCTTTTCTGTTTCTTATTTGTGTAGTTTCAGCATTAAAAATGTTATACCCTAACAGTTTACTAAAACACTCTGAAAAAATATTCCATGTCTTAATATTAATCATACTTTTTATCATAATTATTTCATAATCTATATTGCTGAATTCTTATTGACAATATTATAACTGTATGGGAACTTTAACTTGATAAGGAAATGTATTTTGACACTGATACCTTATTAAAGTATACTGATCCTAAATTCTTTGTGACTCGTTTGCTATGAATTTGTCATTTGTTGTATCATTGTAAAACAAAAGTATTTATTAAATTATTTATAGAAAATAAAGGTTTGCATTGATCTTTAAAGAATGAAAGAACAAATTAAAGTTAGCCATATTTGAGAGATGGGAAGTAAGCTGACAAAGGCCTGTAATGTCCACCTTTTTTAGAGTTTACCCAGCTTTCCTCAAACGGAGTGTTAATACCCTGCAGACCACACTTCTGAAACTTTCTTATTATGTGGACTTCTGCTTCAATTTCATAAGTGTACACCTGTCTAGGAGCTGAAGGTGCCTGTGTAATGCTACTGTAAAAAATAATAATAATAATAATTTGACAAAACAAGTACTTGCCTAGAGACATGGTCTTTGGGTTCGGAGGCTGAATTGCTGCAGTGTCCCACTTCAGTTCTGTGGCAGTAACATACGCCATCATCTTCTGGCAGTCCTGACACATCCATGAATACAGCTGTCCCCAGTCCAAGCTGCCGCTTCATCCAGTCCTGTGGTGCAACACTTCTGTTAAACACACCGATCCTTTTTCTTCTAGAAATTACCATTTCTGCCAGCGCAGTAACACTGATCATGCTGTAGGAGAACAGACACATTAAAACCATCACTTCCAAACCTGCATTTAAATGCTGACTGGATTCTGTGGAACCTGTTGGTGCTTAACCCTTCTGATAACTACCCTTGAGTTTCTTGAGCAACAGTGACTCTTCGGAATAACCTGCCTAAGTGGGCTATCATCACCTTGTTTTCTAGATGCAATGCCAGACTTGGAAAGTAACTCCTTGCTTCTAAATGTGTCGGAATCACAAGTGTGCACGGAACACCTGCCGGTGAAGAGGAAATGGGGGTGTGCATGTTAGCCCCCTTTTAAAGCACCCCACTGGACTTCAGGGCACTCCGACAGAGACCAGCTCAGCATCACACTTGTTCACATCAAGTTCTAGCTTTTAAACGTTGCAATCATTAACTGCTAATACTGTCCTCTGCTAGCACTGCCAGGCACGACTTTTTCGGGGTGTCCAAAATCATAGCTAACTGCTAGCACTCTCTGAAGAGCTTCAAGCAGTCACCACTCACACATTCAAGTATCTTAAAGAACAACAGTGTTGCCATCATTTTTTTTTTCCTTTCTCCTTTTATCTGGTACAGCTACACGCATCTCAAGTTAGCGAGCTTCAGTGGTTTTTCCCTTATGTTTAGGACATAGCTGGATAGCTAGCATCTAGATAGCTAAGATCTGACATCGCAATTTATGTACCAAAAAGATCCAACCCCTTACCCGAAACTTAATACATAGATTGCATCAATAGCTGAGCTTTGTTCTGCTGAACAGAGGTTTAGTATAGCTTTTTAAAACCTTTGTTTTCTCCAGCAGGCCAGTAGAAGTGCTTCAAATTAAATGTATGTCAGCTGTCACTGTGTAAATACACCATTTTTGGCATCCAAGCTTGCATCTCTAACAGCATAGACAGAACTTATCACAATTATGTTGTTCAACACTCACTATTTTCTGCTGAAACCCACGTAGTTTTGCTAAACTCTTATGAGTTGGGCTGGTCTCAAGCTCAGGTTGATTTTCAAGTCTATCATCTTTTTAAAATGATCAAGCCAATGTTTTTCCTAGACTGCACCAAAGATTTCATGCAGGTGGGATTCGTACTCTACCAAGCAAATGGTTACAACAAAATACTGGAGGAAGTCCTCAACATCCTGGCGTGTTTTGTGATTACTAATAAAACTGCAAAAAAGCCCATAACTTGGAGCAAAGTCCAACCATCCTTTCAAGTTGGGACACCAGTTCCTAAGCAATGCTGAGATCTGTGGACACCAGGTAACTCATCACATTTGTTTGCACAGTGGACGGAGCACAGGATAACAACGCTCAGTCTAACACACAACTGCTCTTGTTCTAGATGGTGACGGTTAATTCTCCCTGAGGAGCTTTACAGAACTGTTCACATACACGCCAGATTTTTTTTAAAGCAACAGAGAAGTAGAAATATTCACCTACATTTAAATAAACAGCATTGTTTTCTTTTCTTTTCCCCCAACTCTCTTATTATAGACTTCCCAAGAGACAAGGAAAAAAATTCTCAAGTGAAAAAAAAAAAGAAAGATAAAAGACGATCCTTAACAACATTTTTCTAAGGATGCACCGCTGCATCTCTGCTCCCTTAGCAGCACACCAGCCGCCTCCTGGCTACCTGGGGCTGCGCGTTAGCCCCGTGCCACCACCCTCGCCAGCGGGGTCCCGCTGCTTCCGAGGGAGCCAGGCATGGGGTCCCGCTCCCCAGGCTCTGCTCGGTGTTGTTGCTTTGCCCAGTCAACCGAGGCAACAAAAGCAGCATTGGAAGCTCTAGCGATTGGTACGTACTCCATTTGGGGGAGTTTGCATTAAAAATGGGTTCGAATAAATAAAATTAGAAAAAAAAAAAAAAAAAAACTTTGCCTGCTCACTTTGGAAGCATCACCGACTTTGTCCTGAGAGCCAGCCCACAGTTTTGGCAGCGTGTGATTTGCCACAGGTCTTACATGGAACACTTTCCTTGAAGTCCTAAATTCCTGTAATCAAGGTGTTACGTAATTCTACTCAATCATGCCTCTCAATTAATAATGTGGCGACACATGGTCAATATGTCCCGTTAGGGAACAGAAGCACAGGTGTGAGCCCGGGTTGCAAAGCCTACCTAGCTTCAAGCCAGCTGGCGCCAGCTACTGCCCTTGGCACAGGGCAGCGACAGGCAGCTGGATACGACGACGGCTGCGTCACTCCCTGTGTGCTGTTTGCTGCGGGAAGGACTCTGTCTTAACCCCAGAGGCTGGGAGGACCACTCAGATTTGGGTCACATCTTAAAAATCCAACTCCGTTTAGCTTCATTAAAAAAAATAGACAGAAAGACAGAAAGAAAAAGAAGCAACCCCCCAAACTCCTTGAAAAGTCTGTGTTTAGGTCTTGGAATTATAGACAGAGCTGTCCAGTGAGATCCTCAAAGGCACCAGAAAACCATCAGCTTCTATGAGCTTATGGTGGAAACATCCAAACCCCATTCCCACTCCAGCCACTGGGCATGACAGACCTCAGTCCTTGCCCTGAGGCGAAAGCAGATTTAATGCCCCAAGCCACAGGAGGTGAGGGTGTCTCCCTGAGCACTGCCAGTTCACGTCAAACATTTCCTTCAGCTATTAGATGGCTGTTCCCATTTGCTACTCAGGCAAGCGATAGCGGCAGTACGGACGAAAACAGTTCTTCTAACTTGCAGACAGACTCTCCTTCATCACCCCCTTGACACTTTGCTTCGAGCAAAATCCTAGCAAATACCAGAAGTACATACAGTCTCTTCTGCAGTTTTGGAAATGAGAGCAGAATCAAGCCATTTCCCCAGATGCCTGAACTCTGCCTATAAAGCCAGAACAATTTCTTAGCCATAAGAGGTGCAGTATGGTTTTGCTTCTTTTAGTCCTATTAAGCACCACATAGCTGCAATTAGCAGGAAGAGAACCTGGATTTGTAGTTCCCCAAACCTGCTCCCCAGACAAGTAATTTGCATTCAGGGCAAAAATTAAGCCTCAGATAAAGAGAGGTGTGCACACTTGTTAGATCCTGCTGCCTGCTTGATGGACACCAACACCCTTGCTTAAGGTGCGATTTCTGGGTCCAGCTGTGCCCACAAGCTGTGAAAACATGAGCTGTGTCTCATGTTTTCAGCCCTGATTACGCTCTCATCCCTGATTTTGGCCATGCAGAACTCGGAGAACTCCAGGGTGTCCTGGAGGAAGGTGACCCACAAGGATCTCTCTGTCTGGGTATAACCCATAAATCAGAAAAATGGAAGGTTAAAACTCCCACATGCAAACTAAAACCCACTCACACATCAGCCAGAGAGAGTGACAGTAATACGATCACAACGCCAATTCAGTAGAGTTTTCCTGAATAAAGCTCTTTCTAAAGACATCGACAGGGATGCATTTTCCCAGTTACAACTGTTTATGCAACTGAATTTTATTTAGGGTTCTCCAATGGAAAACAAACAAACAAACAGAAAAACCAGCAGCTTGGGTCTTGTTCTCTTTTTCCCAAGATGTTCATAAAAGCCAAATTTGAGGTGGAAGCAGAGAGCAAAAATCCCAAACAATCACAGTTGCCCAAAACCCAGACAGAGCCCACAGCTCCCCGGCATTATTTTGAAGCAGAATTTTCATGAATTTCTAAGTTGCATACCACAAAAGTTGCATCATACATCAGCCTTATGANTCCACACAGCAGGTCCATGACATTCTTACTCTGGATCAAATGAAGCATAAAATAGATGTTGTCACCAGTCATTTTTAGACATGTCACATGACATCTACTGGCCTTTTTCCTGGAAGACCACGCAACACTACTTGTGTCTATCACCTTACTGCTCGCATAGCCAGTACTGATGCTAACTGCAACCCCCCAAACACCTTGGAGTTAACAGAAAGCAAAACAACGGAAGTTTGCTGGGAAAGCAGGTTGCTCTCTATTATTTTAACTGCAACTGCAAACATCAAGATGAGCTTTCCTGTGCTTTGCTCAGCTACATAAATGCTCATATTTATTAGTCTGTTTACACCTTTTAACACAGCTTGTTCTTCACAGCTTCAATTTCCTTGCACTTCAGTCAGTTTTTGGTATCACAGTCTTTAGGGCCAGTCTGATCACTGCAGACATCTCAAAGATAAAGGAGACGCCAACACTGAATATTTTAATTTTTGCTTAACCTCCCCCCCCGACCAACAGGTCTCTTCTGCAGAAAAGATTGTGTTTAATGATAGCCAACACCTTGAACAACCATGTACTGGTTTTGCTCTTATCTAGCATCACACTGCCTTCCCCAGATCCACAGTGACCAGTACCTTAGTCTGTGCAAAGCCACCCAAGTATTCTGAAACACAGACAAAAATGTGGCTGTTGCAACCATCAATTATATCTTAATATACTGAATAAACACTTTAACTTGTACTTTCATTTTTAGAGTGAATTCTCCAACCTCAGCCCTTACAAGCTCTCCCTCCCCCCACACAAAACCAAGAAGAAAGCTTCTTTAGAAAAACAGAACGTCACTAAAATACTCATCTGGGTAACCAGCAGAGGAACCAGGAACCAATGAATACCTGGGACTCACCTAAGTTCGTTTGAAAGACAGGGAACAGTCAAGTCAACAGTGCTCTCATTCTCCTTTTTGGAATATAGTCCCTGCTGGGCAGAGTTTATTTGTACTGAGGTTTTGTATTAGAAACACACACACGCTGCTAAATAAGATTTTGTTCATCCAGGATTTCTTCTGTCCTGCTCAGTGCATCAATTCTACTAAGGTGTGCTGGAAATAAACAGAGTGAAAAGTGTCTGTGCTCAGTGCTCAAGAACTAGAACAGGTTTCAACGGCAGGCCGCCATGCTGTGCCTGCTCGAAATGTGTGTCCTGAAACCCACTGGAAATCTTGGAAAGGCAATTTCCAAGAAAACAGAGACGGAAGTGACCCTCCTTCCTCCCCTTCCCTTCTCCCCACGTCATGCCTCCCTTCTGCGGAAATCTCTCAAAGCGTATTTTGAGTCCTATGGGCAAAATCCTGTCCTGACTCACTGCAAGGGAACGAAGCCCCTGTGTTTACAAGGCCCACACCACAAACCAACTGCCGAGGGGCGGCCTAGGCCCCACGAAGGCCCCACAAATGCCCGTGGGGCTGGTGGCAGGGCGGCTGTGCCGCTGGGCACTGCCCTTCCTCACGGCACGGGCCCGAAGCGCGGTGCCTGAACAAGCTGCGCGTTTCTGTGCTGTCCCCAGCGCAGGCCGCCTGTACGAAGCCACCCGCTTAGGGCTAGCATAGGCAATACGCGATCCTCTTCTGTGTGGGACAAGGGGGTAAACGAGCCTGGCGATGTGTTACTTCCATGGGTCATGCAGTTGCTTTGCGGATGTGCGCCGCAGAGCAACATTATGCAAGGCAAAAGCTGCTTAACAGGAAATTTTCCCAGAAAGCTCTCCAAAAATCGTACTTTCCACTTTCACACTAGACCCGAAGCTTCACTGCCCAAGTGGCAATGCTACAGATTGCGTCCCACCCTGCTCCTCCCAGCGAACCACACCACAACGGCAGCAGCTTGCTAGGACCAAAAGCAGCATCACAGGGTCCCTCAATGATCCTTGTGGTCAGCAGCCCTCGCTTGGAAGCCGGTGCTCTTACCTTCTCACTTTAGCTAATTTCACAGCAGTCAGGCACTTACCCGCTTTACTGCAACCCACAGCCTTACCCTTCGTTTCCTAAATACCAAAGTGTTGAATTCGCCTCCTGACTGAATATCACCAGCTTGCTTTTTCATGACTCCCAGTAGCATTTAGAAATCCTTTTCCAAATGCACTTATTGGAAATGAAGACCACGCGATTGCAAAAGGAGTTCTGGGATCTTATTTGTACCACTGTGAGTCATCTCTAGAAGCACTATTGCAGCAGCACCAAAATCTGCATTCAAATTATTTNGAACAAAGAGAAGATGGACAGCCCGCAGTCACGCGCAGCACACAATGCAGTTTGGCAGTATGAGATGCCTGTAAGCACTAAACCCACCCATACCCGAAGAGACACGGTCTTGTAGGATTGAGCTCTATTAAGAAAACTCAGCATTAAAAAACTAATTTTAAAGACAGTATGTTGTAGCTGTACAGCTACAGCTATAGCTGTGTTATTATCATTATAGCTGTGTTGCACCTGCACCATACAGTGCCAGTAACCCAAATAACGCTGAAAGATTAAACTTGCCCTCTTTCAGGATCTGCACGAAGATCCAATCAAACAGGTATTTTTATAACAACCAAGGAAACAGGACAGAGTGCATCTGAAGCCAGAAGTAAGCAGGATACAAAGAGGCCTTTTTGAAAATAATGCAGACTATTCTCTCCATTTTTAAACTGAAAACAAGTAGACTTTCATCCATTCCCACCCAATCAAAACACATTCCTGCTCAGCATTTCTTTCTACTGAAAATTTGTGACTTCTTCACATTTTTCAGTGCTATTAAAGAAACAAAAGCACCCTACTGATTCGTTTGGATTTTTTAGCTTCTTGCTGTCTCCCCCTAACAGCTACAGCAACGTAATTTACAGGCTTTAAAAATGAGCTGCTCTGAAAACTTAACTTTTTCAACAGTTCAGAGAAGATGGCTGTCATACTTTCATTTCCAAGAAGCAGTTTGTGTAGATTTTAGTACAATCAATTCATGTCTATGTCATGTTTCATTTTCATGCTTCACTTTACATGCCCACTAATCAGAGTAATGAGGTTGAATGTGAAGAAATCCCTTTGTTTCAAGCTGAACAGCCTCTGAAACCACATTTATAATGGTCATTCTCTGCTTATTCAAATCCTGTTTGGAAGCAATAGCAAAAAAAATGGCATTACGGAATTTTTCTTCTAAACTTTAAAGAAAGAATGTCATCTTATTACAACATCCCCTGTAACTTACAGGAGATAGGGTTGCATACTGATGTAAGAGAGCCACAGTGCCTTCCACTCTGTGAAGATGTTTAAAAGAAAATAAAATCTTATTAACTGCTTTGATAGGGCTAAAAATATGTTCCATATGTTCCAAATCGGTGGCATAAGATGGTCCAGTGAGCAAATGCCTGTCTGCAGGCAGCGGGGAGTTTGTGCCACGCTGACCCAACTCCCACATGAAGGAGTTGGTTCCCCTCGTGCCCGTGTACGATGTTTCTAGGACCTGGACGTGACCCGAGACCTTCCTGGTTCATTAACACGTCTAAAGCGTGAGCCACGCATATGTAGATAATCCACTACAGGAGGCAGAAGTTAGAAGACGAGATGGAAATTCCAACTCTGGGATTCATTACAGAGCTGTTGCAAGCTGTAATACGAATACGCCAATGCTCCTCAGAGCTTTTTGTCATGAGTCAATAGGACTACAAAGAGACTTACAACGAAATACACACCACCATGAGACTGTGCCACGAAAGATGATGCTGTCACCTGCCACACAACTCTGATAAACTTGAAATCATAACTGCAAAACATTCTTGGCTCAAATTTGCTCATTCTTGAGAACATTTTTTAAAATAACACTTACAAATCTCCACCCCACCTTTGCTTTGGAAAGCTAAACAGTAGTCAGTATATAACTGCAATCAGAGGAAAAACTTGTTTCTGATCCTCTAAACACCTAAAGTAGCAGCCCAGAAC
The DNA here is from genome assembly GCA_013399115.1 of Anseranas semipalmata. Classification (NCBI taxonomy): domain Eukaryota; kingdom Metazoa; phylum Chordata; class Aves; order Anseriformes; family Anseranatidae; genus Anseranas; species Anseranas semipalmata. The sequence continues at coordinate 175,033 of VXAA01002475.1, forward strand.
GTCTGTTGAACAAGTGACAGACTGCAGAGGCAGGGGGCCACAGTGCACTCCACCCCTACTGCCAAGGTTGCTACGGGTGTCACCAGAGCTGCTCACTGTGAATATATAAGGTTCAAACGTGGTTTGGAGTTGTCTGAAACATGCTGGATACACTCCTACAAGGGTATGGAGATGGGGAGGAGGGTGAGCTTAATCTTTTTCAGCCTGAAGCGTGATGATCTCAACAACTAGTGACATGGCTAAAATCCAGGAAAAGGATGGCTCCCATTCTAAGCATAATGAATCTACAGAGAAAATTCAGGCAACACGTTTCCTCCTAAAGCCATAAGCCAAACATAAGAAATATGCTTCTGCTACAATACATCCTAGGCTATGACAGAAGCTTAGTCCTTCACAGGTTACTTATAGATTCCTGAGCTGAAAGTTAGAAGAGCTTTAGAGGCTTAGAGGTACCACGACACTAAACCTCCTGTCTCCAACCAGTCCATGGAGATGGGGTACAGATTTACTGTGCCACAGCAGGGGCCAACCCTACTACTGCATCAGCTTTGCCTGGTTAAGCTTCATCATTTTCCTAAGGAAAAGGATGAGCATCACTGCTGAGAAGACAGAAAGGCTGTTCCCCTCCTGCCCTTCCCAATCCTGGAGGGAAGATGCTGCACCATGTAGCAGCACCCTCTGCACCAGGTGGAGATGTCCTGGCCATGAGCATGGATGTGGGAGGACCAGGGGCAGATCACGCAGTGAGTCACAGGATGGCCACCACCACAGCATGTGCATATGGCTGTTAGCGAGTATCTACATCCACCCCCCCAAAAACCAGACATTTGAAAGGCCTCTTCCCCCCCGCCACCCCCCCCCTTCACGGCAGACAAACCTGAGCTACTCTTCAGTAGGACCATGGAAGGTAAATCATTGAGAACTGGGGGAGCTGAAGAGTTGAGTGCAGAAAAAGCATTATAGCTTTCAACTATCTCAAGTGATCCTCTAATGTTTAATTAGGAATAATTAAAGAACAAACAAAAAGCTTGATTTAATGAATATTTCACAAGGTATACACTCCTTAAACAGGAGCTTCAGTCCAGGGTGGCAGATTCCCTTCACATACGAGCTAGGGAAAAGCAAACTGATCTGTTAAAGAAATGAAGCAAAAAGGGATCAGATTTCTTCCAAAACAGAGACATTTTTGACAAAAGATGCTGAAGCCAACAAACTGATTAGTAAGCTTAAAGTGACTGACTAATGACAGACAGTGATCCCCCACAATCAGCCTCAAGACACAGGTGTTATTAAAATCAGCGAGCAGCTTTACGGAAGTCTTCAAACATTGCATTGCCTCCCAGACATGGGAGAAGAATAAAACTGCCTGAGCAGCTTGGTTTTGGCATAGAAAGAGAGAGTTAATTAAGGAATTGGGTTATTCCCAAGCCGTGCTGTGTAAGAAGCCTCATTATACCTGCTGCACAATAGGTGGGATCCATTTTCTTTCAGCAACGCTTATGTAAGATGTTAATTCAAGACTGTATCTCATTTAACAAATACCCCCCTAAGTCGAACTATCTCCTGCCAAAAAAGAGGTAGGGCAGATTGCTGGAAGGACTGCCACGGGAAGCTCACAAACTACACGTATGGGCGAAGAGCAGGTGACATTGCAGTGTCCACTTAGGTAAGATGAAATATTGCTTCGAGTTACTAGAGATTTGGGAGGAGTAATGGACAAGGATGGCTGTGTTCCTCAAATCAAGGAGCACAGCCTTTCCTCACAGCTACACCTCCTGATTTCTCTCTTGTGTCGGGTGCAGTCTGGTTTTGGCCTCTCCGGAGGTGCGTGACCCAGCCTGAAGAATGCCTCCTCTGTGCTGCCAGCTACGGCCCCTGTGCTGGGGCGGAGGGGAGAGCATTTGCCACCTCGCAAACATCTCCCAGACTTGCTCATCTTCCAGTGGGGGGGCTAGGGAGGTACGGGACAGAGTGCCATGGCTTTCGCACAGCTGTAAGAGCAGCAAGCCGCACGTGACCGGTCAATCGGCAGAGACGTCGCTTCTCTGGCAGATGTGGGCATGGCCCCCAGAGGCCCTCCAGTGTGAGGGCACAGCTGGCACGGGGCTGCTCCCGCCACCCCAGCTGCACGGCCCAGCTGGGCGCTCCCGGGACCGGCACGCACTGGCACGGCGGGGAGGGCCGAAAGGCAGCATGGAGATAGCAGAGAAATTAACAACAGCCTCCCTGATACAACACTACACCTTTTCTTGGAAAGCCCATGTGCCAGGAAGCCTCAGGGACTTGTTTTTCCCCTCCATGGCTGTAAGAGCCTCCTGGGCGCAGCATCTCCAAGCCCAGCTCCCACCCCAGAGAGCACCGGGGTAAGAGTCAGCAGCATCAGTTTCAGCAGGAGGACATAGAAATGGAGACCATACCAGCCAACCCCAAATGGCAGCTCTTCCCTTGTTTTCGCACTGGAGGTCTGCAGACCTTCTGAGGTTGCTCAGAAAGGTCCTGAATGTCAGTCTTGATGCTACAATTCATAACGGAGAGTGTGTGTTGCATGGGGAACGGGAGGTTCCCAACCACCGAACATGGGAAGGAAGGAGGCTCTACAGCCACGCAAGCAGGAGCTAAAGGCGTGGAAGGAGCCACTGACATGGAGAATGGGGGCAATACCCCTTTCTTCCTTGCCTTGTTGGAGATTTCAAGCTCTCTGGGGCAGGAATTTTCTCTCTCTGCTGGTTTTCAAGGTACCTTTGATGATGGAAACCTTGAAGCCATTTGTGGCTCTACAGAAATTTCCATTAATATAAATAATCCGAAGCAAGAAAGAGGAATTTAATTCACAGGATGATGATGTGGAAGAGGTGTTTAAATCAGCCTCTACCTCTAAGCACTTACCACTCACCAGTAATGCTTTCACGCTACTGCTGCACACTTCTTTTTGGCTTAACAACACACTGCATCTGCATGACATACAAATCCTCTAGCTACTTCGTGGTCTTCTCTTCTTGTCCATTCCACCTACCTTGCACCAACCAAAACAGCACTTTACACAAAATAATCAACGCGCCTGCTGACTGGAGCACATCCTAACTAGAGACGAAAGCATCACAGTACCACCACAATCCTTTTCCCTGCATTCCCAAGGGCATAGTGTTCTCCCTATTTGATGGAGACACGTTTTGTCTTCAGCATTTGTGTCACTGTAGCCAAGCAATCACCAATAGCTAAGCTCCCAAATTCTAACACTAAATATTGGCAGGAGTGAGTCCACGAGCATCAATTAAGACATATTAATTTAAACAACACAAACAAGACACAGTGAGATCTGGGGCAGTTAGTGGAGCCTGCTCATAGCAAGCCAACAGATCTGCCCCCATGAATTTAAAACTCGGAATTTCAGCTAGAGCTCTGGCTCTTGCAGATGTTCCTTCACCATCTCCCAGCCCAGCTGCTATTCTTGTAGGCTTTAAATACTCTCAGGGAACCACTATCATTCTGAAGGAAGTTCAGCTGCACAAAGTGAGCAAAGACAAACAAAACTAAGTAATGTGCCTCAATCCATTTCAAAACTAACAATCATACATTGCTTGGACAAGCAAAACCATTTACAGAACAAATGATAGTCTACCCACCAGCAAGAAAGGCCACATTACTGCTATGGTTAGCTTTCACACTTAACCCTTCCCATCTCACTTGCTCCTCTCTTCTGTGTCCCCAGATAGCACAGTCTGATCTCAGTGTGGAGACTTTCCGAATTCAACAGAAACAGGTGAAAGAGTGGGAGACTGTTTCACTGATCTAAATGCAGGACTGGAACCTTAAAATTGTCCATTTTACCTAAATTGTAAGTGTTCTGTTTTTTAATAGACTTAGGAAAGCAATAAGAGTAGTGTATTACTCTAGGATTTTCAGCCATAGCTGCTGTTAAATAAACATTTTAAAATTAATTCTACAGACTCTTCAAAATTATCTGCAGAGCAGTGTTCGAGAAATGCTACAGGGTATCATAAAGGGCATGCACTTAAAAATCTAAGAAAAAACAGACACCAAAACTCCCAATCTACCATCTCTCCCCTCAGCTGTTTCAGTTCTAAAAGGATGGAATTAAAGGCAGAATATTTATGAAGTACAAAATATCCAGAGATATACAGTTTATAGATATAATTGTGGGGGAGAATACAAGTTTCCCAACACACACATTTCAGGCAACATTTGAGACCTAAAGAAGGGTTTTCACATCCCAAAGTTGGTTCCTGGGGAGCAGAGCTTAACATAAAGGTGTTATGAAACAGAACAATATAGCTTAACAACAAGAATAAAAAAGGAATATCAAAATATTGCCTAATTTATTCTTGGTGGGTTTTGTTACGTGTTCTTACCCATCCACCCTTCCTACTTATTCCAGGAAAACATGCAGCATTAATCTGTGTATATTTTGCTCCACAATATTTACAATATTTCCTTAGTATAAGAAACATTCATTCCTGAGGTGTTCTTATTAGATCCTAAAGGAAACATCAGCATCAGTGGATCTGATCACAGACGCAGTCTCCCCAGTGGTTAGACAATGTTTATGCTTATACAAAAAAAAAAAANTACTAAGCCTTCTAGGATGAGTAAGCAGAAAAGAACATCCTAACCAACACAGGCTTTGTGCCGTATGTTTCTTCATTTAAAAAAAAAATGCAACACTAAGTTGAAAAACTGAACTTTATGCCTCTCTAGTAAGCAATAGGTATAATAACCTTATTTTTCTACACTTCTTCCCCTTAGTAATATCCTTCTGAAGGACAAGAAAACGTGCAAATGAACTCTATCATCCCTCTAGGAACCCTGAAACAGCTTAGCCCTGAAAATAAGTTTTTAATGGGCTTTTCTCAGATGTATGCATATTTTCTCATAAGCATTTACCTAAGAAAAGTGAAGTAATGAAGCACACAAATGCCTGTTTATGTAAGCTCATTCATGTGCAAACATGTGCATGAATACCAAAGGCTGAGGCTTCAGATCTCATTTGAAGGTACTTTGACTGAAAATGTTATGACTTAGTGCAAACTAGATCTTAAAATGAGAGGCTCTGGGTGCTGGAATTTAAAGCTTCCTTAGTGAGAAACTGGACACGATTACACACCGTTGTGGTCAACACTGGGCTTCTGAAGGCAGATGCCTGGTATCAAGTGTTTCACCTGTATGAATGCTGACAATTCAGCTATGTAAACACACCCTAAATCTCAGACTGAACTATACATAAAGCTGAATTACATCACATTTAGTTACAGATACACCACACAGTATGTAAACCATATCCCACTTAAAGATTTGTAGTTGGAAAAAACATAAATACATTTCTTCTTCTTCTCTGTGTTACCCAGTTTCCTTACAGATTCTGCAGAAAAGATGCATTTCATGGAGAGAGTGAATTGTTTGCCCTTCTCAGGGATGATGAGACACAAAATGAACTCTGGTCTGGAGACTTAATTATCTATGCAAATATAAAATTGAGACAATATGGACTGTCTGAGCATACTTATAGATGCAAAACCATCCCATTCAGAACATTTAAGCATGGCATAAAATGCAAATAAAACTGAAGACTCATCATATTGTCTTGTCCATAGAGACAAGTGTTAAAAACAGGCTTCTGAATCCAACAGGGAGAACTCAAGATTAAAGCTCCTTCAGAAGGTTTCCCTGCATGAGCCATTTATCTATGGGAAAGTCATAAAATCTTCATTGTGGTAGTGAATAGTTTTCTTTGTGACTGCTCCCACAATTGCTGACATGCTCTCTGTGCTGCTTATTAAGGAGAGTCAGAAGACCAATACATGAGGGCTCAAGAAATCTTAGACCCAAGATTATCGTGCATTTCCCCTCCACTGCACCAGTGGTAAAGTATCTGTGACCTTCCACTGTAACCTTTTATTTCCCTTCCTCACAAAACTTGCTAGTAAAGAAATCCCAAGTGCCTCAATTTTGAGTACCTCTGATGGAAGAAAAGCCTCTAGGTCATATTCCCACAATCCAGAGCTAGACTCTTTGAAAAAGATCCAGCTGCCACTCCTAATGGCCCTTTTTGATAAGCAGAAATCACTGACTAAAGATGCCCAGGAGGTATTTTTCCACCCTCTGCATAGCTGCTGTCATTTTCGAGTTTCTCCATTCTCCACTACTGATGTACATTTCTATCATCATGGTATATTGTTGCACCTTATAGTCTATGTAACTTTCCCCCCTTTTCATGCCCTCTTTCCCCCAGAAGATGCCAAGAATCACTCCATCACACCACGAAACAGGTAACTTTGCCAACAGCCGCTGCTCCTGAACATCTGGCGTAACCTGTTGCCAGAAGAATAATTATCACTTATAATACTCAACTGCCTGAGATGCTGGCAAGAGTCACGATTTCTGGTATGCTTCTTTTATTTATCCATATAATGGGCAGCAAATCTCACAGAAACTAGAGACTAGAAAAATCCCTTCCTTCTAGACCCAAGTGGTTAGAGCTGTCTTCTCAAGATTTGACCTCATGTGCACTTTGGGTACAGTATTCATAAAGATAAGTCTTTAGTTTTTGAGAGCTAGGCTTTCTCCCTGTTCGCTCTGTTGGCAATGAAAAGTAGATTATTGCACAGGGCTTCTCAGAGCCACCACTGAACTGCCCTGAGGAAGGGGCTGCCCTTGATCATCTTGGTGTTACGTACAAAGGCCTGATAAGACACTTGTAGGCTCACTGAAAGAAGATGAAAGAAATCTGTGGACTAGCTAATGTATTGCTAATTTTGTCTATTAGGTTTCATGCCCTCACCCTTTGCATGCCAGATAAAACCCAGATTTGACATCCCTGATACCTCAAATTTTGCATGCCCCACACAGGGTTGACTTTGGTAGTCCCATGGTTTTTGACAGCACGCTAGGACTGGTATTTCTCCTGAAATCAGAATCAGGGTTTCTTCTCTTTCGAATATGAGTGTGAACTGTTCCTATGTAATGTTTGACACAGTGTAGATCATCTACTCAGCCGAAAGCAAGTTTATAAGGAGAAAGAACCCCAAAAGGGAGAGGGGTAAGTGAACTGCTAATACCGCTAAGGAATTGCTGGTCAGGCAATAACCTTGCGTTACGTAGTTTAACATTCACTGGCAAATTAGCAAGCTGGAAATTATTCTCCTCTTTTACATGGCTTGCTGCCCAGTAAGCAGGTTTCCATCCAAGTTCTTCAATCTTTCCTGAGCTTGAGTTTTTCTTTGTCAAAAGCAATCATATGGCCCAGTCTCAAATGTCAATCACCGTTCATAGCCAAAGGCACACCTGTCTTGTACTGAAATCACATGCACCTTGTCTCCCTGAACTGTTTTTGTTTTTATTTATTAGGTCATCTACATAGTCTTGTCACTGGGGGACAACACGATTTAAAGGCACTGCTGGAGCTCTTCCTTTACCTCCCCACTCCCCATCGACTCTCTCCCAGGACTCTGTCCTGTGGAAAATAAGTTCTAACATAAAGGCGAGACCTACTGGCCCAATTTTAAAACTACGCTCTCGCCTATTAAGTACGAACATTATCCTCCTCTTTATTGTTCATTTAGGTGTTCTTGCAAGGCTGAAGTATTCACCTCTTGCTTTTTTGATTCTGTTCAAGATTTTCAGGCTTGAATTCACAAATTGTAACCATGGGATTCAGGGAGAGCATGCGCGTGAGTGCTCTTGTTCAATTCTGTGAACATCCTCTGAGGATGCTCATATATTACAAGGTATTTCACCTCTATAAACCACTTGAATTAGCCTAGGTATTCTTCCTTGGTTTAACTGATCCTAGAAGGCTGAGTATGTGATGTCTTTCTATAAGCATAAATAGTGCCAAAACATTGTGGAGATTTGGTTAGTAATCATATCTGTTTCACTGTAAGTATGAGGGTTGGGGGGCAAGTAAAATAAAATAAAATAAAAATCAAGCAAAGAATTATACATATGTGGTCAGAGAAGCACACAACCAAATTTTTTTATTATGTTAATTTGGAGCTAAAATGTAAGTTTAAATAACAAAATGTGGTAATGCAGATTTCTGCTTGTGAGACTGAAGTTAAATTTATCCCTCCCATCGACATGAAGTTCCAAGGTAGCTCAGAGAAGAAATTACACATGCTCTTTTTGCCTTAGTTTTCTCTGGGAATAAAGTGAAAATGGTCATATTCAATAGTGACCAATACTTAAGTATTTAGTGTCTAAAATGCTCTATGCAATATTTCTCATTATAACTTGTACAAATGTTCTTCCATATTCACTGTGAGCATTTAAAGGCAACAAACGTGAAGAGCACTTTGTTAAACTTCGCTCCTGAATGCAGCTGTCAGGATGGAATAAGAAAACTACTTCAAGCTGTTTTTTTTCTTTTTTCTTTCTTTCCTTTTTTCTTTTTCTTTTTCTTTTTTTTTTTTTTAATACATATCTGCAGGACACAGATGAATACCTATGTGATCTGCTATTGCTTTAGGCACAAAAGAAATGGGGATGTGAGAACCACACCCAGACACCAGTCTACAAAGGAACTCCTGTAACCCCTTTCCAGGTAAGGTATTTCACAGTGTTCTGTCTCTTAGGACTTCCTCCTGCTTATCTATTTAGTGTTTTTCTAATTATTTCCACACATATAGCCCACCTCATGGACGTTCAGTACTTTAGACAAGGAATTAAATTATTTAAAAAAAAAAAAAAAAAACACTCCAGAAGATAAATATTTTACCAGGCAATGGCAACAAAATAGCAGCTCAGCAGGACCAAGGACATAAGATAATGATCTCTTAAATCTATGGCTTTCAATTCTGCCTCTAATTGTGGAACAGCATGGATTCAGTAGAGCACAAAAGTATTTTCTTGTGTCAACAGAACCATAGCAATGTTCAAATACTTTTTGTACTTTGGCTTTAGTATCTTATGATACATCTGTTGCTTTTAGTAGTGATGTCTCAATCCTGATTCACGTTCAGTGAACCAGGTGAACTTGACTCATAACTATGCAGATGGCCACATTCAGGCTCACCAGGTATCCCATACACCTATGAGATCACCTATCCCAGGCCTCTTGTCTCCCGTACATTGCTTAACCGAATTGTATTGTGCACCTTGTAACAAAATATCTTCCCTCTTGCAGGAGGCCAAATACACTGTCAGTCCTTCACTGTTTGTATTGACTTTTCTACACCAGTACAGTGCCTCTGTTAGCAAGAGTAACAGGATCGGAGCTCAGGGCGATTCAAACTCCCTGCATTGCATTCAGGCATGCAAGAGCACGAAGGCTGTGATGGTTTTTAGCCTCCCATCCACCTCCAGGGCCCTGCAGTCATCACAGAGAGCTGTGTACAAATCTTCAAACACCTTTTGTTTGGATGGCGGAGGACAGAACTACAGCTGCATCGGTCCCTTCTCCAGCTTCCAAGGACTATCTTTTCTCAAGGACAAAGACTAATACCACTGCTGGGATGACCTAAGCTGGAATAAGAGAGGTACAGAAGCTGTATTTTCAGAAAGTGCTGTTCAGTGCTGCGATTCTCTTTTGCAAAAGTTACTTGGCGAGAAGGACAGGATTGCCAGATTGGGGTACACTAGGGTAGGAGAGAGTATAAAAGAGAACACGGCAAGTGAAAAGGAGTGTCTGCTACATCACTGGGGCACGCTCCAATCCTACAATAAAAATAAAATCCTGTTTCTTTCAGTCACTTGAGTCCTGGATTTCTATTATGCTTGCTGGCAACCTGCGTGCAAACTCCAGAAGTTTGTATTACGTACGGCACTTGACAGAGACCTGTACTGGAGAGGAGAGATGGTCAAACATCAAACAGGCTACACATGTGTGTTCAAGAAAATACAGCACAGATTGACTAGCTTAGCAAAAAAATGGTTCTGCACAAACTTTCTGTGAATCCTCAGAAGATGGACATGTATTTAGAAATAAAAGGCTCTAGTTCAGTCTTCTGTGACTGAGGCACACGCTCTTTGGAGCAGTATGCCTCTTTGGGCAGAGTTTAATACCATGCCCATCTTCCCCCTCCTAATGCTATTATTGCCCTGGTAGAACAGTCACCCAGCTTGATCCATGCTTGAGTCAGGATGAGAGCAGTGGGGACAACCACAGCATTTAGACTGGAGCACAGGGCACAGGTAGCAGTCATTGATACAACTCTTGAGAAGGCCATCTGTTTCCTCATGTACATAAGGAATAGCATGAGGCTATATGAAAAGAGCAACAATAATAGCTCCCTCATCTCCAAATTCTCTCCTGAAGGAAACCATTTTAAAGCAGTTATAAGAAAAAAAGATAATGTTGAAATACAGACAGATGAAATTTTAGCTACCTCCAAGCATTGTCACTAAATATAGAAGGTGGCTTCCTCCTCTCTGGGGAACAGATTTGATGTTGCTGCATCTGTTGTGGCTTTTTTCAATACTGCACTGAGGAGCAGAGAACTGAGTCCTTTTGCAATGCAAATACCTTTTTTCCACATCTCATTTGCCTGGATCTGCCCTGTTTCCAGCTCATGACACGACATTCTTGTAACTCTATTTCCACCCTTATTTTCTACTAACAAAAGTCATTACATATAAAAATCTGCCATTGCTGTTATAAATCCAGCACAAAATACTGTTTCCTTTTGCCCTTACAAAACGTAGAGCCCACATCTTCCAGAATACCTTCTCCAGTCAAATATGGTAAGGGACAGAATCACAGAATATCCCGAGTTGGAAGGGACCCATAAGGATCATCGAGTCCAACTCTTGGCACTGCACAGGTCTACCCCAAATTTTAGACCATGTGACTGACTAAGTGCACAGTCCAAACGCCTCTTAAATTCAGACAGGCTTGGTGCAGTGACTACTTCACTGGGGAGCCTGTTCCAGTGTGCAGCCACCCTCTCAGTGAAGAACCTCTTCCTGATGTCCAACCTAAACCTCCCCTGCCTCAGCTTGACACCATTGCCGCGGGTTCTATCACTGGTGATTAAGGAGAATAGGTCGGCGCCTGGCCCTCCGCTCCCCCTCGCAAGGAAGTTGTAGACTGAAGACTTGTGACTACTAGCTGTAGACTTGTGACGAGAAACTACAGCAGAACAAGAGAGGCCCAGAGAGGTTGTGGATGCCCCATCCCTGGAGGCATTCAAGGCCAAGCTGGATGTGGCGCTGGGCAGCCTGCTCTAGTGGTTGGCAACCCTGCCCAGAGCAGGGGGGCTGAAACTAGATGATCTTTAAGGTCCTTTTCAACCCAGGCCATTCTATGATTCAGAACAAGCTGTAGTCATAGTACCAAATCACCCCTCTGCCCCCTTCTCTACAGTTTCTCCTACAGCTGATTATTATTATTTTTAATTATTTTTATAATTATTATTGATTATTTTTAATTGCTCAGGAGTGGGAAAATCTGGATGTGGGTTTCAGAACTTCAGGCAAAAACAGTGTGTATGGCATGGAGACTCCAGAGAAGCTAGGAAGACTCTTAGGAAGTAGATTTCAAACATAAATGGTACTATGCTCAGTCCCAGTCATTGCTACATGCTCCATGAACATGTTTTGATGATTCAAAATTAGGCACAGTGGCAAGATGATATCAAACATCAGGTAATTCATATCAACTGGAAGTTATGTCTAGAAATAAATAAATAAGTAAAATTAAAAGTAGGAGGGAAATGGTGCCATGTGCATTGAACCCTCAATCAACAGCAAGGGTGTGAAATGCATTGGATCACACCTAAGGACCCCCTGTCTACAGAAATCTGTGCTGCAGAAAGCCAGCAGACTTACTCTGTAAGAATTTTTTTTTTCCTGGTCATGCACGTGTTCTATAGATTGGCTACAGATCTAGTATACTACAGGTAGTACAGAAAATGGCCCCTCCTTAGTGAAGCTGAAATCTATGAAATCTAGTCCCCCCCCAAAATTTTTTTTTTTTTTGCTGTCTCCTTAAAACGAGGAAGAAAAGTCCTAGTCCTTAAAAAAAAAAAAAAAAAAAGTTGCCTTACATGAGAACTCTAGATCCAAAGACAATCTGAGCAGTTGGACAGTAGCCTTATTTTTTCTACAAGCTTTATTTTATAGACACTAAGTGGCATGGAGAAAGAATTTGTAAGCTGTGACCTGAAACCTGAAAGAGCACAGAAGTTCATAATGAATGCTGACATCTGCTTAACCTCACACCTCTATTTCTGTTCCTACTACAGCTAGGACTGTCGCTGATTTTAATCAGCATCACAACCTTTCATACGAAATCTAGAACATAGAAAACTTCAACTTCGAGCTGTAAGTGGAGGCAGTGGAAGGAAAAACTGAGGAAAAAAGGAAAGAAAAAACGATACAGCAAAAAAAATTTACTTTCTGTATTTAATTATCAGTATGACCTGTCTTTAACCCAAACACTATGGTTAATAGGTTTCCTGTAGCCATCATGTGATTAGACAGCTCTTGCACCTGTTAGCATATTTAGGCATGTATTCTTGTGTTAAAGGCCAGTGTCTCTTTCTAAATAAGCCACGACTACATTTTAAATTGCTTAAGTCAACTTCCTCAAGCAACCACAAAGTGAGAGGTTCTCGTGGGAAAAAAAAAAAAAA
>VXAA01002475.1:187625-235157 GCA_013399115.1 Anseranas semipalmata
TGGGGAAAAAAAAAAAAAAAAAAAAAAGAGAGAGAGAAAAGAGAAAAGTGCCAGGCATCAGTTTTCAGCTCAGAAAACCTCAATGAAATCTACGAATTATTTATCAGAGGAAGAGAAAAGAAATTAGAAACTACCTGATCAAAATACAGAATAACAAATGTAGAGGGGGATATTCAGGTCACCAGTGGAAAAATATCTTTTTCTGTGTTTTACCTTTGCTTTGAAATCCTCTTGCTTTAACAAGATCATCATAGATAACCAGTTCTCTGCAGGTAAACACTGTAGTATTAATGTGAAAATGTTCAGAACAATATAACTAATTCCTGTCTGGGGAGAGGACGGAGTGCAGCTGGTGTAGGGCACCTCACTGCTAACTGCTGTTATGTGCTTGTACCTGGAAAATAATCTCCATAAGGAATAAAAGGGATTTTTTATTTTTATTTTATTTTATTTTATTTTTAAGTAGCAGCAGAATGGTTTACCTCGTTCCCCCTTTCCCTTGCACCTCCTAAAGTGTTACCATTAACACTGTTTTCTTTTTCCACGTTATGCTTCAGGTCCAGATTTCATGACCCTAACTTACGCTACTCCAAGTAACCCATTTTGACCCCATCCTCACCTCTACCCATTCCTTTTCCCAAGCACCTTGACGAGGCCGAGCTGCACTTCACAAGCACCCTCCCTGCCCTCTCAGGACATCCTGGCTCCTTCCCAGCCAAAACCCGGGGCGGTGCAGCTGCTACTGAGAGGCTGCTGGCACAGCTTTTGGGGCCTCCGGACCACGGTGCACAGAGATGACTGCATCTGGGGTGGTTTTCACTTAAAAGACTCCTTCTGTTATCAGTCACGTAAAGGTCTATTGACTTCAGTCAGGCTTTATACATATTGTTACACACGCACGTGTGTGCAAAGTGTGATCACGCAGCACCACATAGCAGGCAACCACTGTGACAGTGAGAAAGCATTTCTGTTTGTGACCATTGGTACAATGACATGGAAACAGCTTTAAGTGCTTTGTACCAGCATAGTTCGTGGTTCACATGCAGGAGCGAATGGGAGAGACATTCTAACGTGAAACACCACAGCACCGGCAGTACCAGTCCAACTGTAGCTGTGGGTTCTCTGGAATAGTTAGGGCAGTGCAATTTTACAGCATGGACAAGACCTGAGATGCTATCAGATTATGCGATTGTGCCTTGCAGTAGACTAATCCCTTTGTATTTCCACGCAGCTCTTGCACGAGCTCTAACCAGCCACAGCCCTGCACCCAGCCTGCTCAAATTGGAGCGAGTGTTTCCTCATACAAGGCTGCTCTGTGCTAAACACGCAACCACCACCCAGCATCGCACGAAAGATTCACAATTTGTGCATTTCTTCCAGCTTGCTTGTTTATTTGGACAAGAATCCATTTCTGCAAACATTGAGGGTGGAGAGCAGATTTGGTTTCGGGGCTGACATTTGCCCAGGCTGATGAGAAAGTCAGTGGCTCGCAGAGAGTTTGATAAGTAGATGATACAGGCGTGGAAGAGGGAACCTGCTAGCTTCCTCCTTGCTACTGACAAACAACTGGCAGGATAAGCAACCTAATCCGCCACAAAGACAAAACTGGAAGTTTGCTACCAACATCAGCAGTGGATAAAGCCCTTCAATTTTTGTGCTGAAATTGTGTTAACCTTCATAAATGCCTCCTATCTCATCTTCCCATGAAGTCATTCACTTCCGTATATCGTTACTGTCTCTGTAACACGCTAGTGACAACCAAGATGCGGTTATGTTGCCTTGGGCAACATTGCTTGATTTCTGTTTTTGAAGTTGCTGTATCTGCTCCGCCTACTAATTACGGTTTTGTACTTACAGTTCAAAGAATGATATTTAAAATAATAGACAGTGAAAATTGAATTGCTAATATGGAGAAGTAGCTACATTGTTTTGCTTTGGGTTTCACCGTATCGTTTTGACAAGGATGATACATGCGTTTCTCAGACGTTAAGCGTATTGTTTGGCCTGGGATTAACCAGTTACAGATTTGGGTTTTCCTGCTTACTCACATTTTCCCTAGCCACTTGTGAAGTTAAACAGAAAGCCTGGAGCAGCCCCCTGGCTCCTCCCAGACCCCGCGCAGGAGCCATCAGCCCATCAGGGGCTGACCTCTACAAGCCCAGATGAGCACGGAGGCACAAGAGCAGGCAGGAACCCAAATTAAGGGCTCTAAAGAAGGGACTCCATGTCCAGGCCCCTCCCAGGACTGTCCCAGAAGGGTCTCAGCTCCAGTGTGCAGGTGTGAACATCACCAGTGATGGCTGATGAGCCAACACCTGGACACCTTTTGGATGGAGAGGGGTTGCTGCCCACAGGTGTGTGACACAATATGGGATACAGGGGAAGAGCATTTCAGGATTGCATGAGACTTATTATGGGATGTTTAGGAAGGCACCAGAGGTGGGAAAGGGATGGATTTAGGTGATTTGGGGGTGACCAAACATTGGAAAATAGAGGCGCAAAGGGATAAAAAAAAAAAAAAAAGGCGGTCACATGTAAACAGGTGGCTGGTTGGTGCATATGCCTGGTCATATCCTGCACAGTCTGTCCCATCTTATTAAATTCATTTCCAACTTTTCCAGGGTGAAGGACTGTCTGATTTTTATGCATGTGCCTGTATGGAGATCTGAGCACCAGCAACTGCAGTCAGACCATGGGTGGGAGGGCCCGCGTGCCCACCGTGCCAACAGAGTGCAGGTGTGCAAGTGCTAGCGAAGAGCAAGCTGGACTAGCTGGCAAGTAGGTAACTGGCCTGGGAGCCAGGGGTGTCTCCAGGGACAAGAACCTGGGGGAGCTGGCTACTGGGGGCCAGGGGCGTCCCTGGCCAGCTCCGCGTATATGCATGTATGAGTGAGACAGCCTGCACCAGTCACCAGAGTGGGACTGCAGCCTCAGGATGCAGCCAGCGGTGCTGTCCATGTTTGTATGAGTTCTCTGTGTGCCTCTGGGATCGTGTGGCTGGTCATGTATATATGCGGTGTGTACGTGTGCTCTGTGTGCACGTGCTCGCTGGGAATACGTGGTCAGACCTGCTGCCGGTTGGACCTGGAGCCATGCAGATGCAGCAGCCTTGCCTACCTCAGGTCATTGCAACTATCATGATGCACTTTCCCCTACCAAAGTATTTTTTTCTGAATTATTACTACTCACATAGCAATTGTTGGCACTACTCCATACCACAAATGTGTTTTATAATATATTCTATTTCCCAAAGAGAGATCTACACACAACAAATTACTGGTTCAGCACCCTACCTTCTCAAGTCCATTCTCACCTTTAAAAACAAAAAAAAAGTGCAGTGGCTACTATACTGGTAAGTCTCTGGAACTTAGATTAAGACAATTTAACTGGTGACAAAATAACAGTGACGACAAAGAGAACCACCTATTT
The DNA here is from genome assembly GCA_013399115.1 of Anseranas semipalmata. Taxonomy (NCBI): domain Eukaryota; kingdom Metazoa; phylum Chordata; class Aves; order Anseriformes; family Anseranatidae; genus Anseranas; species Anseranas semipalmata. Next base: position 191,055 of record VXAA01002475.1, read on the forward strand.
TCCACAGGAAAGAGCAGATGTGTTTGCTGTTCACGGGCAACTCCCTCACCAGGGATCACGATGGACCTCCCCGTCTCTTAATGTATTCACCATCAGGCCTATGGGCCACAGCCCTTAAGAGATGAGGAGAACTACACATTCAACACTAAACACAGAGAAAACTCTGCCCGAGGAGTGTGCATCCTATATAAACAGGAAAGGAAACACAGGCAGGGAGAGGCAGAGTGCCTTTCCCCAGGTCATACACCAGGTCCTTGACAAAGCCAGAAATAGAGCTCTGGCTTCCTGAGCCCCCTCCAGCATGGCCCACCTGGTCTCCCATGTGGGTAGGTCGCAGACAGCGCTCTCATGTAGCGACCCTGCTCCAGACACCGGTGGAGAACAGAGCAGCAGCAACCTCACAGGAGCGGTGTCTGTACTCTTTTCAGGAACAGAAGTTCCAGCAGAAAGAATTAGGCCAGGAGGCATTACACAGCAGTGACCACATTTTAATATTCTTCGCTCCCAAACGGTTGTCTACCCTTTTCTGGATAGCATTTAAGGGATTTGTTTTGCACAACGATTTTATAGTTTCTCCTCCCATGTAACAGGTTATTTTTAACACTAATAAAACAGAAAACATAGCACATGAAGAAATCACTCTACTAGACAAACATCAGACCAAATATATAGCATTATTGTATCCCCTTGCAGGCACTTCATCCTGGAAGTGATTGTTAGTTAAGCAACTGATTTGAAGTAGAAAGAATCATTCTCTACATATTTAACGTGATGACACTTGCAGTCTCTGAAATGAACACTGGGATCCCAAGCCTATTTATCCACAAGCAGAATTCATCAGGAAAGGTAAGAATCAGACCTCAATTTGCTCTTCGGGGCCCTTTTCTGCGAGATGCAGGGCAGCACTTGGCTTTGTTAAATAACTCAGAAAAATCAGAATTGCAGGTGGTGGAGTCTCATTCAAGGTTGCCATCTGCGTTATTCCCAGCAGCATATGTACTCAGTGCTCTGCTGCATATCCCCAGGCCTACATGGTGGCATTAGCAAAATATGAAGTTGGTGGTTTGGTTTCAGTTTTCTTATGTCTACTATAGCAGAAGGATTTGGAGGAGGGCTTGAATTGTAGCCCCAAAAAACTTATAAATGCAGTTTGCTCTTAAGCCTCTGGGTTTCTTCCTCTTCCAGAACTAGTATACCAGAGCTCAAAATCCTTCTCCCTCTCGCCCAGGTTTGAGCTGATTATATGCGTGTCATCTGTGGTCACATATCATTACCTCTCCTGGCAGTAACAACCATTCAAGTACAAAAAAAATGTAACATTTGTGGATGCACAGCGCCTTGGGCTGGTTGTCCCCACAGCAGGGGAAGGCTCCCGTCACCCCATCACGGCTCCTGTCCTCCCTGCAGGATGCTGCTCCCGGCACACCGCAAAGGCACTCATTCAAAAAGTCACTACTTCTATTTGGCTAAATCTTGGGATTCACTGGGGCTGAAGAATGAAGGACTGCATGTTTCAATGAGGTACATACAGCCCAGAGTAAACCAAAATAAATTAATAATGCTACACCTGGGCAGTTAGCTGCACACGCTGACTATTAGCACGAGGCTGTGAGCCAAGTGCCATTAACCTCCAAGGCATATCGTTATTAGACCATAACACCCAACCTGTCATGTCTCATTGTTTCATTAACACAGTTCTGGAAAGCCTCTAATAGAGTCAGGGAAACTGTTGCCTCAAAATTAGCAGAGATTACAAGATTTTGCACGTGGATACTGAAGAGAAGAAAAGGAAGTTTATTACAATAATTTTAAGGGCATTAGAGATAACAGTGATAATTTTGCTTCTGATCTAAAGCTCACTGAAGCCAGCAAACAGGCTCCTACTCTTTTATTCTGAAATAGTGATTTTATTATTATAAATATGATTCTCCCCCACTCATTTCTTAAATTAAATTAGAAGTTGCCCAGCCCAGAAGAAACCTGTAATGCATGTACCAAATATTTGCATGGCTGACAAGCTCTGTCTTTGAATCTTTATGAAAGGCATATAATTGTGTTTAATGCAATTTATTTGTCATTAAAGAAATAAGCTTTGATCCAAACATCTTTGTAACAGAGATCCAAGAAACTAGAACTCCAGGTCTATTTTAAAGTATTGTGCATTTAACATTCATTCCTTTCCTTATCTTATTAGGAAATTTATTCCCTAGTAGATTATAGAAATATAACAAAGGGAAAAATGTTATGCTTACATAACTTTATTAATGCCTCAAATTATAGTTGGGCCAGTTTTTTGTTTGTTTCAAGAAGGGACATTGTCAAATAATTTAAACCAAAAAATCTGGCACAAATTATTGACCAGTCCACTACCTTGGGAAGCTTAGATAGCATCAAACCAAGTAGGCTTCCATGTTCCACTCAGTCCCAAATGCCAACTGACAAATATAAACAAGAACTCTACTAGGAAAGAAAGAAAAGGACAGTTTTAAAACCTTAATGGAAACACTGTCATGACAGATTTTAATGATAGTGGCAACTTGTCTGCATTAAAATAACTCTCCGCAGTGTGTGCGTGGCCAACACAGGCATTGCACTCATATCCACAAGGGAGGAACCAGCATAGCTGTTTTTTTTTCAATGATTTTTTTTTTTTTTTTTTTTTTTTTTTTTTTTTTAAAAAGAGTATATGAAAATGTTTTTTTTTTTTTAAAAGAGTACATGTAACTGATTTCTTTCTTTCTTTCCTTTTTCGGTTTGATCAAGACATGAGCAAGACAAATGCTCCAGAAAGTGATTGGCTGAACAACAACAGAAACCCACAACCTTCTGTAAGGGAAAAAGTTGTGTTTTGCTCCCCCTGCCAAATGCCTCCAGGAAACTTTCTGTGGGAGTCGGGACATTCATCTCCCAGAATCTGGCCCCTAATGAGGAATTGCACATGCCAAGCCAAGAACAGGGGGAGGGCAAAAAAGGAAAGCAAGTCTACACCAATTGTGAAATAATTCAGATCATCTCATTTCCTATTACTCATTTAACATATTTCTTTAAAAGGAGAAAAATTACTTAGAAGTCATAAACACTTGGGAAAAAAAAAGCTTTAAAACCACACTAATTTGACTTTCATATTGGTTCTCACCATGTGAAAATTAGTTATTTTGGTATTAAAAAAATCACAACACTATCACAACACCTATAGTGGATGGCATTCTCTCTCAGTCACATTAGTGTCTGCAGCCCAGGTAGCCTGCTTCTGACGCTAGCACATACCAGGTGCTTGGGGAAACATATAGAGTAGCACAAGCACATGGTAACACTTCACAAGGTTACTCTTCCAAGGTCAACACAAGTCACAGCTCTGAGACTCTTTAAAACACAGGACTTAAACCCCTGTAAAGTTCTACCACCTCTAGGCTCTGCTCAACATTGTAGATACTGTTACAAGTCACCGCCCTTGCTTAAACCCCAAACTTCCTAAAATTTTTAACTCCATCTAGATTTCATATGGTAAGCAGCAGCAAAAAAAGTCCTATTCATCTTCTTATTGCCTGTGGCATTAAAAGACTTTCATCCATTCTTTCTCAGTGGCATCTTTCCCAAGAAAAAAAGTCCAAAGCCTATCTGCTGTTAATCAGAAGCCATTCAGTACCTTTGACAATCACTGCTGTTCTGTTCTGACTCTTCTCTAGTTCTAATCTACCTTCTCCGATGTGGAGCAGACCTTAGCCCTTTTCTGTGCTGTTGGCTTTTGACTATTTATCCCCTCGTTTGAAGTCTCAATGCAATTGTCAACAGTGGAACCAAAGGACCTTCAAAAAATCAGGAGTGAGGAGAATAATGGATTTTACACTCATCAATTCTGCAGGGTTTGGCATTCTTAAAAGAGAGAGAGAGAGAGAGAGAGAGAGAGAGAGAGAGAGAGAGAGAGAAATGAAATTTCTCCTTCTAAGTCTAGTTTTTAAATGAAGCCAAGTCAGATTTGTTAACCAATGAATACTTAAAAGGAGGAGGAAAAACAAACAAACAAACAAAGAGACACTCCTGGAGCAGAAACAGTGTTACAAACACTTCTGGTTAGTTAAATGAAATTTGTAGAAGTACAATGCTAGTCTGAATTATTATGCACATGAAGATCCTTTTAGTCCAACCAGACTGATATGGGAATTGTCATGCTGTAAAGACAAAGCTACATTAGAGTGCCTGCACAGTAAAAACAGCTCAAGCCCAGTAATTTGTTTCTAGAATACCCTTGTTAATTTAGCCCTATCTCAAAAAGGGTCTTAAATACAATCACCAGTCTCCTAAGTGCAAAACTCCACTCTGTGAAGTCTGTTTTTCATTTGTTTTTTAAGCAACAACCAGCACATGTCTTTGAGAGTGTCCCAAGAGGTAAACTTGGGTTTCTTGTCCCCAAATGGAAGGACAGAATTAGCTGCTTCGGCAGGCATTTTCCACTCCTTTCCTTAGATTCATTGCGAGCTCTCCAGGGAGAAGACTACAGAAGTAGATGAGGAAATCATGTGTAGAAGGATGTGATGGGGGCAGGGGGATGGAAATATCAGGGTATGAACTGCATTCCCCTCGTTCCATGATGACCACTAGCCCGATCTTGCAGCAGTATCCACAGGCTTGTAGCTGCTGTCAGACCCAGCAGTAGCTCAGGAATAACTTTGCCTGTGGAGCAGTTGAATCCAGGCAGAGAAATGAAATACAGCCCCATCAGAACAGCACTGGTAAGCAAAGAGCACCAGCTTCACAGGGTCTGGGTTATCACTCAGGGACAGTTTCAGGTCCTTCAGATCTGACCCCAAACTGAGACAACACCAGAAAAGTCAAAGAGCTTTGCTTGTAAGTGGAGAGTACAGGTCCAGGCCACTGACACTTTCTTCAGGGAAGAGTTGTAGCTGTGACGACATTTTAAAAAGCTGTGGAAGTTCAGCCGCAGATGCAGAGATGAAGCATTCATAGCATGCATTCTAATAATTTCTGTTTATACAGCTTAGAAAAAAAAGTAACTAAAACTAATTCCTTTTTATGTGGGAATCTGCTCTGGTTTAACTCAAAGGTCATTTTTAAGTCTGTGTGCATTTACAGTGCTAGACAAATATTTGTCAAATATACAGGCTGCTGGTCTCATTTGAAAGATAAAGGTTATGGCGGAGGAGGGGAGGGAAAAAAACACCCAGCCAGTGCAGAACACAAAACTGAATGAACCTTAAGGAAAAGCATCCATCTGTCAGAGCACGACACGTTCCTGCTAGCAGAGACTGCCACCTTTTGGGGAACAGCTTGAGAGGCCGAGCAGAAAAGATGATGCTTCACCTTTCTTGTGTATTTCCAGTCTTCGTTCTATATTTGTCTGAATGTCAGCAGAGTCAAGTAGTTTTAATTGCTCAGCTAACTTTCAGCAGAGGAAAAAAGAACATTTACAAGAGGATCTCTGAACACCACTAGTTTCTTTTACCGTATCTATCTGTATTTCTACAGTCTGTTCATCTCAGCTGCTGCTATTGTTTTTGAATCTGTTACACACTTTCAATCAAGCCTGACACAGGGAAAATATCAGATAACAAAATTCCAGCTTTCTTCCTGAGAAATAGAAGCTGAGAAGATGAGCTACACCCAAATTCATGCCTGCTAGGGGAAAAGTGAAGGAGGAATGTGTTACATACCTTGGTTGGCAGTAGCCAGTCAACCAGTATGGATGTGGCTTTCCACTAATCACTGCAAATATGCCTTCTTATCCCAGACCCAGTGCTGAGCTCAGACACACAAGGGAAGGACAAATTGGGGTTATTGTGGTAGGTAAGCAAGGAGGGAAATAGATCACAGGTCAATAATTCAAATGTCATTGTCACTGCTACTCTTTTGGCAACTTGCCTTGCCAATACACAGGCACAGAGGCTACAACGAAGGAGCAAACTATGTACCTTCCCCTCTTTGAGGTGTTTTGTATGGATGTTTTTATATTGTCTGCAATATATATATATTATTAAAACAAACAAACAAACAAACAAACAGATACTGGCTTAGGTTTTTTGGATGTTTTACTTTCAGTCTGATATCAAAATAGGTCATCAGATTAAAAAAAGCTTGAGAAATGCAGATAACTGAGCTGTTGTAGAAACCTTACAGTATCTGTTGAAATAGAAACAGCAGAGTCAGTCATTTCTGCTGTCCTCCTTACTCCTCTTACCAGAAGGGGCTTTGCTTTTATTCTCCCCTTTTCAATCTATCTGCTCCATTTCGGCAGAGGCTTCAAGGTTATTAAGCTCTTACAGGAGTCACAAAAATAAGTAGGGAAAAGAAAGACAGCCTTAATACCTTCAGGGAGGGACAGACTACAGCCAGAGCTCGACCACATTAGTTGACACGAGGGACTGCACAGGAAGCCAGATGTCAGTCAGTAGTTCCAAGAACTTACAGTCACATGTCTGCTATCTGCTTTGACTAGTGAATGCTTTATCTCACAGTGCAATCTGTAGCTGCACCCCGCTGTGAAATCCCTCTCTTGACCCACCTGTTTTTTGTTGTTGTTGTTTCTACAGGAAACAGTCTTTGCACTGACATTGGTTCTCTCTCACTTGCTTTCTCAGACCAGGAACCCTGTAGTTTCAGAGAATGATGGAAGCCTCCTGTACAGCCCCTTTGGGTAATGACACCAAGGCATACATTTCACATGAGCCTGCCCATCACTGGACAACTAAACTACCCTACAAACCTGTAAGCTGCTCTCTTCTAACACCGTAAAAGAAGACTGTGATGATATTGTCCTTCAGAAGGTCAAACAGCCTCAAGTCGCTCCAGGGGAGGTTTAGATTAGATATTAGGAAGAATTTCTGCATGGAAAGGGTGGTTAGACATTGGAACAGGCTGCACAGGGAAGTTGTGAAATCCCTGTTCCTGGAGGTATTTAAAAGATGTGTGGATGTGGTGCTTAGGAACCCTGTTTAGTGGTGGACTTGGTAGTGCTAGGCTAATGGTTGGAATTGATGATCTTAAGGGTCTCTTCCTACCTAGATGATTCTATGATTCCAAGTTCAAAAGCCCCTACATTTTGCCCTTATACTACAAAAGGGAATAGGGCAAAAAAATGTCATTCAATGCATCTTAGAGCAACCTCTCCCAGCAAGTCTTAACTGAACAGCTGTCACCTACTAAGCTGCTACCTCTTTGTCCTCTTCCTCTTTCTCCATGTCCCCACCTGCATTTAGGCAAAATTGGATCTTGTTGTAGAGGAAGAGTGGAGACTAAGACATTAATAATCCTGAAGAGAATTACTGGGGCTGTGAGTGAAAAAATGATACCAAGGCTGAGGGGACAATAAAAGTCACACAAGAGGCTCAGTGCTGAAAGGGCCAGAATAAAAAGCTATTTGGACAACACGAGAAATGTTGCTCGTAGGAGGCACACCTCCTCCTTCCTTGCTTCTCAACTTATTTGAAAAGAAGCAGCAGGAGCATTTCAGGATGCAGAGGGTATTGGGGAAAGAAGGACTTTGATACAGCCACGTCAGACCCAACATCTCAGTGGAGCAGATGCTAAATTCCTGTGCTGCTGCTTTTCCTCTCCAGCGAGAAGAGAACAAGCTTTGCCTGGTAACTCACCTGAAACATGCCAAGACCTTACTGGTTAGAAACCACAGTACTAGTGACTTGTTAGCTACAAGCTACCACAATATTTTAGAAATGGAAGCCTACATAGAAATTCCAAATCCATGCCACATCTTGCAGCAGCAGTTCTAGGTTGGAGCCTATCAGAATAACACTTGTTATAATTCTGATGCTAGAAAAGCATCAGGAGAACAACTGATCTTAAAAGATTTATTCTAGCTTATTTTAAAGTCTAAAGTGTCTTAGTGAAGGATACTCCTAAAACTCTTGCTATTAGAGTGGCTACAAACTCAGTACCTCTGATTTAAGGATTGAGGCCATAATCATTTTCTACCCCCTACAGGCTCCTGAAAGAATATGCTCCTGCCACCACAGGAAAGCATTCTCAAATGTCAGTGTGTGCAAAGAGAACAAAAGTCGGGCATTTTCTTGTGTTGATCAACAGAAGGGGAGATTGTTCACTCCACAAGAAAGAAGACAGAAAATAACTTATTTCACCCTTGAAAAGCCAGTCTTGTCAGAGATGGAAATTCAGAATACCCTTTATAGTTGGCCATCTTTGAAAGACACTACTGCTTTGGTGAGCCAACAAGAGTTAATCAATTCATTTCCTTGTTCTCCTGGGTGGGAAGGGGGCAGAAGCATTTTCCATATTGGAATTACTGTAGCAGAACTGACAAAAGATACCAATTCAGTGAGCTGAAGAACACTTAGGAATACGTCATGCTCAACGACTTTTTTAAATCCTTGTCCATCCCAAACACTAAAGCAAGATCGAACTGAGCTGATCCCAAGTTTCCAGTATTCTGTTAGGAAGCAAATAACAACTTGATCCTAGAGAAGCCAAAAAGTAATTTAGCCCCTTGCAATTCTCAATCTGAAGGTAGGTAGACCCGCTCTGAGAAGATGTCCCCGAAAAGAAGTTAAGTTGCCATGGTCTTATTCAGCTGCTTACAGTTCTGTTTTTGGATTGCTTCCCTTCTTCGAGCCTTAGTATCCTCCATCTGTTGGTTCACTCTTACTGCCAAGGGTACATTTGGCTTGCCCAGAAGAATCTCTCCTCCGACCTCCAGATATGCTATAGAATGGGGCAAAATCAGGCTCTCTGGGAACATTCCAAAAAAGTAAAATGGGCAAGCACCTAGGCCAGCAGAAATATTCAATGTGTTTTCTCCTTAAAACAAGCAATAAGCTGCTCACTAAAATCTATCAAGACAGGCTTTAACAGCAAGCTAGGAGAGTGTTTTGCAAATCAACCACACCAAATTTGTGTCACCTTAGATCACCTGGAAGGATTTTTTTTGTTTTGTTAAAACAAAAAACCAAACCAAACAAAACACAGAAGCACAAAACAAAAACACTACCTTTGACAGATGAGTAAAATAAACCCTTTCTGTCCTAGGCACCAGAATTAGGCTGGATAAACAGGTCTACCAGCCTAACTTGCCAGTCCAGTTAAATCTTAACAAACATTTCAGCATTATTTTAGCCAAAGACAACTTTACGTCCAAATGTCTTCTTGTTCACCCTGTCAGATTACTAAGATGTTACTTGAAACATTTAAGTAGAATATAACTTCAAATTGTATTTAATCAGCTAGAACATATAGGATGCTACATACTAAAACAGGGTAAGATTTCTTATGGTATTAAGGTAGCTAAATGCTAAAATCCCTCAAAAAAAAAAAAATCTGTGAGTTTTGGTCATCTACATTCCTTTGGCTCCTTGGATCTCTGCTCTTGCTAGCAAGTTTTCTGAAAGGTTTTGAAGAAAGGGTTTTTCTAACCCTTCATCACACTCCCTCCTTTCCAAATGGGGAAAGAGGGAGGGTAAGAAAAGAAAGTCACCTAGAAGCCAGTTGTCTGCCCTGGGGTGAACGTAGCAGTAAGTATTTAGAATTATTTTGAAATTTTCTAATGTTTCCTCTAAAAATACAACCAACATTTTAAAAACGATATAAAAGCAAGGGTCAGTTACAAAGCACAGATGTTTGCAAGGAAGACTATTAGCGAGAAATTCCTCTAAACCCAGTGCAGCAACTGATTATCTCCAAGAGAGGGCAGTCTTAGACTAGTGATGGTTCACACGCAGAGGGATTTATTGTTACACCTGTTTCCTGCCCCCATTTTACTGTATATATCCAAGAAGCTTGGTGTTTGAACAGCACCATCCATCAAAAAAACTGGGTCTAGGTCAACACTGACTAGTTAACCTCCTGCATGCTTCAGAGGGGAGGAAAATATTATTTCCTTTCTAGAGACAATATAAGGGACAGCACTCTGTACATGGATCTCAGCTCAAGAAAAAAGCATATAGTTAAGCACACGCTTATCTTTAATATATGATTAATTCTACAGCAGTCAACAGCACTTGCTCTTGCTTCTGAGTTCATCAGCAGTGAGATCAGGGTGAGAGGCAATCACACAGATTCTGCAAGACCAAATATCAGCACAGCATAAATAATTGCAATTTTTTTCCCCATTGATATAGTATTTTCCTGCAAAGACAAAGGTTCTTCCAGGCATTTTTAAGCCTCTATCATACAACTAGACTATGCCAGCCCTGCTGTCCATTTCACTTTTGAGCAGAGGCTTTACTACTTAAGTAATTGGAGAGAGAAAACTATACCAAATCAGAGTCTTTCTTACCTTTCTTCAGATCCTTAATGAAGACTATCTGGAAATGTCAGCCCCAAAATACAGTCCAGTACCTTCTTTCTTGCCAGTGAGCAGACTGCCTTCTAGAAAGAGGCCAAAACTTTCCACCAACTCCCACTGCTTCCAGTCTCTCCATCCTTTAGAGTCACCATTTGGATACTGGTACTTCCAGCCTATGCACCAGCTGATTGATGGCGATTCCCAGGCCTTGGAGAGAGCCCATATTTTGGGTGGTTACCCTCAGCACTCATAAAGTAAACTGGTTGGAAATAACCCAATTCCTATAACGTATTCATCTCTACACCAATGCTGAGAGCAGAGCCACCAGCTGAAGTGCAGGAAACAGCACCCAGAGCTCTGGGGACCAGGGGCAGCAGCCAAACAGCAGCAGTGCTCCGGGGAGAGGCGCAGGCTGTCCTTCAGGAGCACTGGAGAAACACTTAAGAAACTAGGGATGGAGGAATGGCTGTCAGCATGGTACTGCTTTACGTCAGCTAAGTAACAGGATCCTGATTCATACACACAAGTGTCCTGCTAGGGCCCTTTAGTCCAACCACACACAACCACACTTAACCCCTGCAAGGCTTATCTGCTGTTGCCTTATAGGTGGCAAAGCCCGCAGGTGTGTTCACCCCAGTCAGTAAAACTGGAGTCCAGTGAATTCCATTCCTCCAACCACAATCGCCCTCAGAGTCTTACAGATGCATCTCTTCTCTCCTTCTCTGTCTCCCAAGCATTCACATGAATGTGTTTTTGTTGATGCTGGTGAGCAATTTCATCAAAGCGGGAACTAAGCTGGTGAAAGAGGTCACTAATAAGGCTAATCTACATGGATATCAGGAATTTCAGATACTTCTGTGACATGAAGTTAGGCTAAACATTGATAAAAAACAACAGTGAAACTTTTGGGATAGAACACAAAAAAAATGCAGGTGGAAAGATTCCTTAAAAAAAATGAAAAGTTCTTAACTATGATTTCAAGGCTGCAAAAGAAAGCAAACAAGGACTGATTTTCTTACTTTACTTGCCAGAGTACTCAAAAAAGCAAGCCCAAAACCAACAAAAAAAATACGCCACCAGCTTCTGCTGCCAACAGAAGAACACCATGGGAAACATTGAACAACTCAGATCAAAGCTGCTACCCAGTATGAATATCTGGGAAGTTTTGTGGCTGTAATGAGACTCTTTACAGCTGTACTATCCCATCAGCCTCTATAGTGGTAATACTCGAGTACTTTTTGCAGGCCAGAACAACTAACCCAGCTACCACTGAGGTTAACAGCAAGATTTTCACTGGTTTCAGTGAAAGTTGGACGAGGCTGTAGCAGTGGTAAGGTCCTTGGAAGAAAGCACCAACGCAGTCTCTTTAATTTCTCTTCACAACAACAAGGCAACTACAAGTCTCAAGAAACCACGACTTTCAAGGAGCCTAAGGACCATTTCAGTAACACCCACCCAAAGCTGTGTATTTCAAGTAGCTTAAAAGGAGTTGAGTCCATGAAGTGCTAAGCAACTACAGTTCCCAAGCTCCAAACAAGAAGAAAGGATCCCCAAAGCATGGAGTTCATTAACCCAACCACAGCATTACAAACATTGTTTTTTAAAGAAAAGCCAAGGACACAACTGATTATTCTGACACTACATCTGCAGAGAGGTAAAGTACCTTGCTTTTAAACACGCAATACACGTCAAAGCTGGCCCTCATAGCACAGTCCAAAGCAGAGACAAAAGGGTAATTCAAGAACATTATTGTAGTTTAGGCCAAACAGGTCTTTGAAAATACAATGAAAGATGTTCCAGTCCTCTGATTCCAGGTGTGAGGCTCCTCTAAGGAGCCCGAGCCCACACCTGGCTGTGACCAGTGGCGTCCCAGGTGCAAGCATTTACCCAGTCAGACCTCACCTCCCACCACTGAGGGGAAGGACAAGCCACTTGCATGCACAAACACGTTTTACACCCTGTTTTTGTACTTAGGGGAGTCATTCCCGTAATTGTAATGCAACAGGGAGCCCCTCATTCCACACACCCACAAAGCAGTTAATAAAGCTGAAGGCAGCAGGCAGGACCTAAAACATTTTTCTCCAGCACAGCTAATGTTAATCTAAAAAGGTATCAGAAGACCTGAAAGTTTCTGTTCCCCACAAACCCAAAGCACATACAGCATACCTGGAAGCCGGATGCTCATCGCTGCTATCAGGTGCAGTAGTGGCCTTCAAACCAGTCCCAAAAGACTTGGAGCAGAAGCACCCGATCCAGGACAACAGCAGCCTGTTGCACCTCAGGCAGAACTGCATCTAACTCTTTACCACAGGCAATTTGCTCACTGAAATCAGGTGGGCAGGAGTCCCCCCACCTGGCTTCACTGACACCACCGTCCCCACCCCGTGCCTGCCTGGCTCGGAGGGGCAGGGAGAGCACCTGAGCACACGGGCACTGCCCGGGCATTGCCGCAGCTCAGTGAGAACAATTTCTTTCTCTGTTGTCCCACCTCATAACAGCGATTTGCAAATCATTTTCCCCAAATTATTACAGGTTTCTTACCTGCGCAACACCTCTTCTGGGATTGCATAGCTAGAAACAGGTAAAATTAGCTTCGCAATCTTAAGAGCGTGAAAACCACCTCCAGCATCCCCTCCCCTCGTGCAGAAGGGACCATGCCACTCACCCTCGCGTTTTACTGAAGCTCTCCAAGGTTTCTTTGTCCCACCGCCGGTAACTCCCCTTCGGCTGTCACTCCCGCTGCTCTCCAGCAGCCTGCCCCTAGGAGCAGCCTGCCCTGCCCTGGGGGCCGGGTGAGGCGAGGCTCCCGGTGCCGTGCCCGGGCCAGGCTGCTGCAGTGCTGCTGTGCTTGTCCCCTGCTTGTCCCCTGCTTGTCCCGGGGCACCCGGAACTCGCTGCCCAGCACCGAGCCGCTGAGACAGAGGCGGGCTGAGAGCGGGGCTCCGTGACTCCCCTGCCTGCTGCAGCGACGTGAGCAAGTGCAGGGCTCTTGCAGTCTCTCAGCTGAATTTCGCTGGTGGTGCTCGGTGTAATGCGGTTTTAATTTCGCGCAGCTGAGACAATGAAAGCAAGCAGTCTTACCGCTGGGCTTACCCACTTTCCGCTGGGGTTCGTTTGACCTGCTGAACTTTGCAATGTTGGCACTGGAAACTGTGGATGCTCTTCAGGAGTGATCTTCATTTCTGCTGCCCCGCTGCACTGCTTGTCTCCTCTTTCTCTCTCCTTAGCTTTCTGCTGCAATGAAAAAAGAAGAGGAAGGTTGCAATCAGGTTTGCTAAGCCTGTGTATAGGTAGGAGCTCATCTTAGGCTCAAAATGCAAGTCTGAGGTCAGAAGTCATAAATTAATTGAAAAGAGCCTGCGCAAACTTTCTGCAGCAAATCTGACCTTACAAGCTTCTAAAAAACTTCAGCTTTGATTTTTAGAAAAAATTCTGGCTACAGAGTGAACTTGTTGAATATGAAGCAACTATCTAGCAGATTGATGCCTTCCTTTCTCTTCCCGGTTCGCCCTTTGATTTGGTGCAGCCAACCTCATTAGGGGAGAATATAGCAATTAAATGCAGTGAAAGTAGTCTTGCTAGTAGGTGAATTAGCAAGTGTTTGGTCAAGTTCAGTAATGCCTAGCTCAGGTTCTTGTAAATCACAATAGCTGCCAAAAAAAGCAAACAAACAAACAAACAAATAGGAAATTATCACACTATCATTTTTAATAATTAATTTGGGGCTTTTCAGAGTGGCCCCTGAAACTTTAGACTAGCTTTATGCTACAACCCAGAGGGTTAAAAAGCTCTTTGCTTCCTGTGGTTCTCTTGACATCAAACCAGCTGTAAAATACTGCCTACTTTTCAGCTTAAAATAGCTGAAACCACTGACTTTCCTGTGGTTTCACGTAAAACCATACACTCTGTGATGAGTGCCTACTGTTATGAAACAAAGGTACAGGGCATAGCCGGGCACCTTGAAGGCTGTAGTTGTCACCCCAGTGAAGGGCAAGTGCTGCTCAGAGCTCAGAAGGACCTGAAGCAGCTAGGGAGGAGACTGGATTTTTTTCTGTTCTTTGCTGCATGGCTAGTTCCCATGACTTCGTGAATGGATTCACGGCATTTCAAGTTTTATTGAGCTGAAACTCCCAGAAGCTCAGCAGCTACAGAGAAATTGCCACTGAAAAAAAATCTAGCTCTCATCCATGTGGGAATAAGTTTAGAAGTATCGAATGGGTACCCACAATGACCGCATATCAGAAAAAAGGCTAAACCATTTTTTTCCTTCATTTTAGGATTTTAGGATATGCATGTGTTTGGAGTATGTGTGCATGGCAGGGCAGCTGTCTCAAAACTATTCAGTATTACCTCCTGTGTGCAGTAAATAAAATGCAAAAGACTATTCACTCTGCCCCTCACCAAAGTAGTTAGCATCTCCAAAAGTTAGCATCCAATGAGTATTAAAAATACTACTTCTATGCAGACTCTGTATCATGGAACTTCCAGTGGACTCACATTTGTGACTAATTGCAGTTGTCTTTTGAATTAACAATGCTAAATGCAGATTGATATCATCGGTTAAAACCCAAGAGTTTCCAACAATGAGGAGAGGTTTTCTAAGCCACTTATCCTATTTCAAACTATATTTATATACAGGTTATCTACAGGAAGCATTTCCAGATTCAGTTGAAAACAAAGGACAGGCTTCTCTCAGCTTTCTGGGTGACATGCTTCAGATTTCTGTGAGAAAAACACAGATTTGAAAGCAGCTTATTTACATGTCTCACTCTTAGGTCCTTTGCAAAATGAAGTCTAATCACTGCCTTCCACAGAAATCCTAAAGCAGGTGAGGGGCCCTGGATGTTGGAGAGCTAATGACCGCTTCTGCTGGAAGTAGAGGAACCGTAGCTTGGTAAAGCTCTTATTCACTTATTTTTTAGCGTTCTAGTTATCTATATCTGTATATGTAGCTCATACCTATAGCAAGCAACCTCACTTTATATGGTCAAATTTCCTTTTAGGAAGATTGTGTCATGGTTCATTTCAATCTTTGCATATTTTTCCACATATGTAAGGTGGACCCTCCTTGTAACCTTCCACTGCTTCAGAAATGCAGAAGCTGTGGAAATGCAAGACGACCCTGTGCTCTACACTCCTTCTGCACTGTCAGAAAACTACCCAGTCACTAAATGTGGATCTGAAATACTCTTTTCTTTACTGCCTTGATTCAGACAGCCTTGTATGCAGCCCTGGTTTTGTGAACACATTGCCGCTGCCGTGCCTAAGGAATACCACATTGACTGAGGTTAGACTTATCTTGGATACAGTCCTGAGTAAGGTTAGACTACACTCCTTTCATCATTGCAAACCCCGACCTGAATGTATTTTTGGATATCCAGCCTGATTATCAAATACTCTTTGGGTTGTTTTCCTGTTAAGAACGCAATGCGAAGAGAAGGGAGGCTGAGACAAGAATTATTTAAATGAAACAGTCAGGCATGTGTATGAGGATATATAGGTGCATTATGTTCTGACTGTAACACCACTGGAAGGTTCATGAGATTGTAGTTACTCTAACCTGACATACTGTATGGTAGATGACTCTTCACCTTTTCTCAGTTTGAAATATCCTCTAGTGCCTAATTAAAATAGCATTAAAAAGGGTCTCATCTCACTAGACAAAATGCCTTCATAATGGGGCTGTATCAGGTATCTTTCCTTAGCAGTGTGGGAACTTCAGAAATCACACCACCTCAATTACTAAGAATATATGTGCTTGCCAGTGCTTGCTGGCCTATTGTAGATTGAAACTGAGTGCAACTACTATGACTGTGCCACAGCACAGAGGGGAATGTTTCTATCCCAGAGGCAGAGAGCCTCAACCCAAAGCGAGGTGTCTGCCAAGCATTTGGTCGCGAACACATAACAATAATAAAATCTCCAGTGCACCTTCCTGCATGCTAATGCATTTAGCTCTGAAACCTCTCCATGAAAAATTGTAATAGGTAAGCCCAAGTCACTGTGTTAATCCAAGGAGGTGAGAAAGAATAAAACGCATTTGAAAAAGATTTCTTATTGCATATCAGTTTATTTGTATAGATGAATGCCCCTGAATGATGCCAGAAGTTGGTGAGACAGCATTAAGTCAAATGATGTCATTCAGTCCCAATTTTCTTCAGGAAATCAGTTAGTTTTGTGTAATTAGGCTACTCTGCATATAATGATAACTGAAATGCTGCACATGTGATTGGTGTGGTGAGGAGAGGACAACAAAAAAGCAGCAAAACCAGGGGCAGAAAAGTGAACAACATACTGCCTTTTTTAAGAGAATTTTTTCTTATTTTTGTAGTCCTGGAAAATCTTTTTGAGAATGAAAAAGAACACAATAGCAAAACAGAACAGGTAATGGTTTTGGAAAAAGTAGAAGGCCAGATCCTTTACTGTATAAATAACATGAATAAAGATGAAGCAGTATAGGAACAAGGCATACTGGTTCGGGGGATGCAGTAGGTCTTGGAGTCCTTGGCTAAGCTGTGGAAAAAGGAGAAGATACACATTATGTCACACGACTGTTCCACTCACACCCTGTCCATGTGCTTCCCTGAGCACACCTGGCCTGCTGGCACACTTAGTTCATAAAAAGTGATTGTGAGATTAGGCAGCATGTGAACTGAGACCAAATCAGCTGTTCTGTTAAACAATAGGTGTCACATTCCCACTCGTATCCACAAGACAAGCTAGGTTTTCTCTCTCTGAAATAAAGGGAAGTGACCTCGTCTTTGCTGCAAGAAAGAGTCTGCAAGTACACAGAGTGGTTCATGGGAGGTAAGAGCACACCCATGGTAAGACTTTTGTGTATCCATCTCTACATCTGTGGCACAAACTGTGCTTTTTTACTGCATGGTCATTCTCATACCTTTAGCTGCACTCATGGGCAAAATTTCAGGTCTTAATAAAATAATTCAGTAGTTAATTTGTTTAGTCCAGATGCACGTCATTTAGCCAAATGCATATTGGACCTGACCCTCATCTGTATTTCTCTTAATTGCCACTGCAGTTACTTCAGCCAAGTGTGAGATCCTATCTAGGCCTGTGGATTACTATACGGAAAAAATAAACATATGCATATGGAAAATTTCAGGGCTTCTATGGAGCTCAGCAGAGTGCCATTCTTGTGCATGACCTGAGCTTCTATGTACAACAACACAAGTGCTATGAATACATGCAAGAGAAGACAAACATGCAAGTACCTCTAAAACACTGATGATTCAAGTTCAGATACTCTCTTTATTCTGTAACTCAGTCCCATGACAAATTGCTCTAAATTGGAGGAGGGTCAGCCCAGCAGACAGCAAGTGTGATCAGGAAAAGCCCAGACAAACAAGATCTGCAGCTGTCCCGTTTGCTAAACTCTGACAAATAGAGTGGTCTCTTTTGGACTGGACTGCTGTTAGCAACAGACTAAATACTTGAACATATGAAAACTTCAGCTATTTCTGTAAAAAATAATAATACTAATAGGCTTGCAAAACTGATTGTCTATTAAATTTGTAGTACTTCATTAGATTCTTTCATCCACTCATTTATTCATGCATTTACTATCTGAATCATCTAACTGTAACCCAGGAAAGTGATCCTACTGTAGAAGCAGGAAACTGATCAATGTGGCGTTCAGATCAAGTCCTCTGTCATTCGGGGGGGTTGGGGGGTNCTTTACCTCATAAACTTAATTTGAGTTAACTGTTCTTCAATATATTTTATAACAGTGAACTTTACTATAGTTCATATTCTAGGGAGTAGAACAACTACATTCTCCCTAAGTACATGTACAAGCTTTAAGTATCACCTACTCAAGTCTAACTTTAAAAGAAGTCACAGTACTACTCAACACGCAAAAGAGTAAAACCTTACAAATTGCTTAACATAGAATGTGACTGTTTCAATCTCTGTGTTCAACCCTCTTTCCTTTTCCCACTTACTGGTCTTTTCACTGCCTGTTGATGAATCTGTTCCATTCTCTCTTCATGAAGCCTTTGCTTTTCATTATCCTCATGTTCATATTTCAGTCTAGCCAGCACAAAATCCCACCTCATCCTCTCAAGCTCAATATCAGTAGCTGTGACCTGCTTGCAGCAGAGCTCTTCCAGCTCCTCTGCACTGGTGGATACTTCTGACTGCAAAGCACTGGTTCTTCCCTTCACATCCAAATGTGCCATACGACACTTGGCATCCGTGCTCTCAGTTGTATTGTCTGAGATGAAACATGATGTTGGCATGTGCATGATGGCTCCCTGCCAGAAATTGGAGAGAGGGATGATAAATTCATATTGAAGCTGATAAATGCAAATGGAATAGCTTCATCTAAGTTTACCTGAATATTTGTTCAAGTGATTATTCACACGTTTGTATGACTCACTAGTTCTCTAATATCCATCATTTCCCTTCGAAAAGTTTGTTCTTAGAGTTGGAAAAGAAATCTTACATTAAACATCTTACATTACATTTGTCTTACAAAATATGAAATACCTACCATATCAAAATGTTCTGATTTGAAAATTTAAAGAAAAATTTAAAAAATATTTAATTAGGGTCTGGCTGAACTAAATCAAATGCTATGGCTCTTTTGATCAAATGCAAGGATCTCACATCTTGTGAATTTGATGTAATTATGAAAGTGTGAGCCACTGAGGTTCTTTACCTCTGGGAAGTAACTCAAATGTCTCATGATTGCCACTTTCCTTTGCAGACTCAGTTTCCTGGTTGATCTACATCCTCCATGATGCACTGTAGTTTTACATCTGGAAGAATGGTATTTTCCACTTACCATCTTTTCTTGCTGCTGTTTTTTATTATTATTATTCTGGGCTTCCTGTAACAGAAGTTGAATATCTTTCTGGTTTTCCTCCAGCTCTTCCATTGTTGTTTGGAATGAATATTCTGATCCCTCTAGACTGCTGAGTTCTTGCAAATCTCCTTGTATTTCCTGGTCTTCAGCAAACGGAGATCCTGTCTGAACATGGGAGACCTCCAGTGACATCAAAGTGTCTCCAGGAATGTTCTGGAACAGAATGGGGATATGTATGTGTTGACAATGAAGCAGGTGAGTGGTATGTAACAAAAGGAGTGGCTCTGAAATGAATGTAGGCACATACACTCAGGGCATACTGGACCATATACAAAAGTGGCAAGGGGCTTAACTCTCATTGAAATCCCATAATCTTCCTTGCCTAGCTATGAATGAAAAAAAAAAATCACTGTATGTAGATCTGCATGTAGATCTTCTGAAAATCTTGTTTGTAGGCTTTTTAAGATGAGAATTTGTCAATAATTCCCTTTGTAGTAACCAGTGGAGCTGGTTAGAGGCCCCCAGGAAGTGAGCCTGAGTATAACACACTTCTTTAAAATGTAACATAATCAATACCTTTCTGCAGCTCAAAGAAGGATGGCTTTTCTTTCATGGAAGTAAAACTTGACTGAAAATCTACCCTAGACTGGGGAGTTTCTTACTGCCTCCTACATATACAGATCACAACTTGTAGGGTACAGTCATTAGCTAGAAGTCAATACTATCCTTTTAACTGACTGGAGCTAGGTAGACATTTCAGCATGTGAACCTCTGATTCAGCTTCATTTCCAGGCTCATGGTATGTGCTGCATTTTATAGAAGTGATACAAAACATAGATTTCACATCTGATAAAAGATTTAGGCAAGACAATTAATTTGCTTGTTACTGAGTTTGAGGAAGAGGAGCAAAAGAGGAAGAAAGTAAAGTGAGTTAAGTACCATGGGAAATTGATGTCCAAAGACAGGGGCAGGTAACAGGCTAACATAAGGCAACGACCACCTCTTCACAGGATTTCCGTATAGAAAACTTGAAAACAGCTGTCCCAGTTCAAAGGCCAGGACACTATGACTGCAGGAGATCCTGTCCTTGGCTGACTTCATAACTGCCCTGTTACCTGGTTTTTGTTGGCAAGGTCACATTCTGTCACATTCCTTGTTCTAATGCCAAGGCAGCATCCAGGCTCTTCCAGGGGGCTGAGCTTAACTCCTTCTCAGTTACAGATTGTCCTACTTGCCTACCATTTTCTCCACTATAAATACATCTCTCTGTCACAGTGAAACTTTCCACCAGAATCTGTGGACTCCCAGGATGTCTCTGTGCCCAGTCCAACAAGCTCCTTCTGGGAAGCGGGTTTTTTGAATCAGGTGAAACACCACGATAACATAGCTATCCCATTGCGGTGCTCCTGGATAGCTGCTGTTCAAGGTGTTGCATGGAATCTGGTGGATGTATGCGCCTAGGAATCTCTGCACTGTCCTCTATTCCCTAGTGTAGATATGCCAGCATTTCGGTTTCCAGTCTATAAATCCTTGGCAGGGACTGATCACAAGTTCACAGTGACCTTGTGATACAGTAAAGGATGTCCTTGTAGTATAGTAATGGGGGCTCTTTAAGAACCTTGGAGAAAAATTTCTCATTTGCTGTTATTCAGGAGGACACAAATTTCTTATACCATTACTAGTACGTATAAAGCACCTTTCAGAAAAAAGTATCTGACAATTACAGATTATATCATGAAAATAAACAGAGCATCCTCAGTTGTTCTGTATCATATACACCCGTGCAAAGTCAGTATATCTGCTTGGTGGGTGATGTGCGGAGAGCTGCATGACAGATCCAGTGAAGATAAGAAAGACTAATGGAGTTACTGAGACCACTTCCCGTTGCATCATTTATCAACTGTTTTGTCAGTTTATAGCTGTATTTGCAAATCCCAAGGCACACTGAACACAGAATGATACGCAGGGGTCCGGAATTCCATCATTAGTTTTGACTGAAAATATTAGACAACTTTTAATTGCTTTGGTGCCAATTATCCAATTACCTAGTTAAACACACATCCTAGGTATTGAACAATTGGAAAATAAGCAAGAAGGGATGCAGGATATGTGTGTGTGTACATATGTACTCGCATACCTACCTTACGTTTTCCAAAGGTAACATATTTTCTAAGATGACACTGAAATGGAGCTGTGGCTGTCTTTGTGCTTTTATTGCAGCTAAGTTTCCTGAGATCCTGATGGACAATGCAGGCATCATAATGCCCAAAATGCTTACTAATGAGCTATTTGTTCAGACAGTCTCAAGATATCCTCATGAATATATTTCTGCATAAATCTTAAAGAACTGTAAAAAGGATTTTCATATCCATCCAGGGATCATTGTAGTGCAGTTAGGAAATCAGTCTGTTATTGCTGAATGACTTAATTGGCACGGGATGCTGTTTCGTACTCATGTATTACCCTGAAATATACAGTAAACCTCCAAAGTAAACAGCTAATTGCAAAATTGTTCATTCCTCATGTACCCACCACCTTTCAACCTTTTCCAGCTGGACTCACTATAAGGTACTTCAAAGAGTTGTGAAGTTCTCAGTGTCTCCCATGCTCTTGTCCTTGATTTATTGTTTTATAATATTTGCCTTCACATTCGAACCAGAGAAGAAGCTATAGTAATTTCTTGTCGACACACAAGAAGTGGAGGCTGCTCCATATTCAAATTTTAGCCTCTTTTGCTGTTTTGCTTTCCTCTCCTCTCTCCAAACTTGCCCTCACTTTGCCAGCAGAGCCACAGTTAACATGTAGCAAGAAGCCATACTGTTGCCATTATTTGTGATGCAGTTATTGACACAGATTCCAAAATGCTACTTTCATTTCCTTCTTGATATGTTTTTTCCATAGTTGCAAGGACAGAATCACAGAATCATAGAATCATTTAGGTTGGAAAAGACCTCCAAGATCACCGAGTCCAACCTATGACCTAACACTAACAAGTCCTCCACTAAACCACGTCACTAAGCTCTACATCTAAACGTCTTTTGAATACCTCCAGGGATGGTGACTCAACCACTTCCCTGGGCAGCCTGTTCCAATGCCTCACAACCCTTTCAGTAAAGAAGTTTTTCCTAATATCCAACCTAGACCTCCCCGGTGCAACTTCAGCCCATTCCCCCTCGTCCTATCACCGGGCGTGTGGAGAATAGATCAATCCCCACCTCGCTACAGCCTTGCACAGGAGGGCATATATTTAGAGAGCGAGGATGTCCATGCCTGAATAAGAAGTCTGTCTTTACAATGTATTTCAGTATCTGAAGATAATTTCTCTAGAAAGCCTCGTGCATCTCATATGGGCATCTACTATGTTGGAGGCCAAATTTAGAGCAGGATGGTAGCAATACGGGATTGTGAGCAGGTGCAAAGTATCCCAGAGGAATCTATTTGATCTAAGTTAACTGGAACAAGGTCCTGTAACATGCACTGAGAGAAATGAATGAAATTACAGCCATGCTGAGCCTTATAAAGATAACCTCAAGGAGGGAGATGTGTGTACAATTGTGTTAGTAGGCAAATGCTGCTGGGCTGCTGCTTCTGAATGTGCACCAGGCGTTTCTCTCTGTGCTCAATCACCTGCATTTGCTAGAGAGAGCACTGGAGGTGAATATTTGATACTCCCCATTAAGAATATTGAATGGTTCCTCTGTCAGCACTCTGCCAATGGGTATCAGTGTATTTAAGCTGCTTGAAGAATTACTTTTCTGGAATTCAAAGTGACTGTGGTATGTTCTCTAGAATAAATTTGTGTTTTCTCCTCCTCTCTGTCAAGAGATAGGTAAAGATACTCCACCACCACCTTGCCTTCATCATGTCAGAAACTCAGGCCAATAAGGATCAGGAGACACAACTCAAAACCACAAAGACAGATTGAGAATGGCCTTTCACAACCAGAAGTTGCTTCCAAGGATGACAAGACCAGCTACCCTAAAGAACAGGAGCGGACAAACGTCAAACAGGCCGATTGTCATCATCTAATAATGAACTGGATGAGGTGCAGAGACTGACTTAGAGTTCACCATGCTGAGATACCAACACTTGAGGATAAGAGGCAATGGTAACACAAGGAGAATGGATGAGATGCAGTAACAAGCATCATCCAAAGCAAAAGGCTGGAGCAAAACAGGGCATCCTACCAGCAAATTAGATCCAATAATATAAATTGAGCTAGAAAAGATGTGCATGGAATTCAATCTAAGCTAATATATATCTATGAAGAGAATGGAAGAGAGAGGCAGCATGAGCAGAAAACTCAAAAGAAAAAAGAAAAGCAGTGGAAACATGAAAAGAGGATGGAAGACATGCATCAAATGGCATTACCCAAAGGGAAAGGGGTAATACAGAATATGCCAAGCAGCAAAGCAGCAAGCTCTCCTGAATGCAATTGGGAAATATAAAAAAGAACTTCAGCTGATTTCGCTGACGGAGTGGAGATCTGGCCATAGCACGTGGGGACAGAGTGGGGGACTTAGAAGTGCCAGAGGCCAGGTTTTCCCCAGAAGAAGCCAGGTTTTCTGGATTTGAAACTGAGCATGTTGGTGAAGTGGAAGAGCCACTAACCACACCAACCAAAGATGTTGTAGCTTCCCAAAACAGCATGAACAGGATTTTCTGGAGTTTTGTTTTTTTTTTTTTTTTCCCCAACAGTTGGCTCTGCCAAACTTTGTCAACACATCTATAGCCCTAGTCACAAAAGAAATGGAGTTCAGAGAAGCAACAGCTTGTAGATATACACAGGAGAGGCAACAGTACAGGTATACAAGTAACAAGCCAGCTCTGAGTATAATAGTATGTGAAACACAAATTGGAGATGAAAATGGAAGTGTAAGTATTCCATTTGACAGAAAAATCAGACACCTTTCCTATGAATGCAGAACAATGTAAAGGATTATTCCAAGGATGAACAATCGAGGCAGGTGTGCACAAAAGTATCACCGATAACTTAGACTTTAGCCCAAAGCCTAAGAGACTTACGAGCTCCTTATCGTAACAAATCTGTTAGACGGCTTGAATATTTTGCAGCTCTGTAAGAAGGATCTGAATATGGCATGTAAAAGCAAAAAAGACCTATCCGAATATAGTAGTTACTAAGTGACTTGCAACCAGAAGAGCATTAGACTGTGCAGCTCTCACAGTCAAGTTCAGACTCTGCCAGTAGCATGGTCTGACAACATTGGTAGCATAAGATGCATTTCTTTTATGGAAAAGAAAAACTAAGGATATAAATGCAAATCTAGTGACAGATTGCAATTGTAACCTATGCTGACAGCTGCACTGGAAGAATTTATAAAATAGATGGACACCGGTTCTGTTCAGTTTTCAACAGAAACAGCTGAAAGCACCTTCAATATTATTGTAAAGAAATTGGATGTACCAGACTGGGAAGATTCAAAGTGAGTGAATGAAATTTAGCTTTTTAAACATAATGCTTCGTCATTCTGACCATGTGCACCCCAGAGGGATAGAAAGAGTCAGTAAATACTGAGAAACACCATCTAAATTTCTAACAGCAAGAAAACATTTTTGACATTAGGTTGCTTAGTAAGCAAAAACGTAAAAAGAAACAGCAAGTTTTAAGATATCCCTCGATTATTATTATTACCTCAGTGTTTATGGTAATGTATGTGGGTATTACCAGAGTTCTCTGTGGTTCCAAGAGATAGAAACAGCAGGGTTAGATGGAAATAACAAGGGGACCTTAAAAGCACCTAGATAAGAGGCATTTGGAAACAACAGATCATTTTATAAGACTCTGATTTTACCCTTCAGAGTAGCAGACAAGGAATCCAGTCTCTTGTCTTTGCTCTACGCCTAAATCTCTCTGCTATGAATCATACCGAACGGTTAGAGAATTTTTTCTCCTTTATGTGTTTTTATTTTTTGGTACTCAGACATTGCAAGTTCCACATAATAGTTAATAAATGGGAAGGACAGTAAATGGAGCTGTATACAAACACTTACCAGCTGTTTCACTCCCCTCAGGTTAGATGACCCTCCAATGCACTGGATCACAATGCTGCTGTTTGGAAAAATAAGAGAGGGCTGGCAAAATATTTCCTTAGACTGCAGCTTTTAGGCTGTGAAAGCAGTCATGTGGTCTTCCTTAAACACCTCTTAGGAAATAAATGAGTACCTGTTTTGTGGGGCACGCACAGTATTGCCATAGATATTTATGCACTTGTGTTCATTTGTGAATTAATGGTATGGTCAGTATCCCCTCTTTAGATATGGGGAACTGATCGCTGGCTAAAACAAATGACATACCCTTACCTGATTTTTAATCTTATGCCTTATCTGCTCAACCATCCTTCTTTGCTCTTACTTTTTTCTTCTGAATAGAGCAGCAGTAGACAAGATAAAACTTCTTAGAAAAGAAACAAGAATCTTATTTCTCCTATATACATTGCCTTCTGAAAACAGATGTAGTTATAATGTTACTGATGTACAGAGGCTTTCATACCAGAAAGGGCAGCATGCATAGGGAAGTCCTGAGCAGACACAACAGCTGACACATGGACAATCCTTCTCACATTGTGATCACACCGGAGGTCTTGCGCAGGCCCTGCACTGTCAATCTGTGTATAGTGGCAACATCAGTAGGATGTCCAAGATGCCAAACATTTAGAAATTACAGACAAACAGTCAAGTTTCTCTTTTTCTGGTGGGGCAAAACTTAATGCAAGAAAAGACTTCACGTTTCAGTGAAATTAAAATATATGTACCACTAGTCAAAATGATGATAATCAGTATTTCCAAGCATTTCAAAAGCTAAGCTGCTTCCTTTATGTATTTTTTATCAATCCCGATGAACCATTTTTCAATTATCCTAGCTAATTGTGCTTCAGTGTTCTTTTCAGTGAATTTTGATGATTGCACAGAATATATATGTTAGAATTTCCTGAAGATAAGCACAGAACACATGGACTGTATATAATGCATAACAAAGACAGGAATACTTAAGGTGTACTGAAAGAAAGTCGTTTAATTTTTCTGTCAAACTCATTTTCTTTTTCTACGGCTTGCCTAATAAACTCAGAATCTATTCTTGTGTCAGCACTGGGGTACTTCCTTTTCATGGGCTGATTTATCATGGTTTCTTTTCCTCATGCACCAAGAAAATAGCTCTTCTATTTTGTTAAAGCTGCACAAACCTATTCACCTGTTGGATTTCATTACCACATACTAACTTACATATCTACATACATGAATGTTTTAAGATATTTGTATGTCATAGAGGACAGAACAGGAAACACAAATAATTCTGTGACCTGTTAGTACAAATTAGTTTTCTGAGTGATGGGTTGTTTGAAGGATATGGGTTGTATTGGTCAGATGGTCATATTAATTTACAAAGATATCAAAACCCTCCAGCAATCAGATTTCATCAAGAATAGATTAGCAAACCTCATTTTCTTCCAGTCTGCTATTTTTCATCATCTGAGAATTTGGCCTAGAATATTTCAAAACAATTTGGAGGCACTACAGATAAAGATGTTTCATTTTACCTGACAAATAATGCTGAGACCCCCAAATCCAGATAACTTCTTAAATCAGCATTACATGGAACACTGACAGATCTGTTTCATTGGGCCTAAATTTTGGAGCTTCCTTAATTTCAGACTTTACTTTGCACTTGTTAGAATTCTAACTATACTCCTGCAAAGATATGTTACTGAAGCTTGAGTCCAGCTCCACTTGCTGTGGTGAAAAGATGCAGCTTAGCTTCTCCCAGGGCAGATAGTGGAATTATTCTGTTAAGCTGTCTAAGAGCAGTCCACTTTGCATAATTAAAAGATGAGAGTGGGAGGTTGTGCATGTTGTGTCTGACTTCTCTGAATAAGCAGAGAAAACCAACAAGCACCAATGACCAGCGCAGAAGCACCACCAGTTCAATTTTCCTGAAATTTTATACTCATTTTGCATAGCTGTAATTGACATTACAAGATTCAAGACAGCACAGAAGATATTTGATGATATCTAAAGGCAGCTTTTAGTCAGAAATAATTATACAGGAGTTCAAAATACTCAAGAGGAGATGGTGGCTGAGTTTTTGTATAGGACTTTGAAGAACCATGAATGCATTTAGAATGGGAAAGGGCTTTTTTCAAACACCTGACAGGAACTTCTGCAGTTATGCCAGGTGGTCTTAGAAATGAGCCTTGAACAAGCACAAGATGATTTGTAAAACCTGAGCTACTTTTGTTGCTGGTTTCACTGCAGTCAGCTGATCAAGCACCCAGGAGTTCATGAAGTTTTCGCGTCCAAGTGAATTGTTCCAAGTTCTAAGCCCAAAGTTTTGGTTAGGTTCTGGATCATTGATGGAGCCTGAGCCAAGGAGTGACCAGTCCTGAAAGACGAATGCAATCTTTGTTTTCTTGGCTTTGTGCCATTACTATAAAAGATGTTTTCTCGCATTGCTTATGCCTACATGAGTTTCACAACTGCCTGCACATCTGTTGGAATACAGTATCCCTTTACAGGATGACTATCAGCTGACAAAATGTCATTTCTTCCTACATGGATGTTGGCTGGGTGGTGTCTCATGTCTGAGGTAGTTCTGCTTTCCCTCAAGCTCTTTATAACAAGTTTAGTGCGTTGATTGCAAGGATAGGAGCGCTTTCAATAGCTACTACCCCTCACACTAAATGTCAGTCTAGTTTCTCAGCCTGCCCCATCTCATACTATATGGTCAGAACTGTCTTGATATGGCATTAGCATTCAAAATATGTTTCTCAGTTATCAGCAATCCTCCTCAAAAATAGACAGTTATTGCTTCAAAGTGAAAAAAATCAGTTCTCGAGTCATCAAGACAATATTTTTTCATGTGTTTTTAAAAATGCACATCTATCATTTAAACAAAACTTTTTGGAATGGAGCTTTCCTCTTTATGACTAACCTTACTGAACACCAATAATATGTCTGTCTTGATGTAAATATGTAATGAGTCCCTTCTCCCAGGACCTCACAATATAAACCAAGGTCAGATGATTCAGTTAAAAGCCCAAGTTGTTCCTGGCACAGCTCTACTTCTGTAAACGGTGCACGCTACTTATTTACATTAGCTGACTTTTTTTTCTCAAAAAGGAAGTGAAATTATAATAAAAGCAATGGAAGCACAACAGTGATTCTTAGTCTGGTGGGTGAAAGTTGATAATTCAGAGGACACACATAAAGAGCAGTTTGGGAGATGACTCTTGGTGTTTTAGAAAAGCAAGGCAAAAAAGAAGGCATGAAAATCCTTATAGGACAAAGATACAAAAGAAGAAACAAGTGAAATACATGGCGTGAATAAAGAAAGGGAGCTAACAAGTAGCTTTAAACAGCAATTGCTCCTGAAAAACAAAGCAGATTAATATCACCAAGACTGAACTCCCTCATGGAGTTGTTCTAGGAACAAAGGACAATAGATGACTCAGAGAGGAGCAAAAGAGCAAAGAAATATTAACTGAACATAGACACTCTTGATGTCAAAGGCAGTCTCTGTCTTCAATCTGCATTTGTGTGTACGGCATGGGTGAGAAGCCAACATAGCTCCATCCCAAGGCACGCATCCCTTTGGCAGAGTGTAACACTGCTAATGCCACGTCTCTCAGCTCCCTTCACATTCTCCCGGCAAGTTAGACAAGTCCTAGAGAACATTTGTCTTTTTGGATTTACACATACTAAAACACATATCAAGCAACGTGGGAATACCCATCCATCCTTCCCAGCTGGCTCAGGGTCTTCATACCGAGTCCTTAACGTAACTCCTGCTGAGGTTTTCTACCAGCACAGTTCATCTTTATCATCCAGGCTATAAGCCTCCTTTTCCCTGAAGGCAAATACTTACAGACTCTCTGTCAGCTAAAATCTCTAGGGAAACTGTCTATGCACATCCTTTTTCCAAGAAGCAACTCCCAGAGCTTCCCTTTCAAAACTTCTCTGTGGAACCTAACAGCTGCTCTTCTAATCTTAACTGGGAAGCCTCTAGCTGGTAAGCACTTGGCCCCATTCTTCAGCTTGGCTGCTGCGGCTCCAGGCAGACATCTCTTTAAATGGCAACATCATGCAAGACTGGAAACAAGAGGGGAAGCATATTGCAGCCTATACAGCAGAACTCAGGAACGATGCTGACCATCGTACACAGTCAAGCCTCCTTTACCCCCCAGTTTCAAAGACAACAATATGTGGAAAAACTATCTTATAGAATAAAGAAGAAAAGTGCTGTATCACCCCAAAGTGACCCGCTGGAGTTGTCATTCTTGTTCCCAGACAAATTACTGAGGCAATATAATAATGGCAAAGAAAACGTGTCATTCTGACATCAGGCTTGGCAAACCATTCTGGAGTGAGTCCAGGAATGGCGAATGGGCTTGAACAGTCAGAGATGTAACAGCATGAAGAGACTGGGCTATACAGACAAGGATATAACAAACATCAAGGAAATGGCTGTCATTGATACAGTTTTGAATATTCATAATATGGGGAGATGGAGCACAGGCAACACTGAATTGTCTCATGTTTTGTGTCTCCAGTCAAATAGCAATTAGACTGCTCTGGGGTGGATATATAATTGGACAGGAACAGCCTGTTGGAGACTTTTCCCCATTACTGAGCTTTCTGCAAAAGCACTCTACATTCAAAAGGGTATTAATGGGGCTGTGCATCTGTAAATAGTATGCCTAATTATAGTCTATATTGTCTAGGTTGCCACATAATATATTATCAGTACCCAGAACCAGGCAGCAGCAACGTGACTTCATTCAATAGATGAGGGAATTTCATAAACTTACTCTTAGGCACAATTTAGCAAGAGAATGAGATGGGGCTCCCTCCCCCCTTCCTCCTGCAGAAGCTGAAGGTGCATTATATCATCTAAAGCATGAAAAGGAAATGGAAACCCATAAAAACCAGTCTCGGTGAGAGAGCAGACAGCATCTGCTGCAGCACTGGGCCACATGGCCTCCAACTCACCAGGTGAACAGGATATTTGGTGTTTGTAGACAAGTTGAACATGAGTCAGCAATGTGTCTTTATGGAGATGAGCATCAACGGCATACTGGGCTGCATTAGCAAAAGCACAGCCAGCAGGTCAAAGGAAGTGCTTCTTCCCTCTACTCAGCACTTGTAAGAACACATCAGGAGTACTGTGCCCAGTTTGAGCTCCACAGTACACAAAAGACACCGACAAACTGAAGCAAGTCCAACAGAGGGGTCCTAGGATGGCTAGGCGACTGGAATACATGAATGAGAGATCTGGGTTTGTTCAGCCTTGAGAAGAACAGTCTATGGGGGGACTTACCCGCTGTCTTAACTACCTGATGGGCAGCTGTGAAAAAGGCGGAGCCAGATTCTTGTCAGAGGCACATGGGGAAAGGCTGAGAGGCAACGGGCACAGGCTGCAGCCAGGGAAATTCTTATCAGATACTAGCAAAGCTTCTTCACAGTAAGAACGGTCCTGGAGCCAGTGTTCAGAGAGGCCAAACAACCCTGTGAACGCTGGCTCAGAGTATCTCGCAGGTGGCGAGAGCAGTTTCAGTTCCTTGTGTGGGGAAGCATTTAGCTGAGCTGAGCTTCAAGCACCACTCCTCTGTGAAGGGAGTTACCTTCAAACCACGAATTACTAACAGCTCGTTTCTGCGTGTGCCAGTGGCTCCGTGCTGATCTGCTGCTTCACTTGCAGTGCTTGCTGCAGGGACTCTGGGCTGGGAGCTGCACTTCTGGATCAGGATGTGGGAGCATGTGGGTTGCCGATGTGTGAATGAGAGGGGGAGAGAAGCGTGAGATCTGTGGGTGCTGCAGGTTCGCATACTGAGCCGAGATGCCAATCCGTAGGAGTGAAAAAATACTGTAGGAGGCTATAAAAGAAGACTGTCTTTTCTTGTGTATATGCATTTTCTTTGGTGGAAGGAGTCAAACACGCCCAGAAACTCAGTGTCTCACAAGTCAGATTTGAGAATTTCGTTCTTCAAACACCTACTGTGGAGAAAGAGGAAGAAGAAAGTACATTTATGTTACCATGTAAATCAGAGAATCTGAAGAATATTTTGTAAATATTAGAAAAATATCTTTATCAATAGTACTGTGGCCATCAGTGATATGTGTTTCTTTTTATGTAAATCATGGTATTTCCCAGAAATCAGCTAACTGGGAATTAGAACAAATCTTTTCCACAAGTAATGGCTCTTGATTTTAGTGCCAGTTTGGTGATAAATGCCAGCTCAAATCAGAGACACACGATGTGTTAGCATTATGTTTGAGTTTTCAGGAAGTAAAGATGAGGTCAGAGGTCTCAATACATACAACAAGCAGATACCATAGCTATAAGTAGATGACCAGCAGGTTTTACGCTTGCAGTTTTAATAGGAGATAAAAAAGAAAACAGAAGGGAAGAGATTTTGAAGTAGAGTCCCAGCTGTTTTACACTCAGTACCTGAAGGAAGTTGAAATGGAAAAGAAGTGATGATCAGAAGAAAATACTTATCAAAGAGAAAGTAACCTGTGCCAGCTCTTAAGAATGGATGACATGTTCTCCCTTAGCTCAGATAAGCTTGTTGCTATGAACAGTGTCAGAGGCCTTTCAGCCTTTATCTGTATAGTCTGATATTTTCCAAAAAGAGGAAAAAGCTCACAATGTGACTAGGTCATTGGATTTACCTATAGGTAAGCTATTAGGATAATGTATGGAAAAATATGTATTCAATGAACATTTGCCAAAGCTGATTAGGGAGCTTTCTCTGCCAAACAATCTGGAGGACCTGGAAAGGGAGCTTTGATGCATGAAGATCACAAAAGATGATATATAACTGGCAAAGATGCGGTGGGATTCAGAAACAAACAAAAAAAGATAATCAAATGTAAAAGGTGTTAGAGGAGGAAATGGAGGAGGTGTGTCAATGGTCAGCCCATAAATCAGTAAGCACGGGTGGGAAAAAGAAAGTTGGGTGGGATACAGAAGGAAGTATCATACCCAACTCAGTTGTTAAATGCTTCTGCACTTTTGCTAATATCTCCTTCCATCAGGAAATACTCTTCAGAAATCCTCTCAGATGGTTTGAAATTGGATTGGGCAATGTACCATTAGTGCAAACCTATTCACAGAAAATGCCAAAATACTCCTGCTTGGGCAGCTCAAGTAGATGAGGTAGGTTATTAAACTATGATGAGCTCTGCCCTGAAGAAGGAAAGCTAAAAGTTCAGAAGAAAAAGAGATAAAAACTGAAAAATGATATTCAGACTGCTAAGAATAATTCACTGGACAAAGGACTTTATTGTTTACCTACAACCTAAGGAAAATTTGATCACCAAATGGATCGCTCAGCTCCAGCCACAGCCTTTACGCCTGCTGGCCTTGCATAAAAGACAGATAGGAGCAAGACTGTAGGTCCCAGCTGGAATAGGGTAGAAGTGTGTCTCATTTATATCAGCAGTCCAGCAGCCAGGGCCCTGACATTGCAGTATTTTCTTTTGCACAGCTCTGAGTGCTGTAGCTACAGGTGACTCATCTTAGCTTCACACCCCTGGTTTTCTTTTACTCTGTACAAATGCTCTTACTTTCTGGCTCGCCCCAAATACCCGCAGCCAGCCCTGTAAGCCAACCCAGTCCCTATGAGTAAAACAGCCTTCAGAGATGAAATTGTTCTTGCTGAGAATCCCAGCATTAGTGAATTCATAAGGGAAATGTTTAGAAAAAAAAAAGTTTTTCCACAGCAAAATTATTCAATACTGCCTAGAGCATAGATCTGAAAGTTGGCCCTGATTCTTGGACAACTCTCTTCTCTCTATCCTGTTTAGGGTACTGCATTTTGTGTAGATAATTGTGTGTGATGTACCAAATAGAGAATATATGAACCAGACGCGGCATAAAATTAGTAAAGACACTGAATATTTTTGTTAAAGTGGCATTCGAAAACTCACATGAAACTGGGTTATCACTGCAAGGGGCACTTTTGGACTTAATGCATAAGTTACTTTCATATATAAGAACTACTTCAGATGCCTACCTTCAATACACTGATCACGGAAATCAGTGCCCTCTTTTGCTGCTTCTTTACTGGCATGCATCTAAAGTCCTGAAGCATCTAAATCAGCAAAGATTTTCACATAGTTAGACTCCTGATAGGGACTGTTCAAGACCTGATACCATCAGGTACTCAGACCCTCATTCCCAGTTGCCTGACAGAGCATCCAAACTCCAACTCCCACTGACACAGGCCTAGTATGTATTTTGCCTGTCTTTTTTGCACAAAACACGACTGTGAGAGCTGCCTCCCTCTTTGACAATCCTAACATCTACTAGTCCAGTGATTAGATTGCTCACCTGGAGAGATGTAGAGATCTAAATTTGTATTCCCACTCCAAATCAGATGAACAATTCAAACAGATTCAAATTCCACTTTTCAGTTTTCCAAAAAATGTCACAGCTTAAAGCCCCTATCTCCAGCAAATATGAATCCTACGGGGAAGGCGAAAAGTTACCTCTGAAGAAACACACGACAAAATCTATTCCTCCCCTTACTGCTTCCAGATGGCTAGCTTGAAATGTCAGGATACCGAACACCAACTTGTAAATTCCATTCAATGCTGTAGTTCTAAGTTCCTCTCTGGGTTTTGTCCTTCATGTATCTGACTCAAAAAATCAGAGGGCAGGTTTCTAGAAGTACCAGGGCACCTAATGACATCTCCATGATAATGTGAAGGTTTGGCCAATACAAGTTTTTCATGAACAACTAACCAGGTTAGATGTTTGGCTCTTACTTTCTATGAAAAATAGAGGTGCCAAAATCATTAATTGGGTATTTGCATCAGTACAGCTAAAGAGCATACAGACATGGATCTTGTAGAACAAATGGGCAGGATTAAGAAGAAATACTATTAACCAACTGTTTAATGGATGAAGATCTGACACAAAGAAAATAATTTGATTTTTGTGGGTTGTTAGGTTTGACCGTAGGTTGTCCAAGCTCAATAGACAGTCTGGACAATGAATTCAGAACAACTGAATCCATTCTGTTTTTTTGTTGCATGATCTTCTAATGAGATCCACAATTGAGCTGACACTCAGTTCAGTTTAAAAAAACATCCAAACAATACAGCTGCTGTATTTAGCAGTCCTATGTAATTTACTGTCACTCAAAAATGATAACACATGGTGGAGAGGCAAACAAGATTTATTTTTAAATCTTTTGAGAATGACTCAGTTACAGTAGGTCATTCCCCCCTCCCCCCCCCAGCTACTTTCTTCTTTCTCCATAGTGAATTATGTAGAAACTTCTTTGAAATTATTTCATTACATTTATCAGATACTCTGCTGCCCTTTCTTCAGGTAGTGAAGGTTATTGGGCATTTTCTTGCTCTTACAATACAGTACTGCAAGACTTTCATATATACTCATTGAGAAATTTTATCTAGGCTTTCTTTTACCACTGCTCATGGCATTTTCATACTAATAATTCTTAGTGTCATAGTTAAAAAATGGAAGATCTCTGCAATCCCTTGTTCTTCTTTGTGTTTATCACACAAAGTCAATAGGAACTATCTCTTTGCAATTGGAATTTTACTTGCCTGGACTCGATCCACTAGTGATGCTTTTGAACATTCTGAAAAACATTGCCAATGCTTTTTGATATACTTTGAAGAGAAGGAATCAAAAGGTCAAATCCCAATCCAGTGACCATGAAAGGAAAGAAAGATTCCCACCAAAAGCAGTGTATTATGGCAGAGATAAAGTTGGTTCACTTTTAAATGTCCTCGTTTTGTCCATAATACATGTGAGCTCTGTCCTACCAGTTCAGCTGCTGTTTGAGTGCTGCTGTCTACAAGGACGTCATCAGTTCTGATAAGATTTCACTTACTGGCATAGCTCTAACGTAGGTAGCAGGTCAATGGGACATTCTCCTGAAATATTGTTTTCCAGAGTGCTGGAAACAGGTGACTTCCTCTTTGCCCAGTCTGGGACAGCAGTCATCTATATTGAGCACCTAGGACTTGCTGTGTAGTGTGCAAACCAATGTCATGCAAACTGAGTGTGTAGCAGCAATCCCACAGAATTGTTTCTGTCTGCTATTCTGGACACCTCGCATGCACAGGCTTTTTTAGAACTTACTTTTTATAATAACCTGAGGGTATGAAAGTTATCTTCCTTTTAATTTCATTTGATTCCATTACATTTGGCCTATAACCTTCACCTATGGATAAAAGCGTTGGCCTCATTCCCCCTGTAAACTGTCATAATGGTTCCTTCACCTTTTCTTTCATTCTCAAATATGCCAGGCACTGTAATTTATGCTTCCTTAGTGTTTTTGCTTAACAGTGATTACTGCAGTGCACGCATGGCAGGCTCTGCATTTGCGGAGATTTCAGTGATGCAATTTTGAAGGAGATACGCTTCCAGAAACATCAGGTGAGTGTTCCAAAAATGTCTTCCACTGTACAATCCTCTGAAGCACTCCAATGTCACCGGGTCCAAACCAGCTTTACAGACAGAAGGCCTTTCAGTACCATGCCTTTTGCTGGCACACATTCACTAGACAGAAATTTAAGTTTTGGTGTTTTCATCCTTGCGTATTCCAGCTACATGGAGTAGATATGTCCCGTATCCTGTCACTCTTGCTGATACCGGTAATGTTAATATTTCAGAATGGGCCATGCTTCATTACATGTTATCTCACTTTACTTGTGCCTTACTACGGTACTGCTTCTGCATCCTTTAAAGGAATTCCATATACTTTGTCACTGTTCTTTTCCTTATTCTGTATTGTGACAGATGACAGTATCACCATTGATGAGACTGTATATCTGGAACTGTTCTCTGGTTATATGCAGTCTGTATCTTGTGTTTTTCTGCATACTTGTGAGGTGTATTTGCAAAAGAGTGAAAACCATTCTGCCCTTCATACATATTTTATTGTATGTATGACATTCCTGTTGTGGCGCATGAGGCAATCCACATCTACTGCAAGCTTTCTGTCTCTACACCAGTACATAATTTTTATCTTCTAATAAGGCTGGCACCTACCACTTATTTCCCTATCCCTTTCTTGATGGTGAGTCTGATTGCTGGTTATGTTCTCCTTTCTATCACATTCACATTGTGATGGCGCCACTGAGTACTTTTATCTGCTCTCCTAAAATGGCTTTGACACTAGTTTTGTTCCTCTTTGAATAGCTTTTATATATTACTTTGGTACTTTCATTACGTTTTTATCCAACAACTTCAACTGTCAGAGTCCAAGCTTTTATAAACTGTAGACTAAAAACAACTACTCCATTGATTTATTACTTTTTTTTTTTTTAGATACTAGGCTTTTTTTTCCCTGTGGAAAACAACAGGCTTTGAGTAGTTCATACTACTTTGGGATGGGGCAAAATAACCAGATATTTCAAGTGTACATTTGATTTGTGCTCAGCTGTTCAGCTTGCAGGCAGTAGAGAAAGGGCATGAAGGAAGCAATACCTTAGGAACACCTTGTAAGACACTCTTTAAAAACTTTCACTATATATCTAACCATGACAACACTTCAGTGTTTGATGCAGATCTGTTATGATCAGATGAAACTGATGCAGCAGTTAAGCTGACTAAGATTCAAATTTCTTCCCATTTTCCCTTCTCCTTCTCCTGTCATCATGCATGACAGCATCATCTTCCTACTCACTAAGCATAAGCAGGGCACCATATTTCCTTGCACCCCTCCCAGACTACCTTATATCTTGGCTCTGTTTAAATCTTATCACTCCTTCCCCCTCAACTTTGCGAAGACCATCATGTTTTGCCTGAGAGATTGCCAAAGTGTTTGTCGATGGGCTGATAATCTCGTTGCTTGACTACTGTCACCTCCACTTTTCCAGCTCTGTTGTCTCCAGTCCTTTTGCCTCTCTCGTCTATGCCAAACACTACTGCTATTTTCAGCTTTGCTTTTTGCTTATGTCTTCTAGCTCCACCTTGCTTTCTTTACATCATCTTACTACTTTAAACACAAGCTTCTTCCTTAAGGCTTTAAAGACTGCCACAAGGTAACATCACCATGATAATCAGATCTCCTTTGGTACAAAAATAACAACTCAGTGCCTTGTTGTTCTACCAACAAACAACCCTGTGACTAACTCCTGATCTCTCATGATCAGTATGTGACACAATATGAAAATCCCTATCACAACCCAGGAAAACTTCACCAGAGCATTCTTCAAATTCCTTCTCAAATCTTTTCTTCTCCAGGTCTTCTGGGTAATCGTGAGTATTTTGGAGGGTGAATTAAGACCACACTGTAGCATGCAGAATCACGTGGAAGAAACTGCATCTCCTCCATCAGAGAGGCCAGTAAACAGGAGGCAGGCAGGAAAGAAAACAGGAAAGATGCCTTAGCGATCACAGCTTTAAACCAGCTTCCAGGTAAACTGCATCCTGACTGGGCTCTACTCCAGAGCACTCAAGCAATACTGGGGACACTCAATCCCATCTCCAGGCCGGAGAGCCAAAGGCCCTCGGCAGCCCCGGCGCAGCCGGGCGGGAGGCGAAGGCCGCACAATGGCGTCAGTGAGGTCAGCACGACACGGGCCTCGGGCGCGGCGCTGGGCCCAGCCGGGCTGAAAGGGGCTTGGCCGAGTCCTCCGCGGGGGCAAACAGAGGCTTCCGTTTGTGAGTCCAGCATTGGCTTCTCTGAATTCGTGCCCAACTTCTCAATGGTAAGAGTAATGCTGTCTCTTCGCATGCTAACTGTCTTTTTCTAACACAGGCTTTGAACTGTGACAGAATTTAACAGCTCTGACAGGGGGTGTTTGCCATTTCTGTCTGATCTTTTTTTAATGAAAACTCTTGTCCAGGCTTCCTGCACTTACTTGCTAAATAACCAGACCTTCAGACAGCATCCATCAGCTTACCTCAACTGACATCACTTTGAAAGGGCACAGAATATGCAGGTTTACACGCGAGCTGATGACAGTACCCAACAGGCCCTTCTTTCAAACAACTGGGTGGGAGAGAAAACAGTCTAGTTTTCTCTAGCTGTTTTCTGCTTATAAGCACAATTGCCCTTTGATTTGAGAGAAAGAAGGTAAACATGTCATAGTCACCCTGCCAGAGGTCTGTACCGTCATTTAGAGCTCAGTCCCACACTGATGGTTTGGCATTTGGCACAGATGACAGGGGAAGACATTTCGGGCAAGGAGTAAGGAAAAGGCAGGAATGCATGCTGGGATGGGACAAGAGCCTCTTAAATCAATAATTAAGTTTGTGAAAACTATAGTCGATAAATTGGCTAACATTAGAGATGCTAAATTATTCAGAAAAATGCGAAAAACACAATATAAAAATGTAAAATACATGATAACTCCCATTAAAAATGCTGTAGCTTTAAGAAGCTAAGACTTTCTTATATTCAGAGGGAGGACATATATGACTCTGGCTTCCGTATGGCGGGTTCCTGCTATACCAGGACTGTAAAGGGAAAGCCTCTGATTAAGTGTGCACCCTGTGTAACACCATTCACTGGATCTATACTGATGACAAATTTGACTTTTATCTCATTCTCAGTTTCACTGACAGTGACCCCTCTGCCTTTTCCATCCTGATGTCAGGAATCTGGGTCAAAGGCCTTGATCTCTTTATGTGAATGTGGCACAGTAACTTGACAAAGCTGTACACCCTTGACTAGTTAAGAGAAAATTATTCATATTTTCGTAAGCTCCGTGTGTCTCCATAGATAAAAAATCTACTGGGAGGAATCTGCTGCAGTTAACCAGTTGGGAAAAAACAAACAAAACAAAACAAAACAAAAAAAACAAACAATAACAACAACAACAACAAAAAAACAACAAAGAAACACACAAAGAAACACATGTCAATTTGTTTCTCTTGGTTATAGGGGAAGAATAACAGTACTTTTTTTTTTCATTTTTTTTTTTTTCCCCACAAATTGCACTAGGGGGAAACTCTAGGAAATCTTCCTTATGATCTGAACACCAGAAGTCACCAGTTACCAGAAGCTGGAAATCAAGAAATGCCCAGGCAGATGAAGGTACAGGAAGAAAATGATAATTTTCAAACAAAATTAACCAGCAGCGAGGGTGAGATAAACACAAGGCTGAAGACAAAGCAGCCAA
Organism: Anseranas semipalmata; assembly: GCA_013399115.1. Lineage (NCBI taxonomy): Eukaryota > Metazoa > Chordata > Aves > Anseriformes > Anseranatidae > Anseranas > Anseranas semipalmata. Next base: position 230,276 of record VXAA01002475.1, read on the forward strand.
ACCTCAGGCTGAACCAAGCATCTCACTCTGACCTGGAAAAAATGAGGCTGGATATGGAGCTTACCATGCTGAAATGCCAGTATGAGGAGAAGCAAAGGAAACGGCAGCATAAAGAGAAGATATGTCTTCTTCAGCTGCAAACATCACCAGCACGTGTAAGTCTGCTTAAAAAGCAGGGAGGAAAGAGTGGGTAGTTCCAGATGTGTGCTCAGTACCCAGTGGTTCCAAATGTCATCCTGAGTGCCTCCACGTCTCAATAAAAGTTCGTTCAGTGTAATGCAGCTGGCCATCCTTTCCCTCTAGCCTAGCAGAGCTGGAGGAGGAAGCTTCCATTTACCCTGTCACAATTTTCAGTTCTGAGGTTTGACTGAAGGAAGCAAGTCCCTTTTCCCTTCCTTGCCCCAAACTCTTCCCAGATGCCTGCTGGCTCATCAGTGTCTTCAAAAAGGCAGCTTCACTACACAAAAATCCTCCTTTTCTCTGTTCTCCTTTCCAGCTAACTTTCCATGAGATACTTTTCTGAATATACTGCCATACCCTCTGCAAGGAGGAGGAGAGGCCCGCAGCCCACTCGCTCCTACTCTCCCTCTGGGTTGTTTGCATACAGCCAGTCATCCTTCCAGAACACCTTGCTATATTTTAACTACAAATGTACCCCTAGAGCCCCAGATTTCTTTGGTTGGGGGGCAATATAAGCAGGGCATAGCTGAGGCTGGAACCTGTATTACAGAAGTCACATTTTTTCAGAGGCAAGGGAGTACTCATTCGGTCAGCTCAAAAATATGCCGTGACTGAATAAATTCTGAAGAAACTGAAGAGGAGATTAGAGGACCAAATCCCAGGAAAGGGAAAACAAGCAGTTGTGACGATTAATAGACACAAGGACAGCTCATAGGAAAAGAATAATGAGACATGGAGCATGATGTAAAAGAAACAGGCCAGATGGCAATACATCTGCGGGGAAACTCAGCTAGCTCTGAAATGACCCTTCAGTTACTCAGACTGCTGACTGCGGATCCAAGCCACTGACTGAAATAAAAAAAAAAAGCTCCAGTTGTCTCAGGAAAGTGGCAGTTTGTTAACAATTATCCAACTGAAAGCAAAATGGAGCAGGTGATGTTAAGAAATTTACTATGGCACATCTGATGAAGAGCCATACATGAATACCCACTGCCTCTCTTTCTTCCAGTAGCACAGATTTAGCAGATACTTTAGAAAGTGGAGTTATAACTTAAAGTAACAACTAGTAACTTTATTCTGTACAGGATTATCCACTTTAGATCAGTTCCAGGAAGTCTTTTGAGGTCATGCAATACCTCCTTGGATGGCTCAGTATGAAAATAGGAAGATGAATCCATAAAGTACTGTTGTGAAAGAGTTTGGAGAGGTAGCAGTATGGAATTTCAGTGATAGCATGTATTTCATTAATGCTTTAGTCTACCAGTGACAAAGATCACAAGGAAAAACCTAACCCTAGCCTAATTCAACTCTCATTTGAGTCAGAATAACTCTTCAGGGATACCAGTGCTCTCAGGTTAGATTTTAAAGCAGCTACTAGCTGCCTAATATACCAGATGATGCTGTTCTTACAATAGCTAAACGGAGCAGCATCCCAAAAGACTGAGCTATGAACTAAGAACAAGTCTCCAAAGGAGTCAAAAACGAGCAGCAGCAATGACCTCAAGTGACTTTACATACAGGCTCTTGGAAACTGCATATTATTTAAGTCATCATCTGGGATTTAAAGAAATATTCTGCAGCTGACATAAAAATATCCAGAATATTGCTGTTCCTGGCTATGCTACCAGAGCAGAAAAATAGGTTCAAGCACAAGAAAGGCAGAACTCAGTGCTACAATATTCAGGTATTCAGAGAAATTTTAGTGTACATCATCAAGCACCAGCTGAACAGTTTCCCTAAGTGAGCAGTGCCATCAGTCTGCAGTTCACTGGCACTCTCCCATGCAGTTCTACCGGATTTCGGTTGGTCATGGCAAGCGTCGGTGCCAAGTGCTTGTCCTTGGAATATTCACGGCGGTAATGCAGATGGGAGGTCAACTGTGTACCACTGTGTGAGCAGTGCTGGGGTGGGCAGAAAGAGTACATTAGATTTCTTCACCCAATTAAATCCTCCTCTATATATCATCTATTTTTGCTCTGTTTTCTCCTACAGTCTGTTGAAAGATTACAGGACACCCATGTACCCCAAGACCAGATTGCTTTGCTTTTGTACTGCTTCATCTTCATACTCCTTATCAACATAGCAAAGGAACTGCTGTTCTTTTTTGTTGAGAAGCATCACCTGTTTATTATTGCACTAATCCTGTTATATATAATTAAAAATCTCTGGAACTATTTGCTTGTTACTAGTTCTTCCTCTCCAATATCAGCCTTCACTGAAATTCCTGACTGCAATCCGCAGCGTTCAGATGTGAGGTTGAAAGGCACCTTACAAGAAGGATCAGCCATGTGATATGAGCCAATGGTGTTTTCTCTGCTACTTCACGTTTGCAGAACCCATCTCGTATTCCTGGCGCTTTCTCAGCCCTGTAAACTATTTATTTGATAACAAACTACTTCCTTTATCAAAAAATCATTTAACTAATTGAGTACAGTTAGAGAATGGATGAACCAAAAATGTATTACAACATTTAATCAGCTTCTTGGGAACTCAAAAACTGTCTTCTCCAACACTATGTGCAATACTGTCTTAAATATCACAAGCAAGAGGATCTGTCTTTCCCATGGGGGGTTATTCTAGAATATAACAGCTATTGCCAGGAGTATCTGACATTGTACATTTCCCTCACCATGCTGCCATGCCTTCTCTCGCAGCTATTACTCTCAAAGTAAGCCACCGCCAACAAAATAAAAGTTCACTACTTTTAACAAATAGTGGCACAACGTTGTGTTGTGCTCACTTTAGACAGTGCTGACCAGTTAGACTCAGATTAAAGGGATTTCTGTCAGACTCCTTGATTTTGGATGATTGCTAAGCAGCAAAGAGAAGAGCAATTGCTAAGCAAAACAAGCAGAGAAAGAGAAATTAACAGATCAAGGGAGCAAGGACTAGAACAGGGAAGAAAATACTAGAAAAGATCTGTTTAAAGGAAGACTCAAGTTCCCAGGCAAAGCCCTAATGCAGTGCTGGGATGAACACAGCACAGCAAGAGCTTGTTCTGGGAGCTGAACCAGTTCACTGACGTGCTCTTCATCATTTTTACACTGATTAGAGCCAACCGAAGGGCATAAAAGCGATGATATGGCACGGCTGCCTGCAATAGCTGACGGCAAGTCTCAGAAAGTCGGTTCTAGTCTCATCTTTGTAGTTCAGCCTGCATTAGACAAAAGGCCCAGTGTGAGCCTAGAAACCATTTAGAAAGAGTATATTCATACCTCTCTCCAGTCACAAATCATACTGTTCATTTTTAAAAGTTCTCTATAAGCCTCAGCTTGGCACTATTGTAAACCTATTTAGATTATGCCAGCTTAAACTTTGGCTCAAAATGAGCAAGCAAAGAAGAAGAAACGTATATCAAAACTTCATTCCGCGCTCCCTAACTCAATCTGCTGAATAGGACCAGCCATAAATCCTGAAAATGTTCTCGCCTGGTTCTTTCTTATTAAACTTTACTGCCCATGCAAGTCTGGGTTATCAGCTGGACTCAAACTCTAATAAAGAGGAAGAACTTCTACAGCAGTTAGACTGTGAATTAGGAGCGTTATGCTTGATTTAGAGTTCGATGTAGAAGAAATGGAGTTTGCATCTGCATTACTGGCTAGCTGCTTTTGTTTCACAGCTAGGTTGGCATTCTTCACTTCAGGAAGAAGCAAAAAAGTTACTGCCAGGCTGTAGTTCCAGTCCACTACTCTGCTACTGCAAGGTGAAAGCCAGATAACCACCGTCCAAGCGTATCATCCCTCTGCAACTTCAGCTGCCTCCGTCACTCCCCTTGTGGGAGTCTTTGTGGCTTCTAAGGTCTCTACAATCTCCGTTTCCACCCTCTCCATGACTTTCTGGTTCATCCAGCTGTTGATTGTCTACTAAAATCTCTCCCTCCTGGTGTAAGTGGGGATAAAGATAAATATATCATAATATAAGAAGAAAGAGGAATGGTAGGCGTGTTTTCCTTGACAACCTCTGGTCTCCCTACACAGGCTAGTTTGTTTCTTGGGGGGAAAACAAAACAAAACAAAGCAAAAGTTGATTTGCTTTATTGAGAGAATAACACCGATTTCAATAGAAGACCATAAAGTAGATTCCTAATTGTGCTGGAGATCTGGGTCCTGAAAGGATTTCTTATGAGGCATGAGAAATAACTCTAGCTGATCTAGAAGGCCACGCATGGCAGTGGGAAAGCTCTGCCATTATTTAAGAATGCAGAAATATGCTGCCAATTGTTGGTATGACCTATGGCCTTAGCTCCATCTTAGTCCTTTTTTATGAACGTATCATCGCCCTGACTTTGCAAGGAACAATACCACCTATGAGGGTTTCTCTTATCACCTCACTGAAAAAATCGTTTTCTTACCCAGAAACAGTGATCAGAGCTACCTTGTGAAAAGTTTCATACATGCATATGCTTCTCAGTGTAGATAATAAGCGCATTACTATCTACAATTAAAAACAACAGCACCAATTTTTTGCAGTCCAATCCTATGATTTCTCTGTAAACTGTAGCTGAAACGCAACCTATGTTGGAATAAAGGATAGGCAGATTGCACTGAGCAGCATGCAGCAGCAAGGATTCTGTATTGGGTTTACGTGGCACAGGTTTGGTAGCAGGGGGCTGCAGGGTGGTCTCTGTAAGCAGAGCCCAGCAGCTGCCCCATGTCAGATCAGAGCCAGCTCCAGTCGGCTCCAAAAGGGACCCGCCGCTGGC